>PDWZ02000027.1:0-19592 GCA_004156025.2 Alternaria gaisen | reverse complement strand
TCTTCTTTAAGCCTACTGCTATTCTATTATAGTTCTATAATAGATTAGCTATATAAAGTACCCTATTCTTTACTTTAAAATAAAATAGGTTTTTCCTTCTTTAGTATAAAGTAATTATAGTGATTTAGACATACACACTATATTTTATCCTCTAGATCTACATGTATTGTAAATATTACATATAGAGAAGTTTATCTTAGTGTAGATTTGGAAATATCTAGGGAAATTTATTCTTACTCTTATTAGCTAGATTTAATATAGTATAATTATCTATCTTGCCTTAACTAATACTATAGAACTAAATCTAAGCATAAAGCTTTACGTTTTCTATATATACTATAAGTTATAAATATAGCTATTTAGAAAAAGATCTTGAATAATTATGTTAGACTATAATTGCATTATTTATAGGTATATTAAGATTAGACAAAGTAGTAACTATTAGATAGTTTTACTAATAGCTATTAGAATAATAGACGTGCTAGTAATAACATACGAGCACAACGCTATTAAGTTATACTATGTTGTATCCTACTAGAAGTGTGTTCTTAAATTCCTACTTAGCTTTACTCTATATAGCTTTATATATATCTATTAAGAACTTTTATTAGTTATAAATAAAGTTTTACATCTTATGTAGTTTTCGAAAGCTGCTACAGAGCTGTATATAGTTATTATAAAGCTTATTATTAGAAGAAGAGTGTATTTTCGCCTAAAGTAATTATACTTAATAGTAAGTAAATAAGGTTCTAAACTATAGAATTTAAACTTTAGAAAATATTTAGTATACTTCTAGCTAATATTAAGTGTATAGGAGGGGAAAGTAATAGTATATTACTTAATATACCTAGATGAATTAATCGTGACTAGTATCTAATCTACTTGTTTTATTTTAACTTATAGTAGCAAAGGTTAAATAAAAAAGCTAGTCTCAATATTTCTATATGTCTCTAATATTAAGTACTTATTTATGATAAGGAAATCTAGTAATTTATTCTAAATTATTATAAGAAACAATAAATTGTTTCTAAAGCGAGATTTTACTATCTTATATAAAAGTTGTAAATATTATATAACTATTTCCCTAATAATATTATCAAAAGCCTTTTCCTAAAAAAAGAAAGTAGCTATAATAAACATATACATAGCCGTGTACTACTAGAAAAGCATAAAATAAATTTTTAGTCTGTTTACTATTAGGTAGTAAAGCGCTACTATATTCTATTAAAAGAGATCTTGAAAATAGTTTACTAGTAATTTACTACTCTAGTCTTCTCTAAATATTCTAGTAAGCTTTTAAGTTAGACTTATAATTTAATCACGATTTAGTATAATAGGCTTAGCTATAGCATTTTACTACTAACTTAGCTTTGCTTATTACTATAAAAGCTACAGAGTAAGCCTACTTTAAATACAAGATAGAGAGTCTTTTTATAATAAGTTAGAATTTTAAAAACTCTACTACTACTTTAGAAGTAAAATATACTTATTATTATATACAATACTTAAGAAACAAAAATTCTAGTTTATATCTTTCTTAACATTCTAAAACTATGTTCAGTATTCTCTTTTAAATTTATTGTTTTTATTTTATTAAAAGTCTAACAGCTAACACACCTGTAGGTATACTACTATTCTGTCATAGTTCTATATATTTAGTAATAGTAGGTGCTTTGCTATACACTCTAAATTTGTATAAAAGTAAGAATTAAGAGTAGTTTTCCTTTCTTCTATTTATAAACACTTACTATTATAGTTTAGAACCTAAGTTCTAAAGTATTATAAGTTTAAATATGTAATTTACTTATAATAAAAAACTACTATTAGTCTACTTTAGATCTCAGCTCTACTTTTAGCCTTTAATTACCTAAATAAACATAAAGGACTAATATGTTATAAAAAGGTAGTAAAACGTTAAGTATTAATATGTATAAGTTATTTGTACTCTACAATAGCTAGTTTTAAAGTCGTTAGACTTTAAGAGACTTTACGTATTTAATAGGTATATAAAGAACTACTTAAAACCTTTAAAGTAATCTAGAAAATCTTAAGCAAAATTAAAAATTAACTAAGTAGTCTAATAGACTGTTAAAGCTTCTCTTAGGGTTGTAAAGGTATAATGTTATTCTTCTATAGTAATAATATAAAGTTATAAAGCTAAGAACTTAGCTATTTTAATAAGCGTTAGTAATTTTCTTCTTACTATTATAACAAGAGGGTGATTATCTTAAAAGAAGATTTTTCTTATATTTATATATAATTTAAGTATACTTTACTACCTTAATTTTTACTTTATAAAATAATAGCCTCCTTTATATAAAAATAATAGCTTCTATTTCTAAGATAATATCTATAATAAACTTATACATAGGCGCAGTTTAAGTACGCCTAAGAAAACCTTTAAGCTTAACTACTAGTAGATAGTATAGCGCTGCTATATTCCATTAAGAAAGGTATTTAAGATAATCTACTAGTATTCTGCTACTTAAGTCCTTTTAGACTATTTTAGTAAGCTTCTAACTAAAAGCTATATTATAATTACTATCCAGTGTATTAAGCTTAGCTAGAGCTTACTACTACTAAACTAGCCCTTTTCTAATATAGTATAAGACTATAAAGTTAGTCTACTTCTATTAAGAGATAGTAAATGAATATACTTTAAAGTGTTATTCTAATAGATTTAATACTAAGAAGAAGGTATACTTATAAGAAGTATATAATACTTAGGAAAATAGCTTTTAGTTAATATTTTTCTTACCTCTCTAAGAGTAAGCTATATATTTTCTCCTAAACTTATAAATAAATCTACTTTAATACGATAAGCTGTTTTTATTTATTTTTATTTAGCTTCTTCTTAAATAAGTTTAATTAATTATCTATATTATTGGTGCGAGTTTGTATAGCTGTAGAAAGTCTATATAGGTGGCTTTAATAAAAAAAAATAGAAATTAAAGAATTTATATAGTAATAAATTAGTATAGTTACATTATCTAGTAAAAGGCATTATAATAGAAGAGGAAGGAGTTGTTAATAATAACAATATTAATATAAAAATAGTAGTAAAAATAAAATAAAGTAACACCCTTAGTTTTAAAACTATGCTACAGAAAGTTCTATATTTAAGCGCTAATTACTAGGCGCTAAGTTTAGTCCCACTGTTGCTCTTATGTCTGTTAATAAAAACTAGTAGTGATAAAGCTATTATAGCTATTTACTTAGTTATACTTATATTACTTTTGTATACTATCTTTAAATAAGTTTTAATTTGTATATAAACATACGTTATTACTTAGCGAATTGTATAAAATTCTTAAAGAGGAGAATAAAGATAGATATAAACTTAAAAAAAGAATACTAATAGCTTATAATACCGCAGCAGCATTATTTATAAGTAACGAAAATAATAATAGATTTAGTTTTAAAGAGTTAAGAAATATATAAACTATATTCTATTACGTTAATAAGCTTTTAGAAGATAGGATAGTTTCTACTAATACAGCTAACTAGCTTTAGACTTTAACTTTATTAAGTAACAATATTTCATCTCTTATTTAAGCGAATAACATTTTTAGTAAATTATTAAGTAATAAAGTATAGCTTAATATTGTAATTATAGTAATAGCTAAAAGATTTTATAGACTTCAATACTTAGACTAATTACAAGTGTTAAGACTTTCTATAAGCTTAGAATAGTTTTTGTATTATCTTAAGGCTATCTCTATACTACTAGATAGAAGAAGAATAAGTAAAGCTATAGTACTAAGTAGTAGATAGAGTCCTTTTAGAAGTTACTATAGGTAATTACTATTATCTAAAAGGAAAGTTAAGTCTAATAGATCTAAATTATAGATATAGTTAGGAAGGTTTTGCGGATAGATTATATATATAATAGTAATATTCAGCGCTAACAATTTAAAAAGTATAGGTATATAATATACCTTTAAGCATCTACTAGTATGTTCTTATACAATAAGAATCTATAAGTCTTCTCTAAGAACTATAGACTATTTTTGTAATATAACCTAGTAATATTAGTCTTACAATACTAAAGCCTAATAAGCTTCCTTATCGGAAATTTAATAAACTTAATAGAAGTTATTTTAAAAGTTCTTTATAGTTATCTTTTTACATCTCTATAATTATAAGTTATAATGTATTTACAAGTATTAAAGATCTTTTACTAATTAGTAATATAATTACGTAAACATTATCTAAAGTTTATCATGTTATTTTAAGTCCACATAGTCTTATAGTATTAGCTTAGGTAAAATAAAGAGCAGAACTTTATACAATATAGCTAACTAGAGTTAATTAATTAGTCTTCCTAAGTATTTCTACCTTACACTAAAATAATATTCTGTAAATACTACATCTACGATGCTTATTAATACAAGTAGTATAATATAGAGTCTATACCTATATTACTATAATTTCGTTTTAGTAATTAGCAAACAAATTACATTATAGTATTAATCTATTATAGATTACAAGTATAGTGTAAAGTGCTTAATATAGCTAAGACTAAAAGATTATAATAGAATAGTAGTATATCTATAGATATAGAAGCTTTTAACACTTTAAAAAATAATAACGTATTCTATATTCTAGTAGAGAGCCTTAACATATCTTAATCTATATTAAGAGAAAATTACAGCTATAAAGAGATAATTATTAGAGATAATAGTAAACTATAATTAATTTACAAACAAGTCTCTTATAATTGTACGATTTAAGAGCTTATTAGACTATATATTTAAAGTATTATTATTAGTAAGCTATACTAAAAAGAAAGACTACAGCACATAAATAGAGAGCCTACATAGTGTTATAATATAATAATTAATACGTAGACGTTTAGTAGTATATAACTTACTTACCTTTTTAAGCACTATTAATACTGTATATTACTATAATATTTATAATTCTATCTATAAATGTATTTATAAACATCTCTATTAATATACTTATAGCTATTACTTATACTTCCTTATTAATAACTTCTATAAAAACCTATTTGCTATAATAAGTTTTCTGAAAACGCTATCTATAATAAAGTACTACAAGTTTGCTTCTAGCTTATAAGAAATGTAATATAAAATACTTTTTAAGTCTATTTGTAGCTATATTATAGATTAGATATTATAGCCTTATTACTAGTAAGTTTATTTTATAAGAATAATAACGATACTTAATTTAGCACCTAACGTTAAGGGTTTTAAGCTTAGATATTTTATATTATATTTCTAAAATTACAAAGAATAGTTTAAGATTCTACTACTAGTATATTTATATTCAAACAAAAAAAGGAATTATTATTGCTCTTACTTATTTAATAAGCATTATTAGATAGCCTAACTATACTAATTTATAAGTACTTAAATTTCTTTTACATTCTATATAACCTAGTACTTTAAGCTACTTACATAAACTTTACTTAGTCTATTTATTTATACGTAATTCACTAGCTAATTTTATAAATCTTTTTTTATAATATAACAAGATAGTAATTTAAATAAAAATATAAAAGAATATATAATAGTAGATTGCTTTTAGAATACTATAGATATAAAAGCTACTATAGGTTTATTACTACTAAGTACTTTTAAACAGGTATAAGAACAACAATAATACAAATATAGCGCTTAACGCTTAGACCTTAGAGATAGAAATTTCTGTATTAAAGTTTTAGAATTATATATGTTACTATATTACAGTGCTGCTAATACATTAATATTAATATTAATATTAGAGACTACCTCTTCGTCTTTTTTAACCTTATACGCTCTAATAGATAACTTAACTATACTAATATACAACTACTTTTAACTTTCTATCTCTAACTTCTACTATCTACTTATTACTTATTTCTAACTTACTACAGCTTACGTGTACAATCCTTAAAGCCTTTTTTATTTATATTTAGGTACTTAGCTAATTAAAGTCACCTATTAAAAAAAGAGATAAAAATAAAAAATTATAAAGAATTGTAGAAGTACAGTAGCTTTAATTATATATAATTTAAGTAATATTTAACTTCGCTCTAAAGATTAAAAAATAGACTAAAACTAATTATTATCTTTTTTTAGCTTTATAAGTGTTCTTAAGATACTTTGTTTCTACTAGTATAAGTTAATACCTTTAATCTTTATTATATATAAACGTAATATCTCGAATCTAAAAGAACTATTTTCTAGCTTCTTTCTAGGTAACAAAATACAGCTTTAAGTTAAAATACATAGAAATAGCTAATTAGCCTTATAGACTATAATACTAAAATTTATTACTAGTGTTAAGTTTTTCTATAAAAAAAGAGCAAAGTTAAAGTAAACTTATAGCCTACTCTATACTTTTAAGTAGATAAAAAAGAAGTAAAGCTTTAGTACTAGATATATGTAAGAGCGTATAAAGATACTATTATAAAAATGTTAATGTATGTCTTTAGCACAGCTAAAGAGAAAAGAATATAAAGGCGTTATATAGTTATTTTAAAAGCTGAAATTAGTATAATAATAGCTACGTAGGCTACTAGTATAAAAGATTTAGTCTAAAAAGCAAATATTATATAGAGGGTGTTAGTAATAGCTATGTTTAAGAGAAGGATTCTGCTAGTAAGTACATCTAAGACACTAAGAATATACTTCTTAGCGTTAACTAAGCACTCTTTGCACTAGCACAGTACTAGCTAGTAGATAGCTTCTTTAATAAAGTGAATAAAGGCGATAGTACATTACGCAGGTAGTTACACTAGCGGTTACGTACGTAACAAGTTAACTTAGTTATAATATTTAGGTATAATTACAAATACAATTATAAATATAAATATAGATATAACTATAGACATAATAGTAGTATTTAGTACTAATAGTTCTAGAGGTATTGTACGGGTGTTGGAGTGTATGAAGACACTATCACAAGGATGTCGATGCATCTCCTCAGCACAGCCAAGGGGATAAGGACGTACAGGTGTTATACAATTGCATTCGAAAGCTAGAAAAGAGTAGAGATACCTGTGTTAGCTACTAGTATATAAGGTAATGTTGCGTGCTTGCTTAAAAAAACATTAGGTAATAAGAGTGTGTGTTGTCTGTTTTTGTACCTAGGAGAAAGATCTCTCCTTTTTAGCCGCTTCTAAAACGCTAGGAGTATACTGCTTAGTATTAGCTAAGCACTTGTTGCACCGGCATAAACCTCCCCTTCCTTAAGTTATAGTCCTATTATAACTCCTAAGCAATCTAGCTAAAGCAGTATATATAAGATTATACAAATAAATAACTTTAATAAGCAGTAGCAAATCTTAACTTAAACAAAACTATAACAAAGGAAATCTATGTGTTAGGAGGCGTTTTGTAGTCAGCACTCGTGTGTGTGCACAGAATCTAGGTGTAACAGTAAGCACCCGGATTCTGTAATCTTAGGACGCATACCTTACCTTTTCTTATTCTTCTTAGCAAGCCTTATGCTCTATCGCTAAGTAGAAGTAGAGGTAGGAGGAATAGAAACATTAGAAGATAGCACTGTGTTTAATTAAGAGTAGATTCAGGTGTTAGTGTTAGTAGGAGAAGTAATAGAAAGCTTATTATTTTCCTAGAACTATTGCGCCTTATTAGGTTCTAAGTTAAGTTTATCTATTAGGTAAGACAACGCATTACTCTAAGTAAAGTTAGAGTCCTATATTACCTAAGGGCTATTCTCCTCTAGATTTATTCTGTTAGTGTTAAAGTAAGATTAACATAGAGCACTAGTAGAGCTGTTAGCTAAGAAGGCCGCCTTCTCTAGGATCTGCTGCGTCTTCTATAGCTCCTTAATCTAAGCTATAATAAGCTTCTAATACTTCTCTATAAACTCTAGAACAAAGTCCTAATTACTATTTATAAGATTAGAGACTTCCTTTATTACTAGTTAGTTGTCCTATTAACATTATCTAACTAATGCCTTCTAGATCTAGGACTAAAAGTTAATATATATATCTGCTAGGAAAGCCTATCTAATTCCTCTATACTTATTAGGGTAACTAGAGGGCGACTTTAATGTAGAAGTAAGAGTCTAATAAGCTTTACAGATCTCTTTATAGGTACTTATAGCTAGATTCTCTATTACTCTATTACGTACTATAACAAACTACAGAAGGATAGTACGCTGCACCTTAGTAGCTAGACTAGTCAAACTGTAGGGCATTAAAGGGTAAGATATCTATACATTTTCTTTCTTACATAGTACCTTCTCCTACTTTTATGTTAGAGTTCTTCTAAGTAACCTTAGCAGGCTAGTAATCTTTATTATCTTACGCTTTAATTACACCCTGCAATCTCTTAAAGCTATTAGCTACTCGCTAAGTAAGGTATTATAGAAGGATATTGTAGAAACCTTAAAGTACCTTAGTACAGTTATCCTCGTCTTTATTATTAAGAGAGACTAATCCTTGTATTAAGTTATAACTAATTTCCTTATAATAAGCCTACTTAAGGTTGCAGTTAACGTGTTAAAATTATATTAATACCCTAAGCTTTGCGTACTTAGCATAATATAGGTAGGAAATTATAGTGTACTCTCCTTAAAGTGCAGCGTAGTGCAGCTAGTATCCTAGATTAGTGCAAATAGCTTATTATATTAGAGAGTAGTATATGTTCCTTAGCTAACCTAAATTTAGCTTCTCTCTAATCTCGCGAAAGTAGTAGTTGTATATCTTAAAGCTCTTATTAATAATAACTAAAATCTCTAGGTTGTTAACTAGATAACTAAACAGGTTAGATAACATATTGCCTGTAGACTAAAAGCGATTGTAGGTCTCTTAGAGCTACATCTTTATTATCTTCTGCCTAAACGCTGCCTAATTAGAATTAGACACCCCTAGGACCTTAGGGCGATAGCAATAACTTAGCATATTATCGTCTTGCTAAATGCTACGGAGTTTATTAACAAATAGGATGTGCCCTAGTGTGTAGGAGCGTATATATCCCTATCTATAGCGATACTAGTACAGCATAAATAGCATCTTATTAAGGCGATTAGCGTTTATAGCTTAGTAAAATACTCCCTAAATAGCAGTAATAGCTCCGCAATGTAAGAAGCAAATCCGATTGCTGTTAAGCTTAATTAATTCTTTACGTTCTATAGCTACCTCGCAGTACTATTCCTTAATAACTTAGAGGCGGGATAGGTCCTTAACAGTAGCTCTAGTTAGGTAAAGCTTCTTTACTATAGCTAGTAATTAGGATTTGTTGTCTGTGCAACTACAGGTAGTTGCTAAAACTAATGCCGACTCTCCTAGGGCGTCTAGGTCTTTATCTTAATCTTCTTTCTTAACAGCAACGTCTAAGACATTTACTGCTTAACAATATGCAGAGGTAGCTTTAGGAGCTCAATCGCTGCAGCAAAGAATAAAGGCGAATACTATTAAATTGTTTCTTAACTCTTCTTAGAGAAGAGTATTAACTGCATTACTCCTCTTGTTTACAAATTCCTAACTAGCCTCTTGTTCTATACTAATTTAACCTTCTGTAGTAGTTCTAGTGTATAATTACGCTCTACTAGTATAAGAACTAAGGTTTTACATCTCTAGGTCTAGATTACAAGTTAGTATAACTATGCCGCTTAAGGTCCTAATTGTAGAGATATAGGTAGACTTAGAGATAGCTAAGCTAAACCTTAGATATTGCATTATGCCTAAAGCTTCAAATCTAGCAATATAAGCGTTGTCTGCTTTCCTGTACGTTATGCAGGGTCTGTCTATATCTATTAAGATTAGGTGTTTAGCAGCGTTCTTAAAAATCTCTTCCTAGAAGTCCTTTACCTTGTAGTAGCTTTAGAGGTTAGGCCTAAGCTTCTAGTAGGAAGGCTAAAGATCCTCTCTATCTAGGTTAGCGTTCTTAAGCATCTCTTTTAGCTCTACGCTGCGTGCTCTAGAGACGTAGCTTAGTTCTCTCTTAGGGAAGATATTACTCTCTGCAAACTTACAGAGGTTCTTACATATTAGCTTTATGCAAGCCTAATCCTGCGCGTTAACAAAGCGATCTTTACTACGATTTAGTGTAGCTATACAGGCTAAGGCAAATTAGTTAAGGAAGAGAGAAGCATTCTGCACATCTATGCGTCTAAGTACGTATTAAATATCTACAATTACTTAGAAAGTTACTAGCATTCTAGACATGTTTAGTTAGATATAATATTTAAGTAGGCCTAGTTTATGCTTCTTAATGCTAGTTATAGCTCCTATAAACCTGTTCTTACGCTTTGCTTAGACGTCTAACACCTGCTTAAAGATAGAGTAATGCTTATAGAATCCCTTTACTTCTTAATATTTGTCTATTAGCGGCTGCATAGTCTTGCAGTGTTCTGCTACTTTTATAACAAGATTATAGGTACTGTTAATAGCAGAACTAATATAAGAGATCTAGTTATCTAAGGTGTATCGCTGTTCGCGTAGAAGTTTTAGGGAGAGGTCTTAGATTAGCTGTTCGTAAGAGCCCTTTAATGCTAGAGAGTTAGGAGTTAGAGCTTCTGCTTTCTTACTAAAGCGCACTAGTACTTAGTCTACCTAATTAACGTAGACCTCTTTAGGTACAGGTAGAGGTGTAACTAGGTCTTAAACTAAAAGGTTTTTAACGCCTGTTAATAGTCCTAGTATTTAAGGGACTAGAACTTGCTACTGTAGCAGAGGAGGTGTCTTAGCTCTCTCTTTACCTTTGTCCTTCTTAGTCTTATTAGTCTTGCTCTTTAAGGCTATCTTTTACTAGACCTTTAGCAGTGCAGGTGCCTTCCTTATAGTAACCTAGACTAGCTCTTGCAAAGAAACTCTTGCTAAACTAGCTTTTAGTGTAAAACTAATAGTCTCTAAAGTCGCGATAGATTAAGTGTTATGTGTATCTTAGTATGCGCTGTCGCGCTCGTTCTTATATCTTAATAGACTGTAGCAGGGTAATTAGGTAACAAAGAGCTTAGCGCTCTTACTAGGTAGTAAATGTGTAAGGTTGTACAGAGATAGGGTAAAGTAAACTAGCTATGTTATTTTAGTAGTTAATACAGTACGCGAAGTAGTTAAAGACTAAATAACTAGTAAGTGTATTAAATTAGGTAAAGGAAAAGGTAGAAGAAGAGTTAGAGCAACTTGCTTAGAAAGCGTGCTCTTATCTTTGTATAAGGCGGTGTTGTTGCGGCTTCCTGTAGCTAATATCGCGCAGGTATAAGTAAAGGTAAAGTTTGCAGGTAAAGGTAAAGGCAGCTACCTAATCTAGATTGCGCGATTAATAAGTCTATTTTACTTAATAAAAAAATATTAGGTAAGTAGTATGTATGCATAGAGGGGTTCTCTATAAACTAATAGCTAGTTAGCTAGCCTTCTTCTAGCGCTAAGGATTCTAGGTTTACGACTGTAGTAGTATTTATTTTTAGACAGGATATTTGTATCTCTTAACTAGATAGATATCCTCTTCTTCTTAGTAATAGTTGTAAGCGGCTAGTCGTAGTTATAGTAGTAGTCGAAATAGTGTCCTGTAATTAGTCTACACAGAATCTAGGTGTAATTTAGAGCACCTAGATTCTGTGCTATTACAGTAACCTAGCGCTACAACTACAACTTATTAATGTAGGAGCGTTTATAGGGGTATATTATTATATGTATTAACACTACGCCTCCTCTTCCTAAAAAAAATAGGCTGTCTCTTAGTCTACATTAAGGTAGATAAGTTAGATAAGTCTATGTCTAAGTCTTCCTAGTCCTAAACGTAAGCGCGACGTTCCTCTTCTATTAAGCGCTTCGTAATAACTACTCTTAGTATTATTCTTGTATCTTGTTGCTACCTTAGTAGCAGTAGTAAAGGTTAACTTTGCAACATAGGTGCCTCGTTAGAGTTAGGTGTTACTAGGACGTCTAATGTCGAGCTAACGTTCTGCTAGTAATCTAGGTCCTAGAGCTTTATATTTCCTCTGTCTTCTTGCGTAATATTATTAATAACTTATTACTAGAAGAGCTTCAGTCTCTTTCTAGGGGTAGTATATAGAAACAGAGTACTATTAAGGTCCTCTAAGCGGTAGGTTCCCTAGTTAGGTCTTGCTTCGCGCACTCTGTATAGTCCTAACTATCTAGTATCTAGTTTGCGATCTCTAGATATGTTAATTTCTCGCACTAAGTTCTATAGAAGGATAAGGTCTCCGCGCGTAATGTCTTCGCGGCGGATTTCCTTAGTGTTATCCTAGTATTCCTTCTTAGCTGCTCGCATCTAGTTAGTACGAGTAATTGCTTCTTTTGTAAACTAATCTCAAAGGTCTAGTTACATAGCGCGTATAGCTAGCAGTTGCGCTCTATCTTTAACTTCTTAGAATAGAAGCGTCTGCTAAGTTAGCAAAGCAAGCTTAATAGGCAGCACAAGGTTCTAACTAGTTACTAGCTAATATAGTAAGTACCCTGTCTGTTCCTGTATAGAAATCCTATTTGCTAGAAGTACTGTTAGGAGGTTCTTTACCTAAGGTCCTAAAAGCTTAGCTAAGGCATTAACTATTAGCTTATATCCGCCTTTAATCTTTCCTATAGCTTGCGGGTTGTGTTCTAATAACTGTACACGATTAATCTTGTAGTTTTAGGCTAGATAACTTACTACCTTAGCGAAGTCTAGTCCTCTATCTACTATAAGTTTCTTAGAAGTGCTCTATCTACAGATAATGTCCTCGTAGATAAACTCTGCAATAGTCTTAGACTTATTGTTAGATAATGTTACGAGACGCTACGAGCACGTGGTTTAAGAGCTTACTAGAAGCGTTAACTGTAGCTACGTACGATATCTAGTGTAATACAAGACGTTGCGTAAGGAAACAGAATTAGCGGGTACAGGCGGTGAGAAGTTATCAATAAGGGGGCCGTGCGCGTAGCGCTAGCCCGGCCGGCTAATCAGCAGAATCCGGGTGCTTAGCGGAGCACCTAGATTCTGTGACGCGTTTGGTGTTAAGGGAACTACAGCGGTTACCGTAACAGATAAAGCACAAGCTTCTAGCTAGCCGCTAAGGTAATCTCTTGTAATAACTTAGTACTTCTTGCCGAAGCATTGCGGCATGTAGACTATGTTAATAGCAACTGTTTCCTAGATAGCAAAGCTGTACGTGTTTGTAAGCATGTCTACTATTCTTTTAGATAAGCGAAGTTAGCAGTCTAAGCAAGTAGCTAGTTAAGTGCAAACGTGCTTATACATCCTGTTCTACTAGTATCGTTGTAACAATATTAAGTATACTGCATTTACGCCTTAGTGTCTAATTTGCTAGTGTACGTTCTATATAGCAGCTAATTGTAAGTCTTTATTATTAACTACTTGTTAAATAGCGATATTGCGTAAAGTTTTCTTAAATAGAATTCTATCTCTAATAAAGAAGTTTAAAGCTCTCTTCTTCTATGCTCTTAGTTCGCAAAAGTTTATTCCTCTTAGCCTCTTTAGATTAGTAAGGAATTGCGCGTATTATTCTAATACGTCTAAGAACTCTAGCCGCAAGACTCTATTCTTGTGCATTAGTATAGTTAGGCTATTTACATTACTAATTATATAGTTAATAAATTCCTCTAAGTTATCTTTAGCTTCTTCTAGTAGTTCCTAATTATCTAGTTTTAGGTATCTTAAGAGGGCGTCTGCTACTACATTCTTCTTCCTAGGTATATGCTTAATGTTAAAATCCTATAATAAGATAGTAGATATCTACCTATTTATAACTAAGCTAAGGTTATCTGTAGATAACTAATTAAGCTAAGTAATAAGGGTTACTGCGTTAGTCTTAATAGTAAAATGCACTCTATAGAGGTAAGTGCGAAACTTCTTTAATACCTATAGCACCGCTTTGCACTCTAATTTAGTAGAGTGCTATATGCGTTTCTATACAGACTATAGTGTGCTCTTAAAGCGCACTAGGTAACGTTTGCTATCTTCCTTAAGCTGTTTAACAACCGCACTAGCGCTGTCTTAGCTTAAGTCTATTATTAGAAATATCTTGTACTTAAGTGTGTTAGAATAGTCTAGATTAACGAGTGCTAGAGCAGTAACAATTGCTTATTTTAGGGTGTATATAGCTTTATCTTATTCCTTAAGCTATTTAAATTCTACGTTATCTTAAAGAAGGTAGAAGAGTAGTTTTACGATAATAGTAAAATATATAACCTATATTTAGTAGTAGACGCATATTTCTACAAAGGATTATACTTCTGTCTAGCTCTTGCATAGTAGCTAGTTTAAGATCTTCTCTACCTTTTTTAAGTTAGGATGCTGTCCGTCTAGGCTTACCTTATACTCTACTACTTCTAGACGTTCTATAAGAAAGTAGCACTTCTTACTATTTACTATTCCTCCTGCTCGTTCTATGTCCGCAAGAACACAGTCTAATTATTAGATGTATTCTAACACGTATCTCCTAACTCTAGGTAGGGATTCTTCCTCTTAATAGTCTGTCTTAGGTCCTTTAGAAGTAATATCGTCTATAAATAGCATAGTCTCTAGCTAATAGTCTTTTAGGATCTTTATTATTACTCTCTAAAAGGCTGCTACTAAATTAGTTGTACCTTAAACTATAGTATAAGACCTAATTAGTCTAATAAGTATTTAAAAAGCAGTTATGTCTTAACTGTCTAGGTATAATATAATCTAGTTATATCCTAAGAATAGGTCTATTAAGAATATAATCTTGCATCCTACAAAGCGTTCTAAGAACTTATCTGCAGTTAGTAGTAGGTTCGCATCTCTAAGCGTAACACTGTTAATCTTCTATGCGTTGCTAACTTAACGCACATCTCTATCTTTCTTAGGAACTAAATACTATAGGTTCCTATACTAGCTATTATATCTTTCCTATATACTTTAATTTAAACAGGCATTAACTATAGCAATAACCTTTTGTTCTATTACTTTAGGAACTGCAAAGCTACGTATCTGCTAAGCCTTATAAGGTATAGTGCGTATCTTATATAGTAGACACATATCTAGGTGTATTTGTCTAGCTTCTTTAAATTGCTATAAGAGTGCTCCTTCTCTATTAAAGAGTATCTTGATTAGCATAACGCGCTCCTGTAGCGTTAGCTAATTGCTAATATGTAGTTTAGAGACTCTTTTAGTCGTTAGCCTTATTCCTCTTAGGAAAGCTGTATAGCGTTGCTTAAATAGGTTATTATGCGGACTAGGATTAGGATCTCTAACACTTATACGGAGTTGTTGTCGCTTAATCGCTCTTGCTTTCTAGTCTTTACGACTAAACTCTATAGGTGCTTCTTATCTAGGTATGTCTACTAGCCTAACCTTCTTGTTAACTATCTTGTATATTATGTATAAGTTATTGTTCCTTTAAACATAGAGCATTTATTATTAGCGCATCTGTTGCTGATTAAGTTCGCACATAATCAAGAACTAGCTTAGTTCTAGTAGGCTGTTTAAGTCTTCTAGTCCTCCCGCATTAATTAAAAAGATTTTAGCTATCTAATACATCTATTTTTTAATATCTTCCCTAGAGTAGAGCATACTGTATTCCCCTAACTTAACAGTAGGATTAGACTATGCTAATTTCTATATATACTTTAACTTTGCAATGCCTAAAGAGAGGCGTATATTTACTGTAAGTGTATTAATAGACACTATAGCTAGGGTATTAATGTTTAGCAGGTACAATTTCTTACTGCTTGTACCTGCTATTTGTTTCCTAAATTAGCTTCGTTATCTTTATCTATAATTGTCTGTAATAGGTAGTAAGGAGCTAGATTAGAAGCAATAAAGACTGTGTTCCTAAGGCTGTCTTCTAAGACTATCTTGCATATAACTCTTCTAATTGCGTTGTATTATATAGTAATCTTTACGTAGGCACACTATAGGCCTCTAAGAATTGCCGATTAAGTAATATTTACTACTAGGCGAAATGTCGTAAGTGTAGTAACTAATCTAATATAGATAGGAACGTTAAAAGCTGTTCCTACAAAGGAATTATGTGTTCTGTTAGCTAATGTAACTCTGTAAGGTAGTTTACTAGGCTTATGCTGTATAATCTCGTATAGTATCTTTATTGCACGTGCTGCGCTAAGCTGTAGTATGTTTATCTAAGCACTAGTGTTAATAAAGCACTTTATTAAGTTACTATTAACTATAACCTAGCATTTCGGCAGATTAGACTGCACGTAAATAAGTCTTTACCTTTAGTAAGTATTGCGAACAGCTTTAGCAGGTAAATTATTAAATTCTTTAACTTAAGTGTCTCCTTGTCTAAACGCACAGTGTCTAGTCTGTGCAGTAGTGTTGTACAAGTTTATAGCATTGCATTAAGCATTGTTATTATTTAATATAGCATAGGGTGTGTAGCTAGTTATTAGTAGGGCGAGACTAGCGGGGTTCGCTAAGGCTAGCTAATTAGGAGGCAGCACAGAATCTAGGTATAATCTAGAGCACCTGGATTCTGTGTCGCCGCTCACTACTAACGCGTTTACGCTTCCTCTATTCTCTACTACCTCTACATCTTCCTCTAGAAAGTTATGTAATTATTTCTTAATACCTTCTTAGCTAATAAGATCTGCTACAGTAATACTTCTTACTTCTTAGTTTAGCAGAGCAGTAGTAATGTAATTAGAATTGCCTCTTAGCATATCGCGCAGCTCTATATTAGGTAATGCGTCTATAAACTTAACAGCTTTCTTCTTTTGTCCCTGTTGCAGATGCTTTAGATCTGCTAATATATTATCGTCTATAGTAACTACATAAGGTGGCCTAATAATAGAGAATAGGTCTTTATTATTCTATCTCTCTTAGGAGTCGTACAAAGTATCTATAGGGTGCTAGTTAACACTCGCCTTACTATTAACTTAGGGAGTGTTGTCTTAAAGAGCTCTTCTAACATCGCAGTTTATACTGTTCTTAGCTAGTTGTCCCTGTTTACGCACATTACTGCTCTTTACACTGTTAATATCCTAAGAGCTAGTTCCTTGCTTAGTTCTTAGTTAGATAGCAGCGTTAGATTTAGCAATATTTAATAATGCTTGTTTACCTCTGCCTAGGATAATATTCTCTAAGTCTACGTTGTTTAGTAGGAGATGTTTGTCTAACTAAGATAGATTAAATACCTAGTCCTAGAACTTCTAGAATTAGAGCAATACATCCTGCTTCTCTTAATACAGGTTAGATAAAGTTACTACGTTTACAGCTGTTGTAGGGGTCCTTAGCTTAGAATACTTTATAGTTAGTCTAGAGTCTCTACCTAAAAACTTCTTAGAAACAACGCTTAATGCTAGTTAGTTAAGTATATTATTAGTTACATTAAAGAACTCTCTAATCTTAGCTCTTAACTATTATAGTATAAAGTTAAGAGAGGGTGTTCCTAGGATCTCTCTAAGTCTCTCCTAAGGCGGGCTAAAGTAGTATGTACCCTTTTTAGTATCTAAGTCCTAGTTAAAACTAATCTATCCTATCTTCTTTAGATAGTTGTATAGGTTACAGTTCTTAACCTAGTATCTAGACTTATTGCACATGTTGCAAGTGTTACAATACTCTCTGCTTCTATAATTAGCAGTGCCGCAATTAGGAGTAGTGTTCCTTAGTACTATAGTAACAAAGGAACTATTATTCCTTTCCTGTAGTAGACTTACAGTTGTTGCTTTTACTATAAAGTACGCGTAGTTGCTAGGCTTCTTAAGCAACCTAGACGTATCTAGATAAGCTATTAGCATATTAATAGTAGTAAGCTTAAGCTTTATGTCTCCTAAGAACTTAATAAGGTCTTTAACCTCTATATCTATATTGCTTAGGGTAGAGAGAGCAGCTGCTGTCTTCTTAATCTTAGCTACAGCTTTCTTTACACTCTTAGAAGTAAAGGTAGCTCTCTTATTTAATAACATAATGCGTCGCATTTCTACATCTACATTGCCTCTCTCCTAGCAATGCATCTTATTAAGACTATGCATCTTCTTATAATATGCTTTTAAGAAGGTGTATATCTTATCTTTACTATATATAGCCTAATTATTACTATTAGGCGCGTTAGTTATGTAGTACATAACTACTTTCTTATCTAAATAAGGTAGTCCTTTAAAAATATAATCCTTACTTTGCCTTCTAGAACTTGCTTCTTAGCTACGTATACGTCTGCTACTAATAAAAAATAAGTGTAATACTCTATAAGACCTAGCTAATCTAGAAGGCATAAGTGTATGTACGCTTGCAAGTAAGAGCGCTTGCCTATTATAATAGCGGTGTCTTTATTCTGCTACTAATCCTTTATACTTTCTTAAAGCTAAGCCTAGTTCTTATCTATATAACTAGGTAAGCGTTTTAAGATACAAAAGATTAAGCGATTAGTATTAGACAAATAGTCTAGTAGGATAGAAACCCTTATAGATTTAGAGATATTTCTATTATTAGCTTATTAATTAAAATCTTTAAGGAACTTAGTAACGTCCTTTCCTATAAAGATAAGAGTAGTGTGTCTAGAACGCGCTATAGATATTACCGGGATGCTTAGAGTAGTTATGTTGTCTCTACTAGCACTAGTCGTTGTAGATAGAGCGTCTAGAGTAGCTTCTAGAGGTTCTTCTAAGGTTAACGTAAAGAAGAGGGGTTACTATTCTAGACTCTCCTTAGGTTAAATAGCCTTCTAGCTCTTCTTAGTGTTACAGGGTATAATAGGACTTATAAAGTAGTCCTTCTTTAAGTTAAATAAATTAATATCTTCTAGTAATAGACGTATGCCTTAACAATACAAGTAGTATAACTACTAAGCTTCTCTTACTTTTTAAATGTCTCCCTTAATTGCTTCTCTAGCATGTCCTTTTTATCTTGCTAGTAGGTTACCCTCTAGGTCTATTAGCTTAGCGATTCCTAGATAGAGTTCTATATTTAATATTTAAGAGAGGTTGCTGTCTAGCCTAATAAATTAGTATTTATTCTTAGTAGTTAATTATATAAGAATAAGTCTCTGTCTAAGTGTAGTGCTTATAGTAATCGTCCTATATCAGTCCGACTAGAGTACTAGTACGTCGGTACCGCGTCGTTCGAAATAAGCTCTTCCGGTGAGCCTAGTAGTAACAGGGTCCTAACTATCCCCTCGTAGGACAGCTAGTCGAGTTAGCTGCGCATCGGGTCTGCTTCTACACTAAGTTGTATAGTGGTCCCTATAGGCTTCGCTATTTGTACGGGTGTTAGAGTGTATAAAGACACTATTACGAGGATGTCGATGCATCTCCTCAGCACAGCTAAGGGGATAAGGACGTACAGGTGTTGTACAATTGCATTTAAAAGCTAGAAAAGAGTAGAGATGCCTGTGTTAGCTACTAGTATATAAGGTAATGTTGCGTGCTTGCTTAAAAAAATATTAGGTAATAAGAGTGTGTGTTGTCTGTTTTTGTACCTAGGAGAAAGATCCCTCCTTTTTAGCCGCTTCTAAAACGCTAGGAGCATACCGCTTAGTATTAGCTAAGCACTTGTTGCACCGGCACAGTATTATTAGTTTAATTAACGTGCTAGTAATACAACTTAGGTATAATGCTGTTAAGCTACACTATATTATACTATAGGAAGAGCATATTCCTAAACACTTGCCTCTACTAGCTACAGCGATATATAGAAGTTTTACTAGTAATAAATTAGGGCTATAAATCTTAT
>PDWZ02000026.1:0-23394 GCA_004156025.2 Alternaria gaisen | reverse complement strand
AAATGTAAATTACTATATAAGTTAGATATTACTTACTGCTATGTTTAACTACTAGCTTAGATTACTTTATTTTATAACTAGTTTTAGTAACTTAATTTAGCTAGGTTTTATATTAATAGGCAATGTTTAATTAAAGTGTTATAGTTAGTTGTATATTAGTAAGATATAACTTAACAAAGTCTTACGTAATTACTATACTTATATGTTCTACTTAAGAGTAGGCACCCTATTAAGCATGCTTCTATCCTTTTTAGCTATTAATTAAGAGTAAAAGAAAGAAAGAAATTTAAAAGGAAATTACAGTTCTTGTAAATCTATTACATAAGCTTTCTATTAGAAACCTATAGTATAAACTAAACAAGTATAAATAACTTTATAGCTAGTGCTCTTATTATCTTTTAAAAGTGGCATATATTAGTGATAGCTAAGAAAATACTATAATAACTCCTAACTTATCAAATCCTTATCCTAATAGCTATTGCTAATATTTACAATACTAAGCTTTTAATAGTAAGAGCTTTATAAAATAATAATTAGTCTTAAAGTAAAGAAAAGATATTAGTGTATATATAGTTAAATGTAGTAAAGCTAAGTTAGGATTTATAAACATAGTTTTGGTATAAATTAAACTAGTATAACTTATTAACGTCAACGCTCTGTTGTATTCTAAGCAACTTATTTATCTTAATCTTCACACTGACCTTTAGTACTACATCTATTCTTGTATTCTAAGCTTATCTTCTCTAGTTATTAATCTTGTTTAACTTAGTTCTATTTTTTAAAGATAGCGTATTATATATATCTAGGTCGGATTAGTTAGCTGTCTTATTTAAAATATCTAAGTTATAAATTGTAATCAAGATTAGAGTTATAATAATAAACCCTTAGTAAGAAATTACCTTTATATCTAAGTAACTAAGCAAGTGATAAAGATGTTTTACTAGTAAAGCCTACTAGCTATAGCTATAGCTACTATATATGCTGTATAACATCGCACGATTAATAATCAAGGAATTTAAACAATTTTATATTTTATTTTACTTTTCTTCTTTATTTACCGTCCTAAAGGATTCTAGCTTTGCAAGCATGCTGCTATTTTGTTAAAATCTTGTAATTTTAGCTGTATTAAGTACATTACTATCTGCTTACAATCTATAATTACTTGTATGTTTATTAAACTTGAAAAAAGCTTATTAAACCATAGCGTAGTAATATTATTATAACTAAATTATATTAGAGAGATATACTATAGTACTTAGAGAGGAGCCTAAAAGATATTATAACAATAGTTAATAAGCAGACTCTTAAGAGTATACTACATACTTATTTTATCTAATACTATTAGCATAAGACATTATAACTATATCTATAATTACGTCTGCATATATTTTTTATAAACATGTCTCTAGCTATCTCTTAAACTTACTCTTTTTATTAACTTTTTAAAAAAGCTATATACTATAGTACGTTTTATAAAAGGCTATTAATAATATAGTACAATAAATTTGCTACTACTCGCTAAAAATAAGATATTAGTTAATATTTAAGTCTATATTAGTCTTCTTCTAAAGCGGAATAAGAACGCGCTAGTAGTAATTACAATTAGTATTATATACTACTAGTTTACTTTACTATTAACTAAAGGCTAAAGCTAATACTAAAGGCTATTATCTATTATACAAAGAGGTAATAATATACATATATATATTTATTAAAGAATAAATCACGTCTTTCTATTATAGAGTTAAAGGTTAATAACTTATAGCGAGAAAATAGCGTATCTTACAGACGCCTATATATCTAAAGTTAATAGTAATTAGTTTTAGTCCTTCATAGGCCTATAAAAAGTAAGTTTAATATTTCTTTATTTACTTAAAAATAAAGCTCTAATATTATAAGTTCTAATTCTCTTTATTAATCTTTTAAATAAGCAAAGTAGATTAACAAATTATGCGTATATAAATTACAAGATATTAAAAGATACTGTGCCGGTGCAACGAGTGCTTAGCTAATGCTAAGGGGCATACTCCTAGCGTTTCGGAAGCGGCTAGAAAGGAGGGATCTTTCTCCTAGGTATAAAAACCTAACCTCTAGACATACACACTTATTGCTTTTTTAGACTTTATCTTATATACTAGTAGCTAACACAGGTATCTCTACTCTCTTCTAGCTTTTAAACATAACTGTATAACACCTGTACATCCTTATTCCCTTAGCTGTGCTAAGGACATGCATTAACATCCTTGTAATAGTGTCTTTATACACTCTAACACCTGTACAACACTATACGTAGGTAGTTTAGATATAACTAATAAAGTTAAAAGACATATACAAAAAGATAGAAGTAGTATTAGAGACTAGTATAGTTAAGCTATTATCTAGCTAAGCGTGTTAGGTAGAAAAGATAGCTAGTACTTATAATATTAATGTAGATGTAGATATATTAGTAGTAAAGTAATATAGTGTTGCACGAAGTTCTAATAATATAATGTAAAAGGGTTACTGTCTAATCGCTACGCTAAGTATTATTGTTATTATTATATCTTTAATAAAATTAGTACTAATAGAACTGTAATAAAATCTAAATTATATAGTATCTTAAATCTTTATATTTAAATCCTACTAGTAGATTTATACTACTATATAAAAGGTAGCTTACTTATAAAGCGTAATTAAAAGTATATATATAAAATAGCTTAAAGTATATTTATAAAGGTATTTATAAGATAATTATAAGTATAATAGTAGTACTTGTCTTCGATATCTCTTAAAGAGAAAAGTAAGTTATATAATTATAAAGCTTGCTTGTTAACTCTAATATTATAGGGATTTTAACGCTCTTTCTTAAAGTAGTATATTTAATTCTAATAATATAATCTATTATTTATATAAATATTTATATTAATTTAGAAGCTCTCTTATTTTAATATAATAGACTTGCTAGAAGCTATAAAATAGCCTATAAAATTTCTCTCTAAAGAAGTAGAATAATTACAGAAAAAACAATTTAAAGTAAATATCTTAATAAACTATATAGATATATAATTTTATTAGTATTTTTAGTTTCTAGTACTAGTCTAAATACGATAATAAATTCTGCTTTAGAAAAACATAGGTAATAAGAATTATTTATTATTTATTCTAAGTATGTTTTGTTTTATACTAAATTTCTTTTATTTTATGTAACATAGTTTATAAGCAAATTACATGTATAAGCAAGGCGCCTACTTTTACTAGCTTTTATTACCTATCTAACTATGTAACTTAATTACCCTTTAAGATTATATATAGATGTTAATAGAGTAGATTAAGCAGTATTTAAAGTATTCTTTTTGCATTTACGTAAGTTGTGCCTAGTCTCTTTATACCCACTGCAAAGCGCGCCTAAGCCTAGCAGCAGCTAAAGCCTAATTACTTTCCTTCTTAACGCTCTTTATTAGTAATCTACTAATTAGCCCCTACGTTAAGTAAGTATATCTTTTCCTTCTTTCTTTATAAAGACTTCTTACTTCTATATACGCTTTTTCTTACGCTGTTTACGCGCTAAGGCTGCCTTATTAGCCTTCTTAAGGCTAGCAATCTAATTACGTATTCGCTTAGCTAAGAGTATTATTACTTTAGCTCTCCTCTTAAGCTAGTTAATTACCTTAATAATTAAAGCTAGTAATAAGCTCTTATACTATTATACGTAATTACTGTAATAGGCTAGAGCCCTTGCCCTCTTATCCTCGTCTACGACCTCGGTGTTTCTCCTGCCCGCTCCGATTGCCGATTAGCCGATCGTAATATTGTTTCTCCGCCTACATATATAGATAGCCACGTAGACTAGAAGCCTAGCTCGCTATCGAATACAATCTTGTTATCCTGAGGTGAATGCTTCTTAAGCGTTGCTATTAGCCCTAGGCGTAGCCCCTTACAATTACGTATTAATATTAATTAAGCCTTAAGCTTACCTATATTACTTAGCGTATAAGCCTCTTAGAGAGCCTCTAGTAGAGCAGCTAAAGTAGGCGTACGCAGCTACACATCTAGCTTTAATAGGACAGCGTCTAGCTAGAGAGGGGCTAGGCCTGCGCCTTAAAAAGCTAAGTAGATATTAGCTATAGTAAATAATTGATTAAGAGCTACCTTAAAGGCTAGTAGAAATCTAAGCTTAGTAATATAGTTAATCTAATAGTAGATTAGGCTCTTAATCTTAGAGCTATACGCTTAATTTAATAGTAAAAAGTAGCTAACGTTAAAGAGCTAAAGTAGGTAAGATAAGTAAAGTAGCATATAAAGCGTATAGATATTATTCTCTTTACAGAGCTCTTAAAACTTAAGAGACTAGTAGCTGTTATAGCTATTAAAAATAAGCAGCTAATATACTCTAACTACTTTTCTCTCTGTATACTTAATAAAGTGCTTTAACTACTTAACTTTTAGCTTATTAGTTATCTATCTACTATTGCTAACTGTAATCGCCTAGTTAGGTAGAATATCTACCTCCTTATACTAGGCAGACAGGTAATACTAGCTAGCAAAGGTAAAGAATATTAGGATTAACTAGCTAGTAGCGTTAATTATAGCTATTACTGTTACCTACTTATAGTTACTAGGCTAGATAGCCTTTAGCCTACCTCTTCTCTCTAACTCTATTATAATAAGCTAGGTCTTAATCTTACTTATTATAAAGCCTACCTTGTTAAAGTAATAGACGTCCTTATTATAAATACTATACTTTACTTTTGTCTACTCTATAAGCTTAAACTAGCCTCTAATTAATATAGAGTTCTTATATAGAGCTCTCTACCTATTATACACTTAGTTAAAACGTATTATAAGCCTATCTATACGCTTAATAAAGTTACGCAGCTAGTAGATACTAACTTTGCCTGCGCTGCGCGCAGCTAGCAGCTTATTAGCTATATTTTGTACAGCTGCGTACATAGGCGCAAATCTACGTTAATCTAGGATTAGTATATAGCTAATAATCACCTCCTCCTCTAGCTTAGTAAGCTTCTTTAAGTTAGGCTAGCAATTACGTTACAGAGGCTTGCTAGCGTGTTAGTCGCATAGCGTTATACAAGGAATATTAAAGGCCTAAGCAGCTACTTATACAGTTTTAATCTAGTGCTTATTAAGAGATAAGATAGTTAGCTGTATATTAGCTTTAAATAAGCGTAATATAATGTAGTAAGGTTAAGGCATTATACGCAAAAGCGAGGTAGGTAATTAAAGTTAGTAGAGTAGGCGCCTTGCTTGTATAAGCAACTCGCTTGTAAACTACGTTATAGAACTTATATTATATATAACTTAAAAAGAAAGGAGTTCTTAAAGTATAATATAAATATAGTCTTCTTTACTTAAAAGAAGAAAAAGGTGTATTACTTTATCTCTACTATATATATATTCTTTTATATTTAATCTAAGCTTATATTACACTCTTAAGTAAGCATAACCTAATCTAAAAAGACTTATACTAATAATATTTAAAAGACAAAATATATAGCTTTAGTTTTAAGATCTATAAGATTAAGTTTTCCTAAAGAAAATTTTTATATTATAGAATTAATCTATTGTTATTTAAAAGATAAGGTAAAGTAGTATACTTATAAAGATATAAGCTTCTATACGCTAGAAAACTTAAGACAAAAAGTAATAATAGAGCTATTTGTATTACCTAGAGAATAAGTAAAGAAAAGCTTTACCATTTTACTTAGAGAAAAAGTAAATTGAATTCATCTATTTTATATAATATAATAGTAAGCTAAAAGTAAGCTAAAGCAAAGTATAAAAGAGTTTTAATCTTAAATTAATAGGAAAACTTATTAAGTAGCTACTTAAAATAACTGTAATAGATATAAGCTACTTACTAGAGGTAAAGATTACAGATAGAAGGTTATAATCTAATGTAATTAGCTTTAGCTAGTAGATAGCAGTATATTATTAGCGACTTAGTACTAAAATTTATAGTATAAAGTGGAACATCTTCTTATAAAAACAACTTGGCTCTACTATAGCGGTATTTCTACTAATCTTTTAATATAATAATAATAATAATTATACAGAGAGTAGCGCTTAGTATTAAGCTTAGGCCTTTGTAGTCAATTAAAAGTATTATATATAATACGTTAGTACTTAGTTACTAATTTATCTAAATTAATTTTACAAGTACTAACTATTTTGTCTTTCTACCTATAACACTTAGAAGAATAACAGCGTAACTATAGTAGTCTTTTATACTACTTCTATTCTTCTTTTCTATAATTAAAAAACAAATTCTTCTAGTTACTATTTATCTATTATATCTAACTTACTTATATCTCTAAAGCTTTCTTAATTATCATTCGCAGGCGTTATTACTTAGCTATTATATTTAATCAATTCTAGAGAAGGACTAATAACAGTTATAATAGTAAAGTAGGTTAATTAATCAGTAATTAAAGATATATATAACTAAGCTGTAGATAGTTTAGAAAGTAAATACTGTATACTATAAAAGAAACGATATACTCTTTGTATATATATATATATTTCATAATATAAGAATATCTAAAGTAGAACTTTAATAAGTAGATATCCTTGATCTTAATATAGAAATAAGCTAGCTCTATAGTCTTCTATAGTAACAGAAAAAGCTTAGCTAGTAGTAAGTATAAAGTAAATTTATTATAATAAGAATATTAATATTAGTAGTCTTATTTAACAGCTTACTAAAGTATTTAATATAGACGTAAGTTGTGTTTATATACTTCCTCTTATAAAGATTTGCGATAATAGTTTATAGTAATCTTATGCTATTTAGCAGTAAATAAAGCTAAAAGTTATACTATATTGTATATTAAGCAATGCTTAGTTGTATAACTGAATACTACAGCTAAAACTATAAAAAACAAGTTTATTATTACAACAAAGGTAAGAGTCTAGTAAGGATAGTAAAGAATTTATAACTTTAATATAATTCTTAACATGTCCTCTTTTAGTTGTTTATCTGTTAATTAAATTAGTTTAGAGAAACTTATTAGCTATTATTAAGATATTTATAGTGTTTATAGACTTATAGACAGGATTATAAATATATTATATATAGATAACTTAAATTCTTTTATACTTGTCTCTAGATATCTATAATTATAACAAAAAATTAATTTAAAAGCTTATACTTGCTACTAATCTATAGTAATACTTAAATTTTATTATTATTCAAATAGACCCATATACATTGTGGTACTATTTAAAGTAAGATATAGAGGCAAGCATATATATGTATAGATATCCTTGATTTAGCGTCTAAAGGCTACCTTTGTAAGCATACTGCGATTCTATTATAGTCTTGTAATCTTAGCTGTATTAAGCACTTTATTATAGCTAAATATATATAGCATATGTAATTAATATTTATTAAAAGTTTTTTCAAATATTTTACACCTAACACTAATGTAATATTTGTTAATTAATTATAACGTTTCTAGTAATAAAAGATTAAATAATTTTTTATCAAGGTAAAGTCTAAATTACTGTGACGATATACTACTAAGAAAAATTACTACTGTCTATTATTAATTTAATACAGATAAGAAGTATAGAGTAAAGTACTTAAGATACCGTCGATTAGTATAGTAGTATAGTAGCATAATTCTAAGGTAGAAGCCTCTACACGCTAAGAAAATAACTTAAAAACTAAAAATGCTCCTAAAGTTCTAAGTAAGCATTTTTAATTAACATGTTTAAGCTTCTAACCTTAAAGTAATCTCTAGTATAGCTATTTATCTTAGTACTACTAAATGTACTATAACACTTATAATTTCTTTTATTACTTTATTATTAACTAGACTTAGCTATTAACAGTTAGTTTTAACTATATATTTACTACTAAAGTTACACTTTATAACTTACTTAAACGATATACAAACGTTATTTATGGATTTAAGGTTAGGCATCTCTAAATTACTACTTACTACTATACAACCGAGTGCTAGCAAAACTAGTCTTTCTAATTATATAATACTATACTCGATTATAGCTTTATTACTACTTGTTTCTTTATTTAAGAACAAGATTATTCTACACTTAGTACTTAGTACTCTAAGCTTAGACCTTTTATATTATATCTCAAGAATTTTATACATTATTATAGTTCAATATAAGCTTTCTAGAGATCTTCTCTAGATAGCTAAAGTTATAACATAAAATAAATTAATACACACTAAAGCTCTTTACTAAGATGAAGGGATACGAAATGTTATTGTTTTTCTAAAAAACTTGTATTTAATAGTACTTTTATAACAAATATAGACAACTAAATATATACACACTAAGAGTATACTAATTACTTTCCTAGCTATTTGTTACTTTATACTAGAATAACGTTAATTAATTATAACGTCTACGCTACTAATAGATTAGAAAGATAAAACATATAAGTTAAGTTTAAACTACTATACATACACGTTATTAAAGAGACAAAAAACTCTTTTGTTATTAGTCTATTATAGATTTAAAGTATAAGATAAAGTGCTTAACATAGTTAATATCATAGTATTATAATAAAATAGCAGTATACTTACAAAACGGCAAGCCTCTAGAGGCTCTATAGAGAATAACATAATACTATACTATTTTGTTTACTATAGAGAAGAAGAAGCGTAAGTAAAATATTAGAATAATAAACAACCAACAATAGAGTAGCGTAAGCTGAAAGCTAATACAAAAGAAGATCTAAGCTAATAGAATTTAGGATAGAATAAAGGTTAAAGAGGTTTTTTATTACAGAAAGAAACTTAGTATAACGAAAAGCAGTGCTAAAGTAGTATATACACTACTTTAAAGTAATCTATGTAATAAAAGGATTAGTAAGAATAATTTTATAGTAGTATATAAGAGGATATTATCTTACATAAATAGATATATCAATACAACACAGATACTAGTAATTTAATACAGGTACTAGTAATATAATACAGGTACTAGTAATAGAACACAGGTACTAGGAATAGAACACAGGCATAACGCTGTTTAGTTATACTGTATTATAGTGTAGTAGAAGTATATTATTAAACACTTACTTAGCTCTACTATATATGTCTATATATATACTTATAAAGAAGTTTATAAATAATTCTAAAAGATATAAATTTTATATAGTTTAAGAAGGCTACTAAAGTGCTCTTAGCTCTAAATAGTTCTAGCAAAGCTTAATATGAAAAGAAACGCTTAGTTTTAGTAGAGATAACTATATTTAATAGCAAGTAACTAAAAGTTCAAATTATAGGATCTAATTCTTAATTAATACTTAAATATTAACTTAAATATTATTTTCTTAACTTCTACACTCTAATATTAAGTACTATAGTTATACTTAAGCTTATTCTCTTTAGTATCTAGTAAGTTATTACTTCTAACTATATTATAGATACAAAGCGCCTAGTAATAAAGACTCTATTAACTCTCTTTATAACAATAGTAACAATAATAATAAAAATAACTATACTAAGTATAACTATAAGAGCAAATGCTAGATAGTATAGTAATAATTAAATTATTTTTAAATAAGACTAGTTAAAGAGTAGCTTTAAGTTCTTAGACTAAGCTTCTTTATAATTACTTAACTTATCTAGGTTAAGCCTAAAAAGTTATAAAAGCTAGCTTAGTAAGTACCTATTCTACTTTAAAGCTTTTCTTATTAGTGCTATTCTTATACTAGCTAGAAAAGATATAAGCTTAGTAGGTTAGGTAGTAGACGCTATTAAAATAGTAAATAATAAATTTAGCAAATTAAATAACTTTAAAAATAACAATAAAAAGATATAAGCTCTTAACAGATATATTTACTACAGATAATAGAACTGCTGCTAAGCTATAAGTATTTATAGCTACTTAGTAGTAAAAGCAATTGTAATTAGAATTATGATAGCACTAGTGGATGCCTTTATAGTAGTGTAGTTGCTGTAATACGCGTAATAATGCTTAGTCTCTAGGTAGTATTGTGCCGGTGCAACAAGTGCTTAGTTAATACTAAGAGGTATACCTCTAGCGTTTTAGAAGCAGCTGCGAAGAGGAATTCTTCTTTAACACACTCTAACACACAACAATTAATACACTTTATGCAATCTTTACTTTTTAGAGCTTCTCTTATATACTAGTAGCTAATATAAGTATTATAACTCTTATTTAGCTTTTAAATACAACTTTATAATACCTATACATTCTTCTCCTCTTAGCTGTGCTAAGGAGATGTATTAATTTCTTTGTAATAGTGTCTTTAAATACTATAACACCTATACAGTATTAGCAATAGCTATAATAATAAGTACATCTTATTGCAGTGCAACTGTAGCAGCTTGCTAAGTAGAAGCAAAAAACTAGTGTTTTAGCGTTAACATAAAAAGAAGTTTAAGTATAACATAGTTTACAAGCGAGCGCCGCGTACAAGCGAGCGCCGCACCCTACTAACTTTGCGCACCTCTACGATCGTACATCTCAACAACGTGATAATATAATATATAGATATCTATATAGCAGATTAAGCAGTATCTTTAGTATCCTTCTTGCATGTACGTAAGTTGTAGCCAGTCTCCCTGCACCTCGTGCAGCGCGCCAGAGCCTAGCGGCTAAGTCCTAATCGCGCACCTCCTTGACGCTCTTTACGAGAAATCTGCTGCTTAACATTACGTTAAGCGAGTATATCTTCTCCCTCTCTCTTTGTTAAGGCCTCTTGCTTCTATATACGCTTTTTCTTACGCTGTTTACGCGCTAAGGCTGCCTTATTAGCCCTCTTAAGGCTAGCAATCTAATCGCGCATTAGCTTAGCTAAGAGCATTATAACCTTAGCGCCCTTCTTAAGCTAGTTAATTGCTTTAATAATAGAGGCAGGCGATAAGCTCTTGTGCCGCTGAACGCGATTACGTATTAACGTTAATTAAGCCTTAAGCTCGCGTACGTTGCTCAGCGTACGCGCCTCCTAGAGGGCCTCTGATATAGCAGCTAAAGTAGGCGTACGGAGCTGCACGTCTAGCTTTAACAGGACAGCATCTAGATAGTAAGGAACAAGGCCTGCGCCTTAAAAAGCTAAGCTAATATTATTTAACGTAAACAATTAATTAAAGGCTGCCTTAAAGGCTAGAAGAAACTTAAGCTTTGTAATGTAGTTAATGTAGTAGCAGATTAGGCTCTCTACCTTACAGCTGTACGCGCGCTTTAACGGCGAGAAGCAGCTAACGTCTAGAGGCTAGAGCAGGTAAGATAAGTGAGGTAGCATGCAGAGCGTGTAGATATTGTTCTCCTTACAGAGTTCTTAAAACTTAAGAGAGTAGTAGCTCCTATAGCTATTAAGGACGAGTAGGCAACGCGCACTAACAACGCAAGTCTTCGTATAAGCGTTAAAGTGCTTTAGCTACTTAACTCCTAGCTTGTTATTTGTCTAGCTATTATCGCTAATTGCAATTGCCTAGTCGCGTAGGATATCCTCCTCGTACTAGGCAGACAGGTGATACTGGCTAGCAAAGATGAGGAACGGTGGGATTAACTAGCTAGCTGCGTTGATCGCAGCGATCAACGTTACCCACTCGCGATTACCAGGCTGGATAGCCTTTAGCCTGCCTCTTCTCTCTAACTCTGTCACGATAAGCTAAGTCGTGATCTTGCCTATTATAAAGCTAGCCTCGTTAAAGTTGTAGACGTCCTTATCGCAGATGCTGTACTTAGTCTTTGTCTCCTCTACAAGCTTAAACTAGCTCCTAATTAGAGCTAGATTCTCGCATAGAGCTCGCTGCCTATTGTACGGTTAATTAAAACACGTCGTGAGGCTATTAGTACGCTTAACAAAGTTGCGCGGCTAGTAGACGCTAACCTAGCCAGCGCCGCGCGTAGTTAGCAGCTTATCAGCTATATTACGTATGGCTTCGTACGTAGGCGCAAACCCACGCTAATCTAGGTCGAGTATATAGCTAATAATCACCTCCTCCTCTCTCTAGGTAAGCTTTCTTGAGTTAGGCTAGCAATCGCGTTAGGCAGGTACACTAGCACGTCGGCAGCGGATCGTTCGTTTAGACACGCTATAGATAGCAGCAGCATTGCAATTACTCTGTATTTAACGAGAATTAATAGAAGAGATAGCAAGCTGAACGTCTGCTTCGTTTAGAGCTGATAGAGTAGCGCTGCGTTGTGCTATTGTACATTAAGATAAGAGAGGTGCGCGAAGTTAGTGGGGTGCGGCGCTCGCTTGTACGCGGCGCTCGCTTGTAAACTATGTTACTACGTTTAGGCTTAGCTACTTAGAATCCTCTTTCTAATACTACAATATTATGCAATAACGCAAAACACGATAACGTAATAACACGTAATATAGAAATACTATAGACTCTATCTCTAAACCTAGTAAGGATTTGTTTAGTCTATATTTATAACTTGTAATAAATTAAAGATTAAAAGTAGTCTGTTTATTACTACTCTAATATAGTTATAGTTGTTTAAGCTTATTTTCTATATATAAACTTCTAGATTTATTAGCAGCGTAGATATTCTAAATAAATAATAGTACTTTAGTTTAAAGCAGGAATTACAAAACTAAATTATAAATATATTTTAATAAGATGTATTATATCTCTTAAAGTTAATTATTTTCTTGCTATTAGTACTAGAAGATATTAGTTTATTAAGAAAATAATAATATCTAAATATATTTATAATTTAGCAAGAAGCTTAAGAAATTGTTAGTATGTTTTTAGTTATAATACTAGCTATCTAATTCAGATTATTATAAATTTTATTTGTAATAATTAGTCTAAAAAGGTCTATTTAGGTTATAGTAAGTAGTACTTAATTTGTATTATAAAAAGCTAGTAACGTTTTTCTAAACAGGGTACGTAATTACAGTAAATAAAATATTCTTATATCTTATATTAAAGCTTTGTATCTTCTACTACTTCTGCTATATCCTTTCTATAAAAATAAATGCCTATTATTTTAAACTTATAATTGTTATAGATTTACAATTATAGTATATAAGGAGAGTACTTTAGATAAGTATATATAATACTATTAAAGTCTTTGTTAAACACTTTACTAGATATTAAAGTTTTGTTATTATTATCAAAACTATGTATTATAATAAGCTTACTTAAAACCTAATACTAGCTTGGCTTTTTCTTATAATAGTTAATAGTTATAGAGCTAGCTTACTTTTATTAAAGTCTTTAACATTTTTCTTTATAAAGTCTTACTTTTTCTATCTTTTAGTTAAAGTACATACGTAAACATAAATAGTATACTCTTAATATTATAATATATAGCTTATATCTTTATAAGTTTTTGAGCTTAAAATAGGTTTTTTCTTACTTAGTTAAAAATAAAGCTACTTTACTACTATAGATTTTTTTTTTTTTTCTGTTTTAATATCTATTTTTCTCTTGCTTAAAGCAATTAGATTCATAACAACTTATATTTGTATATAAAAATAAAGAAGATTATAAACATAAAAGTAAAGAAAATATAGATAATAGGTAATTAGTAGAACTTAGCAATAAAAGAAAAACGTAACAATAGATAATAATATAGCTAGGTTATGTAGCAGAGCGTGATAAATTAGAAGAGAAAAAAGCAATCTCAAATACTATTGTAATGTAGTATTATCTATAATTATAAAAATATAACAGAAACGATTTAGGCTTGCTACAGCATAATTACTATTAAGTTTTTCTAACAGGTATAAGAATAATAACAATACTAGGCGTAGCGCTTAACGCTTCGCGCTTAGAGCTTAGATCTTTTACATTATATTCTTAGACTTATAGATAATACTATATAGTATACTATTACTAGTTTGTTAATATTAGTTTTATTCTTAGGTATTACCTTTTCTTTCTAACCTAGTACGCCTTGCTATATAACTTAACTACACTAATTTGTTACTACTTCTATTCTTCTATCTTTACCTTCTACGATCTACTTATTAGTTATATCTAACTTACTATAGCTTATATGTGCTACCTCTAAGGCCTTTTTAGCTTCTATACCCACCTTATTAAATAGCTATTTTAAATAATTTATTTAAGAGAAGAACAAAAATAAAACTAAGGATAAGAAGAATTTATAACTATAGAGTAGCTTTATTTATAAGTAATTAACAGAACATTTAACTAAACTCTAGAAGATTAAAGAAGATATAAACTCTATACTAGTTTACTTCGAATATACTTCTTATAAGTATATATTTCCCTTCACGTTAAGATAGCTACTATAGAACTTTATAGATTAGAGGTTTCTTATTTCCTTATAAAGTTGAGCTAACTCTATAGTTATCTATAGCAATAAAAAGAGCTTAGCTAGTAGTAAGTTCTGAGTAAGTTTTCTTATACAAGATAGCCTAGATAACAATAGTTAAAGTTAAAAGCCTAATAAGGTGCTTAAATTAACTTAGCTAATCTTCTATGTATTTACTTATTTAAAGATTTATCTTAATAATTTATAGTAGTAGTATACTGTACAAAGTAAATAGAGCTAAGGTTTGTATCGTAGAGCGCGTTTAGCAATACGTAGCATTGTAAATCTATTATAGGTCTTATTTTAAAAGAAGAGGCTATTATTAACAAAACAGGATATTAGTTTGAAAGTAAAATAACATAGTAAGAATAGCGGAGAATGTGCGACTTATATAAGAGATCTAGAAATATTTTCTCTAGAATAATTTTACGCCTAGTAATATATTTAAAAAGTACTATAAGCTCTTAAGCAAAAGCTAAGTACTACTGCCTCTTGCAACTTTAATAAATCTATAGTTAAGCCTATTATAGTTTACTAACGTTTCTCTATAATAGCCTCTAGATAGCAGCTATTATAATTAATAATATAATAAGGAGCATTAAAGCTCTCTATAAACTAAGCTAGAGAATACGCAAACTTTATCTTTTTTTAGAAGTTAAGTCTACTTAGTTCTATAGTATAAATTAAAGTAAGACAGGCAACTAGACGCACGTAATTAGAGTAGATTAATAGTCCTTCTAGTTATTTTGTGCTTTATGCTAGAATAATATTTTATATTTAGAAGACTTACGCTACTAATAGATATAAAGGATATAATATAGAGGTAAAGTCTGAATTACTGTAACTACGTTTTACTAGAGGAGAAATCTGCTTTCTATTATTATTTATTGTAGTTTATAAGCGCAGGCTAAAGTGCTTTAAACAGCTAATATTATAGAAATATAAAAAATAGTAGTATGTTTATAAAGGTATAAGCCTCTAGTCGCTAAATAATAATAAACAACGTAGAAGCTATTATTTAAAAAAAGAATATAAAAGGCTACTTATTAAGTAGAAGAGGCTATTACTATAGAAAAGTAAAGATATAGTAGTAGAAGATACGCAACTTAAATGTAAAATATAAGAAGGTTTTTTCTAGAAATCCTATACCCTTATTATAATAGTAAGAAGAAATTTACCAGCTCTTATTATAATAACTACGTACCTAGCTCTATAACATTCTATTCTTAACAAAGTTTAATGATTTTTTAATGCCTACTATTAAGAATATAACTTTTATTTTAGGCTCTTAAGTTGCTTTTTTTATAGTTATTTTTAAATATTTCTAAATAACTAATTCTTTAATTTTTAATAGTCTATAGTATACTTATAAAATGTAGAAATTATTTTAATATTGTATTTACTATAAAAGTAGTTATAGTAAAGCATAAGTAACTTAAAGATATTCTAACGTAAATTCTTACTACCTTTGTATAATATAATTCTTTACTCTAACTTAAGTAGTCTAGGCTATAGGAAATCTATATTATTTCTAAACTTATACTATTATAGTACCTTAGTCTAAACTTATGTAGTAGCCCTTTGTAAACTAAGATAAAGAAAATAACTTTTTATTCTTAGTTATTCTAATTCTCTAGTTTATTGTAGACTACTTACTATTACTAGGTTTATAAATCTATAAAAAGATAGCAACATATTTATAAGAGTATTAGCTTTTAAACTCTTATTAAAAAATAAAAAGGTCTAAGTATTTATTACTATGCGATAATTGTTAGGCTTTATTTGATTATTGTTGCTATATTAAGGAATTACTAAAAACAAAGATATAATACAGATCTGCACTAATGCATCTTACTATAAACCTTTATAGTATAAATGCTACTGTTATATTTCTAAAATATAATATAAAATAATAGTTATATCTTCTTAAATAAATTTTAAGAAAGAAAAGAGAACCTATTTTAAGTACTAAGATATAATAATTAACTATTAGTAAGAAGTAAAGTACTTCTTATAATAGATACTACTAAGATATTAAAAAGTGTTAATATGCTTTCAAAAGTAAAGTCTTAATATATAAAATATATAGAAGAGTATGTAACTTTTTTATTAATCTTATTTAATATTTTTACTAGAAGTATACTCTTTTATAGTTCTTCTAAGCTTATAAAATAGAGCTTATAGCAGTATTCTACTATATGTTAATTAACTATCTTATTCTTATATTCTATAATAATTTGGTATCTAATATCCCTCTAGCAGTAAAATGTTATCCTAACTATACTTGTATAGTTTTAATTACTAACTCTAATAGATTAATAGCTTTTTTTTAATATAAACATCTACTTTTTTACTTTAGTGAATTGTTTTACTAAAGCTACTTCTAGCTTACTTTAGCTTACTATAAAGTTAGCTAGTAGCATTAAGTTGTTAGTAAGTATTAGGCAGTAAGAGTTTATGTTTTTATATTAGTCTTTATTAGTATATAGTAGCTCTCCTCCTTTTCTATATTATAATTATATATCTACTATATACTTTAATTTAATGTATTTATTATTATATTATATACTATACAGGTGTTAGAGTGTACAAAGACACTATTATAAGGATGTTAATGCATCTCCTTAGCACAGCAAAGGGGTGAAGATTATACAGGTGTTGTGTAGTTATATTCAAAAGCTTTATAAGTATAGTAGTGCCTATATAGGCTACTAGTATATAAGGTAAAGTCTAAAAAGCAAAGATTATATAAGGTAAGTTAATACTTATGTAGTTTTTATATATAAAAGAAGGATTTCTCTTTATAGCTGCTTCTAAAACGCTAGAGGTATACTGCTTAGTATTAGCTAAGCCCTTGTTGCACTAGCATAATACTAAGATTAAGGAATCTCTTATAACTAGTATTATAATATTAATTAAAGTTAACATATTGTAATTAACGCTAGTAAGGCTAGTACTATTAATATCTCACTCTGTAACTATAGCTCTTACTACGTAGCTATTATTACTAATAGTTTAGTTTTACTTTAAAAATAGTTTGTGTATTTGAAAGTAATATACTTACGACTAGTGTGTTTTAAGAACTTCTTAAGCTATTTAGTTAATAAAGAAACTACTAATTACTTTCTAAGTATTAACTTTTTATAAATAAGTATAATATAATATATATAATTTAAAAATAAAGACTATAGATAAAAACTAGCTAAAAATTAAGAAATATTATGGAAGGATTATTCTCTAGTATTAATAATCTTCCTAGGAGTTTACAATATACTAGCTAGTATAAGATTAGTTTTAATATAAAGAATTAAGAAAAGTAAATTACTTTTTACTTAACTAATTTTTCAGCCCTCTAAAGTTTATCTAAAATAAAAATAGTAACTATAAGAACTAATAGTTTATACTTAAAGCTATTGTTAATTCTAGCTAACAATATATATTATGCTAGTACAACAAGTGCTTAGCTGATACTAAGCAGTATACTTCTAGCGTTTTAGAAGTAGCTGTAAAGGAGAGATCTTTCTCCTAAGTATAAAAACACATAAAAACTACTTAATATATAGAGGTAACCTAACCTAACCTAAAGCACATATATACTCTTTGCTTTTTAGACTTTCTCTTGTATACTAGTAGCTAACATAGGTATCTCTACTCTCTTCTAGCTTTTAAATAGAACTATATAACTATAATAAGAGCTTAAGACACACGTCCCTTAGAGGAACTAAGTACGCACTAAATCTACTTATAAGGTGCGCCTCGCTCTATAGAGTAAAGTAAGAATTATTCTCTATATAACCTACAACTATAGTCTAAATACATAAGCTGTCTCCTACTATCCTTAGTACTATAAAGTAAGCACTATTACTTATAGTTACGCCTTATATAATAATTGTTCTTCTAAGCTAATAGTTAGGAGATAGCTTCTTCTACTTAATTAAAGTAATATACTTACTCTTAGAAAAGAAACTTAGACTAAGTCCTTTTATTACGCACTTTAAGCGCTAAGCCTATACTTTATAAGTAAAGCGCAACTTTATTAATTTAAAAGCGCATCTAAGTAGTAAAGATATAATAAGATAAACTTCTAAATCTATAATAATAAAATTAGTAATACTAACTAGAGGAGAAAACCCTCTAGCTAGAAGAATTAGAGTAGAGTAGAAATATAGGCGTGTTAGATAATCTATTAGGTCTCTGCTCTTAGAATAGGCGCATAATTAATATTACTATAGCACCTAGCGTAGCGTATATATAAGGCGCACGCTAAAACTAAAAGATCTAATAGAGTACTAGAGTAAAAATATTTAAGAATATTAGAAGTTTATTTACTCTAATAAAATAGCCTTTTACTTACTACCTAAGAAGCTAAAAGAATAAAAACTAAGTAATATAATTAATGTAATACTTTAAAAGTAATTTAATAGAGCTTTAGTATATATACTTTAGACGTAGTTTTAAAGTATATAAATAAATCTCTACTTAGAAAAACTATAAGTAGTATATACTTAACCTACTTATAGATTCTATAAGCTGTAGTCTTAAAGCAGCTATAGTATATAGCTAAGCTCTTTAGTAAAAAAAAATAGACTATTAAATTTTTTACTATATACCTAGAAGTCTAAGAAGACTACTTAACCTCTTATACTAAGATACAAAGAGTTTAACACTTATTTATAAAACTAAGACCTAAACTCTAGTAATTAATTACTAATTACTACTAAATTCTAGCACCTAATAAAGACTTAATAGCGTTTGCCTTTATAATTAAAATTAATTTAAAAAAAACACCTACTATATATAAATATAACCTCTAAGTCGCATCTTAGAAGAAATAAAAGCAAAGCCCTTCTACTTTTTAACTAAGCTAATAAAGTACACTAAAAGAGAAGTATATAATTACGTACTATAGATATTAAAAGAAAAGTTACTACGTAAATAAATATCAAAATAGTAACTTAAATTAGCTACTTATTAGGATTAACTATATAGAAAAAAGTTAAGCTTCTCTAAAATTCTAAGATTAGTAAGACGTATACTTATAGACATCGTACTAGGTATAAAGCGTATATAATACGTAAGCGCAGACACAGCTTTAGAATATAAGTTAGAGGTAATTCTAGATCTATAAGCTAATATTAGTTTAATTAGCTAAAGAAGTACTATAAAGATAGGTTTTACTATCTTTAAAGAAGCTAAACTTCTAAGACTAAAGTAGATTAGCCTATAATAATAGAATATATATACTACGTACTCGCTAAATCTGCGCTTTACTAATGATAATAGTATAAAACGCTAGGTTAACAATACTATATATAGGGTAGATAAAGAAGGCTATCTCTTCTTATTAGGCAACCTATTTCTAAAATAAGAAAATATTACTATAGACTATAGACGCTAAATCTAGTATTAGAGATATACTAAAGTAAAAATATACTTTAGTATTAATAAAAGAACTTCTTAAGGAAGCTAAGTATATTAACTTAAATAGTTACTTACTAAGAATGCTTCTATTAAGCAGCGTAGAGTTGGAACTAAAGCGCGTATACTATATCTACGTAGCGTAAGAGGTTTACATCTTACATAAACTATTAAAATATATAGATATCTTTAACAACTATAACGCAAGAATCTTACTATAATATAAAAGTTTAGACTATATAATCACTATTATAGAAAGCAAAGAGCTACTTTATAGTCTACTCTACACTCTCTTTTATGTAAGCTTTAACTACTTTATTAATATATTAAAGACGCTCTATAGTAAAGTTAGATCTAATATAGTACTAGCTCTGCTAGAGCTTCTATATTATTTGTACCTAAGAAAGATAGTACTCTCTGCCTTTGCGTAGATTACTAGAGTCTTAATAACATTACTATTAAGAATTATTACCTACTTCTATTAATTAGAGAGATCTTAGATTACTTATTAGGCGTATAATACTATATAACTCTTAACCTAAAAGATACGTACTACTATATTAGAATTAAGGCAGAAGATAAGTGGAAAACTGCCTTTTAAACGTAATACAGCTATTTTAAATCCTTAGTAATACTTTTTAGTCTTACTAATACTCTAGCTAGCTTCTAAGCTTATATTAATAAAGCTTTAGCGCTTATTTAGATTATATTTATATTATCTACTTTTATAATATCTTTATATACTTATATCTTTATATACTTATATAAGGTAGAAATTATAATATATTAGCGTACTATACGCTTTGTACTTTAATCTCTAAAGGAAGTAGAGCTATATATTAACCTAAAAGGTATACTTTATATTAATAGAAGTATACTTTCTAAAGCTTATAGTTATAAAGCGTAGTATACATAGACTTTACGCGTATTATAACTATAGTTAAGTAGCTAACCTTAACTAGTATTAAGAAACTATAATTGTTTTTAAACTTTACTAACTTTTATTGCTACTTTATTACGCGTTACGCTATAGTAATAGCTCCTCTTACTAATATTCTTAAGAGAAATTAAATATTCTACTAAAATAAGATTGCTATAGAAGGCTTTAGAGTAAGAAAAGACTATTTTATATATACGCTTATCTTACGCTATTTTAATACTATACTTATAATTAGACTCAAGATAGATGCTTCTACGTTTACTATTTTTAGTATACTATCTTAGCTATTTAAGAATAATAAATAGTATCTAATTACGTTTATCTTACGTAAACTATAAAGCGTAGAACTAAACTATAAAGTTTATAATCTTAAGTTACTAGTAATTATATATTATTTTAAATAATAAAGACACTATCTAAAAGGCGTATAATAGACTATCTAAGTTTTAATAGATTATAATAACCTACGCTCTATACGCGTAGTCTAAAAACCTAATTTACGCTAAGTATAATAGGCGCTTTATTTAGGTGCTTTTAATTTTAAGATAAAGTACTACTTAAGCTATTTTAACTTAGTAGATAGTTTCTTAAGAAGAGTATATTATAAGTATGGAAATACTTTACTAACTTAGTTATTACCTACTTTATAGAATAAGCTTCTAGTAAAGGAAGAGTAGAGTAGAGTAAGAAGATCTACGCCTAAGCCTAGCTTAGTAGGCGCGTGTAAGACGCACGTAGCTAGTATATACAGCGCTGTAAAGGTCTCTACTGCTAGCGCTATAGAGCAAATACTATACGTGCTACGCTTACTAGCTAAAGTACTAGTTAGTAGCAAATCTATATTAGCTAGGTTAGAAACGTTATTAGAAGTCTTACTCTAACTTTAGTAAAGAGACACCTTTATATAAAAGAGAAGCGCAAGCTCTAATTAACTAATATATACTTATACCTATAGAGATACGCCTATATAGCGTATTAATAAGAATTAAGTTCTAAGACATAATAGTAAGATATATATTCTAGAGAAACTAGCTATTAGGTAGAAATTTTGTTCTAGAACTATAATATATATATAGCAGGCTATTTTAGCGCACGTAGAACGCTTAAGCTAATTAGCTAGCTATACTATTAGCTAAAGCTAAGCTAAGACGTTTAGAATTACGTATAAACTTATATAATATACTAAAGAAATAAAGCTCTAAGGTATAGTAAGTATAGTAAGCTAGTATTACTACTAATTCTAAAAGATATCTTTAAAGAGGTATTACTTAATTTTATTACTAAATTACTATAAATAAAAGAATAACTTAGGTTACGTCTTTAATATAGTACTAGTAATAGTTAACTACTTCTTAAAGATAGCAATTTATATATCTACTTTAAAAGATATAGATTATAAAGTAATTTACTAAATTCTATTTTAATTATATTATTTTGTAGTATAGTATTTAAAAAGTAAAATATTAGACTTAAGAGTTAATCTTTACTTCTACTTTTAAAATAGAGATATACTACTAACTATAAGTAAAGCGGAGGCTTAGCACTACCTTCTATTTATAGATAGATAGGTAAATAGAACGCTAGAATTAGACTATAGAATAGTACTTAAAGATGTTTACTGCAGACGCATAGAATAACTAGGCTTTATTACTCTCTACTATCTAATTTACTTATAATAACTTAATCTATAAATTAATGCAATTAACACTATTCTACGCGGTATATAAGAAATATCTATAACTTTCTATGCCGCCTAGAGATAGCTAGCAAGAGAAGGAGGTACTAGACGCTGTTAATAGGGTGCAGCGTATATAGCGCACGTGTAATAGCTAAGAACAGCTGCATAAGAGCGCAAGAGTACTAGAGCTACTACTATAATAATAAATATAAGCCTAAAGTCTTCTACTAAAGAAACTTAGTGTTATTAAGTATAAAGTATATTAATATACTCTACTAACTAAATAAAAAGCTATCTAGTAAGTTTATAGAACTCTTTATATTTAAGACGTAGTTAGAATATAAAGCTTACTACCTATAATTACTACTAAACTATTATATTTTATAATATACTCTATATATTACTCTTAAAATAATAAAAACCTAGAGAAAATTAAGAGAATAATACTTAACTACCTAAAATTACTCTAGAAGGCAAAAGAGGTTTAGAGGTTAAGAAAATTTTAGATAAAAGAATAAAGAAAGCTACCTATAATATTAGCTACGCTAGAAAGGTAATAATAAATTCTAGAATACTTAGACTTTAGCTTTAGATTTTAAAAATATAAAGACTTAATCTAAGGTTTAATTAAAGCGTATAGTAGAAGAGATAAAGAGAAAGAGTAGGAGGGTCTTATTTATAGCGCGTAAGGAGCGTAATCCTAATATAAAAGAACTAAGGTATCTCTATATCTAAAAAATAAATAGATAAATAAAAATCTATTTAAAACTACTTAAGTACCTTTAATACTCTTACTACTATTACTACTAGCCTTACTACTACTACTAACATCCTTACTATTACTACTAGTCTCCTCCTCTTTACCTCCTCTAGAACTACTATATAAACTACTAGCGCTCTCTAAACTACTAGCCTGCAACTTACTATTACTAGAGTGCTTAGATTATTAGAGTTATTAGAATTATTACTCTTACTAGCTATACTATTTTATAAATTTAAAATTAGTAAAATAAAGTTAAAAAAGTAGAACTTATAGAAGAAGCGTATACTAAGTATATTAGGTGCTTAATAGCCTGTGCTCTAGAGTAACTATAATTCTACGCTACTTAACTAGAAT
>PDWZ02000025.1:0-25201 GCA_004156025.2 Alternaria gaisen | reverse complement strand
AGACTATTTTACACTACGTTAAAGTATAATAACTTAATTGTAGTTTAGCTAGGTCTTAGCAAAAGTGCGTTACTTACTTAGGTGCGTTACTTGCTTATTACCTACGTTATACTTTTTCTTAATAGTAAAGCTAAAAAATAAAGCCTTCTGATCTAATAGTGCTTTCTCTCTTATTAAAGTAAGTAAACTCTATAGCTTTATTCTTAATAATTTGAACTAAAATAGTACTTAAAGCTCTATGATACGCGTAATATACTAAATACTAGTAATAAAATAGCTCTTAGTTAGAGGAATATTAAACTAGGTAAAGAAGATCTAATTAATAAACTACTAGTAGAATATCTTAGAGATCTTGCTTAATAGAATATAGCAGCGCTATTCTACTTTGTAGTAAATACATTTAAAGATTATATTAACTATTATCTCCTGTAAAGAAGTTACGTTTATAAGAGAAAAAGCTATAGTATAAAAATAGTGTTATATTAGAAAGGCAGAGATAATAGAAGTAGGAATTAAGAACTTAAATATAAGATGTAAAAAGTCTTTTAAAAGAAAACTATTCTAATATTTTAGAGAATATTAGCAGCTCTTATAATAACAAATAAATACTAACTACTTATAACTTTAATATTAGTATAGATATAATAAAATAGATAGCACTACAGTACGTATCAGAAAGTAGATAATGCTTTTCTTAATTAATTTAATTAACGTGCTAGTACTAAGATATAAGTACAACGCTATTGTATTACACTATAATTTTTAGTATACATTAGTTAAGTTTACAACTTTTTTACTGTCTCAATCTAACAAAATTACTAATTATCTAAAATATTCTTGAACCTATTATAAATTATAATACTATCTAGACTAGATAAAATATAGTATTAAGAAATATCCTTAATTATAATACTACTACCCTGCTCCTAAAACTCCTAAAATTATTATATACAACTAAGAATATAAAGTATATTTAATTTAAGATAGAACCTCTATAGTTAGCTATAGCTAGTTTTGTAGTAATAATTAAGGCTAGTAATTAAAATAGCTAGTAGCTTTAAGCGTAGCCTAAGCTCTACTCTTAATTAAGCTACTCTACTGCTATACAGAGTTTTATTAGACTTCTCTAGGCTTAGTCTGTATTAAGGCGAGGTAGACTAAAGTAGTAGTCTATAGGGTGTTGTACAGTAAGATTAAGTTAAAAAAGAGTTATTAATATATACTAATAGGTAAACAATACTAATTCTATTAATAATAGAGTAAGTATATAACACTTTACATAAGAGATAAACTATTTATATTAACTACAATAAGTATAATAATAAAATTTATAATCTTTATACTTAATGCATTCTATTTCTGCTATTTTAAAAGATACTACTATTCTAGATATTAGTTCTTAGCATAATAACAGATTACGTAGCCTAGTAGACCCTGCACTAGTTGCCTTTAGTCTGTTAACTAGTTATAACTAAAGATATAATTTGAAATAGTCTTAGAAAGCTCCTACAGAGCTCTAAGTAGTTACTATAAAGCTTAATATTAGATGAAGAGTATAATTTGCTAGAGGTAACTCTAGGTAATAGCAGATAACTATAGTTATTAACTTTAGAATTTTTATGTTAGAAAATATCTAGATATAGAATAAATATTCTTCTCTTAGCTTCTGTACTCTAATATCTTATGCCTTATTATTATACTTAGGCTTACTGTCTTTAATATAGAGAAAATTATTGTGTATAATAGGACTTTAAATGTTAAGCGCCTAGTCTTAAAGAACTTAGCAATATATATAAATATAACTATAACTACTATAACAACTATAAATATATTGAAAGCTGCTAATTAATATAGTAATGACGTAGTGAATAATAATAATTCAGACTGCCTAAAGAATAATAAAAGTACTAATTATAAAATTATAAATACTCTTTTAGTCTTCTCTATAAATCTGCTAATATATAGTATAATAAAGAGCCTTTTTACAACTACGAATTTCTTCTTAATTATCTTCTTATTAGCACTCTTATCACAATAGCTAGTAATAATATAAGTAAAGTAGATAAGTTGTTTGCTCTTAACATAAATTACTACGTATAGCAGTTATATAATGTATACTTAGCTTGCAGCATACTAACTAATACGCAGCACAAATACTTTTAGTTAATTATAGATAGTAAATTTAATAGCTAGCTAGAATATAGTACTAAAATTGTTTAAGTACTTTTACTATTACTCCCTTATGTATTCGCTTAATTAGCTTCGTACTTTAACATATAGTAATTTAAAGAAAATTAACTTATATGTCTTTTAATCTTAGTAAAAAGCTTAAGTAATCTTTTTCTATAAAACTTAAGCTTAATATCTAAAAATAGAATATAGAAAGGCCTAGAATATGTTATAGTAAGCTTCTTTATACGTTTCTGATATTAAACAGAAGTACTTGCTATTACTATATTATAATAAATAGATATTGTCTAAAGATAGAACATTTTAACACTAGGTGAAAGCGATATAATTATCTCTATACTTACTATATCTTAAGTTATTTTAATAAATAAATATAATTTAGGACTTAATCGAAGAGAACGTTTTAATAATATATTATACTTTATTAAATAAATACTATAGCTTTAATACTTTCTACACCTCTTAGTAATATTCTCCTACTCTATTTAATAAAAAGAAATCTTAAAAAGAACAAATAAGTAGTATACTTTAGATAGCTTTTCAATAATTCTAAGTCAATTTAATATTATAATTATAATAATTCATATAGTTAAGTAAAGTAATTCTACTTAGGCTTTACTAGTAGCTAAAGGCTTTCTATTGCTACTTAAGCGTATACAATAAGGTTACTTATATAATAAAAAAACACATATACTATAGAAACATTATTAAAACAGTATTAGTACTAGGTATAGACTTCTATATATATTCTAAGAATGTTAATAGAGTTGTATATATTTTATTACTTATAGCAAGTTAGGACTATAAGATAACTAGTCTTACTAAGTAACAGAGGATTAAAGTTTATGTATAATTATTAGTCTTTATATCTTCTACTTAGAAAACTCTAACGTAGTTTACAAGCGAGCAGGCTATATAAGCAGGCAGGCTACTCTACTAACTTTGCGCACCTCTTACACGTTTATTAACTATAGCTCTACTAAATTAAGCCTACAACGTTTTTTGTAAGGCTAATATATAATTAGTAGTTTTAGCTTTTAGTTAAGGCTAGATCTAGTCTTATAGAGGCGCTACGTAGACGTACAAAGTCTCTTAAACAACGCTTAAGCGCTAGCGCGCTAGTGTACTTACTTAACCTAATTACTAGCCTAATTTAAGGAAGCTTACTTAGAAAAAAGAATAGGTAATTATTAGGTATATACTTAACTTAGATACACGTAGATTTGCGCTTACGTATACTGCTGTACGTAATATAGCTAATAAGCTGCTAGCTACGCGCAGCGCTAGCTAAGTTAGCGTCTACTAGCTGCGTAACTTTATTAAGCGTATAGATAGCCTTATAACATGTTTTAATTAACTATACAATAGGCAGCAAGCTCTATGTAAGGATCTAGCTCTAATTAGGAGCTAGTTTAAGCTTATAGAGGAGATAAAGACTAAGTATAGCATCTATAATAAAGACGTCTGTAACTTTAAAAGGCTAGTTTTATAATAAACAAGATTATAACTTAGCTTATTATAACTAGGTTAAAAAGAAGAGGTAGACTAAAGGCTATTTAGCTAGGCAATTATAAGTAGGTAACATTAATTACTGTACTTAACGCAGCTAGCTAGATAATCCTACTATTCCTTATCTTTGCTAGCTAGTATTAGTTGTCTGCCTAGTATAAGAAGGATATTCTACGCAACTAGGCGATTGTATTTAGTAATAATAGCTAGATAAATAATAAGCTAAACGTAGCGTAGCTAAAGCACTTTAACGCTTATATAAAGACTTATATATTAGTACGTATTACCTGCTAGCCCTTAATAGCTATAAGAGCTACTACTTACTTAAGTTCTAAGAACTCTATAAGAAGAATAATATCTACACACTTTATATGCTACCTTACTTATCGCACCTACTCTAGCCTCTTAACGTTAGCTACTTCTTACTATTAAAGCGCGCGTACAGCTATAAGGTTAAGAGCCTAATCTGCTACTATATTAACTACGTTACTAAGCTTAAGTTTCTGCTAGCGTTTAAGGCAGCGTTTAATTAAGCGTTTACGCTAGCTAATATCTACTTAGTATTCTATAGTGCAGGCCTTATTTCTCTTAAACTAGACGCTGTATTGTTAAAGCTAGACGTATAGCTGCGTACGCTTACTCTAGCTGCTCTTGCAGAGGCTTTCTAGGAGGCTTATACGCTAAGTAACGTACGTAAGCTTAAGGCTTAATTAACGTTAATATATAATTACGTAGAAAAGTATAAGAGCCTATTACTAGCATTAATTATTAAGGCGATTAACTAGCTTAAGAAGAGGGCTAAAGTAATAATACTCTTAGCTAAGCTAATACGTAATTAAATTGCTAGCCTTAAGAAGGCTAATAAGGCAGTCTTAGCGCGTAAACAGTAGAAGAAAAAGCGTATACAGAAGCAAGAGACTCTAATAAAGAGAGAAGAAGAAGATCTACTTACTTAACGTAAGGCTAATTAGTAGATTACTTATAAGCAGCGTTAAGAAGGAGAGTAATTAGGCGTAAGCTGCTAGGCTCTAGCGCGCTGCATAAGGTGCAGAGAAACTAGGCATAACACACGTATAAGCAGAAAGAAAGCTATAGATACTACTTGATTTACTCTTTAAATTTTAATATATTATATTATCGCGTTATTAAGATATACGCCTGTAGAGGTGCGTAAAGTTAGTAGGGTAGCCCGCCTACTTGTATAGCCCGCTCGCTTGTAAACTACGTTAATAAATGTTTTAAATTATGTATATAGATTGTAATATTATTAACCTATTTATGTGTGTATAAAAAGCTTATAAGGCAACTAAGTAAAGAGCTATAGAGATATAACATAGTAGTTCTTAGTAATTAAAAATCTAGAGAGTAAAGCTATACTATAGAGTATAAAGAGTTGAAAGCAAACTAAGTAGTTTATATTATAAATAAGAAGTAAATAATTACGTTTAGTATTATATAGTTTATAAAGATAGAACCTTATAGACCTGCTATACTCTAATCGTTAAGTCTTAATAATTAAGCTCTATTATTAACATTATAATTAATTAATAACTTAAGTAATTAGTAGTACTAAGGCTAGAATAAACACAGTAGTAGATGTTATATTAAAACTCTAATTTTAAATTCTTTTATCTTATGTTCTTATCTAGCGTCTAAAAGCTTTTAATTTTATAGGTATACTACTTTTCTATCTAAATTTTGTAATCTTAGCTATATTAAACATTCTACTCTATACTTATACTCTATAATTGATTAATACTTTAAAGCGGTTTTTGTTTATTCTTAGTAGAGCGTATTAAGTAATTCTAACTTAGAGTCTAAATTACAGCTTTTAGATTTATTAGTAGCGTACGTATTATTATTATAAGATGTTATTTTAGTAAAACGTAAAATTTACTTAAGGAATGTATTATTCTGTCTAATTTAGCTATTTATATATAATTTAGCTATCTATCTTGCATAAGCTAATACTATAAGACTAAGACAACTTAAAATTTTCTTTACGTAATTAAATATTAAGTAATAGAGAGCCTTAGTATATATATATTTATTATTAAGTATAATTATAGCTAATTTAAAGAGAGCTATAGAAGAGTTTAAAGTAAGTTCTAGTAAGTCTATTAAATTAGAAAAAACAGGTTATTAGACTATAGTATAATAATTATATAATTACTAAGTTATGTTACTAAGACAATCTATAGTACTTAAAAGAACTTATATATCCTTACACTCTTGAAATTGTTAGCGCTAGATTATACTACTATATGTACAAACCTTCTATAAGAAATATATAGTTATTAACTATTACACCTAACGTTTCTTTTTTAAGAAAGCTATTTTTCCTAGTAACTGTTAGACCTAGCTAACAACATATACTATCCTACACTATAATTAGTAGTTCACTAATTATACGTACCTTTTTAGTTGCATAGCGTAGTAGTGCAGGGCTGCGTCCTAACAGTAACTCCTACAAAGGTTCTATCTACTATTAAGTGCTTTAGCTTTATCTATAATTCATTTACCTAGATATATAGAGCTAGCTTTTACTTAATATTTACTACACTCTAGACTTATAAAATAACTAGATAATAGTAGTTATTATTAGTACTATAGTTTACGAGGTCTATTAGCTATAACTATTAATTCTAGCTTTATGTAATACTTTATTACTTGTAAATACACTAGAATAGCGTTCTGTTTAATAATAATATAATACCTCTACTTATTAAAGTTAAGAGCAAATGCAAAAGCTAGTAAGATATACTAAAAGATAATAGCGTATCCTATAAACACCTATTTACGTAATAGTATATAGTTAATATCTTTTCAAACTCTAAGGAATTTAAGAAAGTTTTTACTAAAAACGTTTTAAACAAAGCTACTAACATAGTTAGCAAGCGAGCGGCGTAGGCAAGCGAGCGGCGCACCCCACTAACTTTAATCACCTCTCCTATCACAACGTACTATAGCTTAACGTAGCGCTACTCTATTAGCTTTAAACGAAGCAGATGTTTAACTTGCTATCTTATCTATTAATGCTAAACAACTTAGAGGCAACTGTGCTGCTGCTGCAATGTACAGCGTAGCTGAAACAACGCTCCGCCGCTAACGCGCTGGCACGCTTGCTTGACGCGATTACTAGCCTAACTTAAGGAAGCTTACCTAGCTAGAAGAGCAGGTAATTGTTAGCTATATACTTAATCTAGATCAACGTAGATTTTCGCCTACGTACGCAGCTGTACGTGATATAGCTAATAAGCTGCTCGCTGCGCGCGGCGCAGGCTAGGTTAGACAGAAGTAGCCAGCTAACTTTGTTAAGCGTACAGACAGTCTCACGACGTGTTTTAACTAAGCGTACAATAGGCAGAGAGCTCTGTGTAAGGATCCTGTGCTAATTAAGAGCTAGTTCAATCTAGTAGAGCAGATAAAGGCTAAGTACAGCATCTGCGATAAGGACGTCTACAACTTTAATAAGGCTAGCTTTGGAATAAGTAAGATTATAACTTAGCTTATTATAACAGCGTTAGAGAGAAGACGCAGGCTAAAGGCTATCTAGCTAGGCAATTGCAAGTAAGTAACAGCAATCGCTGCAATTAACGCTGCTCGCTAGTCAGTCCTGCTGTTCCTCGTCTTCGCTAGCTAGTATTACCTGTCTGCCTAGTATAAGGAGAAAGATATTCTACGCAACTAGGCGATCGCAGTTAGTAACAACAGCTAGACAAATAATAAGCTAGAAGTAGAGTAGCTAAAGCACTTTAACGCTTATACAAAGACTTGCGTTATTAGTACGCGTTGCCTGCTTATTCTTAATAGCTATAAGAGCTACTACTCTCTTAAGTTTTAAGAGCTCTGTAAGGAGAACAATATCTACACGCTCTGCATGCCGCCTTACTTATCTTACCTGCTGCAGCCTCTTAACGTTAGCTGCTTCTCGCTGTTAAAGCGCGCGTACAGCCGCGAGATTAAGGCGCTAATCTGCTACTACATTAACTATATTACTAAGCTTAAGTTCCTGCTAGCCTTTAAGGTAGCCTTTAATCAATTCTTTACGTTAGCTAATATCTGCTTAGCTTTTTAAGGTGCAGGCCTTGTTTCTCTCTAGCTAGACGTTGTCCTATTAAAGCTAGACGTGCAGCTCTGTACGCCTACTCTAGCTGCTTTACTAGAGGCTCCCTAGGAGGCTCGTACGCTAAGTAACGTACGTGAGCTTAAGGCTTAATTAACGTTAATACGTAATCGCGTTCGGCAGCACAAGAGCTTATCGCCTGCCTCTATTATTAAAGTAATTAATTAGCTTAAGAAAGAGGCTAAGTGTAAGGCGTAACTGTAGGCAATAGTGCTTGCTTCACGTTACTGAGGATAGTGGGAGATAGCTCGTGTATTTAGACTACAGGTGTAGGTTGTACAGAGAGAATAATCCTTACCTCGCTTTGTAGAGCGAGGCGCGCCTTATAAGCAGGTTTAGCGCGTACTTAGTTCCCCTAAGGGACATGTGTCTTAAGCCCTTATTACAGAACCTCCCTCTCTAGTCTAGCGCCCTTAACAGCAGCGGCCTTAATAAAAACCTTTCCTGTTGTTACAAGAGTAGAAAAAGAGTGTCCTCTACTGTGCGCCCTAGATCTATTGCACTTACGGCTCTCTTGCGTTACTCTTATGTAGCGCGTATAATGCTTATAACTTACCTTATAGTAGGGAGATGTAATAGAAAGAGTTGCAAGGACTGTTACTTTGTTATAATACTATTACTTTGTTGTAATAAAAAATTTTTATATTGTCTAAGTAAAAGCAGAAAAATTTTTGCTTACTTATAGTAATAGCAAACAGTTATTATTATAATATATTGCTGTTGTTCTCTATGTCCTTTACACGCTTAACACCTTCGCATTGCATATTACACAATAATACAACGCACACTTATCGCACACTACTCGCACCTTAAGATAGTCTACTATCCTGTTCTTAAGTATATTTTAAAATCTGTCCTTAAAAAGACTAATCCTTACAAGTAGAGTAAGCGCGACAAGCGCGTAACAGCAGTAGCTACTACGTCGACTTGCCTGCGCTGCGTATAAGGCGTAGCTGTTAGCAAAAAGCTTTATAAGAAGCCTAAACAGAAGCGCTGTGCCTATTACGTTAAGAGCAATCGTAGCAGTTACTTTCTAGTAACTTTCTCCTTAGTTTTCTTAGACATTTTAACCTTTTACTAACATTTTATAAGTTCCTAGAGATATAGTTAGCAAGCTAAACTAGCTGTATCGCCTTTAATCTAAGTATAACACTGCTGTATTAAATTCTAATAATTCTAGAATTAGTGCTGTTATGCTAAGTGCTAGCGCTAAGCTTGCGCGCTGCTAGCGCTAATTTAACCTTAAGCTCGCGACCCGCTGCTATACCGCTGCCTATACGGGTACTCTAATAGGAGTTCCTACATAGGTTCCTAAGACTAGTGCAGATTTTCTAAGCTTAATTCTAGTTAAGCAGCGCAGGATCGCTGTTGCTCTAGAGCAGGCTGTTAAGCACCTAGCACACTTAGTATACGCTTTTTCTATAAGTTCTACTTTTTAATCTTGTTTTGCTAATTTTAAATTTATAGAATAGTATAGCTAGTAAAGGTAATAATTCTAATAACTCTAATAATCTAAGTACTCCTAGCAACAGTAAGTCGCAGGCTAGTAGCTTAGAGAGCGCTAGTAGTTCGAATAGTAGTTCTAAAGGGGGTGAGGAGGAGGAGACTAGTAGTAATAGTAAGACTAGTAGTGGTAGTAGTGAAGGTGTTGAGAGTAGTAGTAGTAACTAAGTAGTTTTGTAGATTCCTGTTTGTTTATTTATTTTTTATATGCATAGATACCCTAGTTCCCTTATATTAGGATTGCGCTTCTTGCGCGTTATAAATAAGACCCTCCTACTCTTCCTCTCTGCCTCTTATATTATGCGCTTTAATTAAACTCTTAGATTAAGTCTTCTATATTTTTAAAATCTAAAGCTAGAGTCTAGGTATCTTAGGATTTATTATAGCCTTTCTAGCGCAGCTAATATTATAGTTAGCCTTTCTTTATTCTTTTCTCTAGGATTTTCTTAACCTTCTAAACCTCTTTGCCTTCTAGAGTAATTTTAGGTAGTTAAGTATTATTCTTCTAATTTTCTCTAAGTTTCTATTATTCTAAGAGTAATATATAGAATACGTTATAAATGCGATAGTTTAGTAGTAATTATAGGCGGTAAGCCTGCGTTCTAACTACGTCTTAAACACAGAAGGGTCCTATAAACTTACTAGACAGCTTCTTATTTAGTTAGTAGAGTATATTAATATACTTTATACTTAATAACACTAGGTCTCCTTAGTAGAAGACTTTAGGCTTGTATTTATTATTGTAGTAGCAGCTCTAGTACTCTTGCGCTTTGCGCAGCTGTTCCTTAGCTGTCGCACGTGCGCTGTGCATGCGCTGCACTCTATTAACAGCGTCTAGTACCTCCTCCTCTCGCCGGCTGTCCCTAGGCGGCACAGAGAGTAACAGGTGTTTTCTATATACCGCGTAGAAGAGTGTTAATTTTGTTAATTTATAGATTAAGTAATTGTAAGCAAATTAGGCAGTAGAGAGCAACAAAGCCTAGTTGTCCTATACGTCTATAGTAAATATTCTTAGGTACTGTTCTATAGTCTAATTCTAGCGTTCTGTTTGCCTGTCTGTCTATAGATAGAAGGCAGTGCTAAGCCTGCGCTTTACCTATAGTTAGTAGCAGATCTCTGTCTAGAAAGTAGAAGTAAAGATTAACTCTTAGTCTAATATAATACCTTTTTAAATACTATACTGCAAAATAATATAATTAAAATAAAATTTAGTAAATTACTTCGCGTCTTATATCTTTAAAGCGGGTATATAGATTGCTATCTTTAAGAAGCAGTTAACTATTACTAGTACTGTATTAAAGACGCAACTTAAGTTGTCCTTTGCTAGCAGCAATCTAGTAATAAAATTAAGTAATACCTCTTTAAAGATGTTCTCTAGAATTAGTAGCGATGCTAGCTTACTGTGCTTACTGTGCCTTAGAGCTTTATTCCTTTAGCATACTGCATAAGTCTGTATATAATCCTAAACGTCTTAGCTTAGCGTTAGCTAATAGTATAGCTAGCTAATTAGCTTAAGCGTTCTACGTGCGCTAAAATAGCCTGCTATGTGTGTGTTATAGTTCTAGGACAAAATTTCCTGCCTAATAGCTAGTTCCTCTAGAATATAGATTTTACTTTTATATCTTAGGACTTAATTCTTATTAATGCGCTATGCAGGCGTATCTCTGCAAGCACGAGTACGTGTTAGTTAATTAAAGCTTGCGCTTCTCTCCTGTGCAAAGGCGTCCCTTTGCTAGAGTTAGAGCAGGACTTCTAATAACGTCTCTAACCTAGCTAATATAGGTTTGCTACTAACTAGTACCTTAGCTAGTAAGCGTAGCACGCATAGTGTGCACCCTATAGCGCTAGCAGTAGAGACCTTCACAGCGCTGCATATACTAGCTACGTGCGTCTCACACGCGCCTACCGAGCTAGGCTTAGGCGTAGATCTTCTTGCTCTACTCTGCTCTTCCTTTGCTAGAAGCTTATTCTGCAAGGTAGGCAACAACTAAGTTAGTAAGGTATTCTCCTGCTTGTAATCTACTCTTCTTAAGGGACTGTTTGCTAGGTTAGAATAGCTTAGGCAGTGCTTTATCTTAAAATTAAAAGCACCTAAATAAAGCGCCTATTATACTTAGCGCGGATTTAGTTTTTAAACCGCGCGTATAGAGCGCAGGTTATTATAATCTGTTAAAACTTAGATAGTCTGTTGTGCGCCTTCTAGATAGTGTCTCTATTATTTAAAACAATATACAATTGCTAGCAACTTAAGATTGTAAACCTTATAGTTTAGTTCTGCGCTTTGTAGTTTACGTAAGATAAACGTAATTAGATGCTATTTATTGTCTTTAAATAGCTAAGATAGTATGCTAGAAATAGTAAATGTAGAGGCATCTGTCTTAAGGCGAATCGCAAGTGCAGTATTAAAATAGCGTAAGATAGGCGTATATATAAAACAGTCTTTTAGCGCTTTAAAGGCTTCTGTAGTGTAAGGGGCTGCGCTCCGTAGAGCAAACGCGAAGGTATACAAAGGTTGTATTCGATAGAGAACTAGGCTTCTAGCTACGCGGCTATCTATATACAACGCTGGTTGCCCGGGTAACAATCGGGCCGACAGAATCCGGGTGCTCGAGGTAGCACCCGGATTCTGCGAGTAGACCGAGATTCTATCGAGGAGCTATCTGAAGGGCGTTCAGCCCGTTACAATACCCCCCCTCCTTATGGTGATACTACATCACCTCTCCGAAACCCCTCTGGGAGGCGACCCTCGCCGTCTCGTTCGGCCTCTGTAAATGCTTCCCAACGATCTACTGCCTCAGCATCCTTGAGTAGCTCCGCTGGTTCAAGCGTTGTTTGGTGGAACCCTTTCCACTTCACCTCGTAGTATAGCTTACGCCCTCTCCCGCGGCGGCGTACCTCTTCTGCTACAATGTCTTCTATCTCCCATTCGTCTTCTCCATCCACCTGCAGTGGCTGTGGTTGCGAGTCATCCTGGTCTTGACTTGGTAGTGGGTCGGTGCTGGCGAGCTTCAGTCGATCTACGTGGAACACTGGGTGCGGGCCAGGCGGGGTGTCTAGCTCGACTGAGTGGCTATCAACTACTCGGATTACAGTGTACTTGGCATTTTTCCAGTCAAGCTTCTTAGAGCTTCGACCTGTACTATACTGCTGGTCGAGCTTTAGCCATACTTTGTCCCCTACCCGGAAGTTCTGTGCTTCTCTCCGAGTCTTGTTCGCCTGTCTTTCTTGTTCTTGCTGAGACTCGGCCATGCTTGCCTGCGCTAGCTCTATTGCTTGTTGGAGTTTCGACGCGATTACTTGTGCCTTTTGCACGTCTGAGAGCCCTTCGGTTTGATTTGACGCCCTCGAACCGACCTCAGGCTCAATCTGTAGGGGTTTACCTCGTATCCATGTTGCAGAAAGAATGGTGACATGCTTGTTGACGTTGCGGTACGGCCATTGATAGCGATTTGAGCCATTGGGCATAGCAACGCCCAGTCGTTCTGAGCCCAGTTCGTGAAGGATCGAATGTGGGTTTCCCATACGCTGTTCATTCTTTCCGTTGCGCCATCAGTCTGCGGATGATATGCTGTTGATAATCTCCGATTAATCTTCAGAAGCTCGCAGAGCTTCGTCCACAAGACACTAACAAATTGGCGGCCGCGATCTGACGTGATCGCGTCGGGCAGCTCAGTGGTAGGCAACCACTCGTTCAATAAACTTCTGGACTACTGTGTCTGTCTTGATGTTAGGGAGCGGCACAAAAATGGTGCCCTTGCTTAGTCGATCCGTGATCACCATCAGGTTCGTCATCCCTTCGCTCTCTGGTAGGCCTTCCACGAAGTCCATCGAGATCTCTTTCCAGATCTGAGCTGGTATCGGAAGGGGCTTCAAAAGGCCTTGCTTGCCTTCTCTCCACGATTTGCTCCTCCCGCAGGTGCTGCAGTTCCTGACGTATCTTCGGATCGTCTGCGTCATACCGGGCCAGAAGTAGTCTCTCGCGAGTATCTTGTACGTTACCTCGCGTCCTGGGTGGCCGGTGGCCAAGGAGTCGTGCGCGCCACTAATGATCTGAGTCCGTAGTTTTTCGCTGTCGGGCACCCACGTCCTCGATAGAGTAGTGGTTGCCCTCGACTGAACAGTCTTCGGTTGAGCACTTAAGTCCTAGGCTAAGTGGGAATCGCCTCTCTTGTGCCTTAATCGTCTTCTTCGCGCCCTGGTAGACTCTGTCTCTCGACACTGCTTCTTGCCAAAGCTTCTCCAACTCGTTCTGTTCTGCCGTCGTTTCTTCAGTAGACGGCTGTACCGATCCTTGCTTAGTAGGGGAACAGTGGTCATTCTCGTAGCCATGACCAAGATAGCCCCCACTAAGTCTTCTTCCTCTAACTCCCTCGCAGTAGGAGTTCGTGGGCTTAAGTATTTGGACGAAACGTTTCTGTAATCGTTCGTCGTCAGCCCCTACGGGCAAAGTCTTGTTCTCGTCGTGAAAGCGCGTCTGCTCTCACGTTTTGCTTACCTGGCCGATACAACAGCTCCATGTTGTAACGACCCAGGAGCAGCGACCATCTTATCTGACGCTCGTTCAGCATTCTTGGCTTCATAAAGTACTCAAGGTTCTTGTGATCTGTTATCACCTTGAACCTCTCTACCGACCGTAGCTCAGAGTCCCATTCTTCCAGACAACGTACAACAGCTAGTAGCTCCTTGTCGTGGATCTCGTAGTTGCACTCGTGGGCGTTATTCTTCCGTGAGAAGTACGCGCACGGCCGTAGTACCCCATCGTCGCCGTACTGTGACAGTACTCCGCCAACCGCAAATCCAGAAGAGTCGGTTTCAAGCACTGTTTCGCGTTCTGGATCGAATGACGCTAGCGTCGGTTCAGACACAAAGATTTCCTTTAGTTTGTCGAATGCTGATTGCTCCTCAGGACCCCAGCGGAACGACACATCGCCCGTGAGCCTTGTTAATGGCGCGGCTAGCTGCGAGAAGTTCTTAATAAATTTCCGGTAGAAGTTTGCAAACCCTAAGAACGATCTTACGCCCTTAACTGTCTGGGGAGCCTCCCATTCGCGAATCGCGGCGACTTTAGCTGGATCCATGCTAATTCCCTTGCCTGCTTTAATAATAAACCCTAAGTATTTGGTCGATTTAACTTCAAACTCGCACTTCTTGATATCGACCTGTAACCCTGCGTCTTGTAGCTTCCTGAGCACTTTTCGGACGTGCTCTTGGTGCTGTTTTAGGCTCCCATCAGTGTAGATTAGCACGTCGTCTAAGTACGCCGAACAGAAGTCGTCTAAGAACTCCCGCAAGGTCCAGTTGATATATCGCTGGAAGGTACTTGGAGAGTTGGCCATACCAAAGGGGGTGACTAGCCATTCGAACAGTCCGAACCGTGTTCGGAAAGCTGTTTTCCATTCGTCGCCTTCAGCGACACGAATCTTATGGAAGGCTGCGATCACATCTAGCTTAGTAAACCACTTAGCCTTGCTCAGGTTGTTGAGCGTCTCTCGGATCAATGGGAGAGGGTACCGGTCCTTCTTAGTAATCGCGTTCAGCGCGGTAGTCAATACATAATCGGAGCCCTCCCCCAGGCTTCTTAGCAAATAGCACTGGTGCTGCTGCAGGTGAGCTGCTTACGCGTATAAATCCCTTCTCGAGCAGAGACGTAAGTTCCTTTCGCAGAACTAGCAGCTCGCCACGGGACATGCTGTACAGTGGTCCCCAGGGTGGCTGACTGTCCTTCAGTTCCAATTCGATACTGTGGTCAACACCAGGTCCTCGGTGTGGTGGGAGTTTCTCTGCCGCCTTAGGGTCGAAGAGACCGTAATACTCTTGATACTGCTCAGGAGCAGTGCTCTCACGTCTACCCGTTTCTTAGGCTGTAAGGCTTTATCAATATCCGCGATTGATGCGGCAAAGATCTGAACGCTGTTCGGGGGCTCTTCTATGGCGGTGAATAAGCGCTGAAAAGGCGGCTGCGTTTACTTGTCGGATCTTTTGTTTAGAGATCCCTTCTGTTGATCTCACTCGAACGCCCGTCGAGTGGATAAAAATACTCTTCTTTGCTGGTGCAACCGACACGTTATTGTGGTTCATCCAGCCTCTTCCTAGATAAATATCCTCTCCGAAGGATAGATCTATCACGTACGCATAGGCAGTCTCCTCGTGCCCGTGCAGTTTAAACGAGAATCGAGCGACTTCGTTAATTTCTGACAGCTTCCCATTTACACCCCTCAATAATTCGAACAGGGATCTGAAAGCGCTCTAGACGGTGGCGGTAGGCGAATTTCTTATTAACCAGTGAGTAGCATAGGCAACCGCTGTCGACGAGCGCCTGAGCGTTCGCGACGTTGTTTATAATTAGGTCAACAGTAATTGGTGGGGTGCGCATATGCTTTTCTTGAAACTGGCTCCATTCGCTATGTGTTTTCCGATCCATCTTCAGAGGCTCTAAGCCGAGACTCTGGCTCAGAGCTCCTCTTTTTTCCGAGTCGCTGCTTGACAGGTCCTCAAGCTCCTTCTCAAGCTCTCGTCTGTTCTTGTTAGGCACGGCCTTCGCTCTCCTGACCCGGGTGGTGCTCTGGCAGTCCCTAGCGATGTGTCCCGGCTTGCCGCAGCTGTAGCACGTGAGCGGAGCACGCTTCGTTTTAACTCTAGATTCTCGTGCCTGGCTAACTTTTGAAGGTTCCCAATCCATAGCCTCTGGGCTAGCTTCTCGCTGAACGGCTCTCGGGTGGTTCTGCGCGCCGTCATGAGCCGTGCTCCTTTGGTTCCGCCCATGTAGCTGGATCCGGTACAGGTCGTCAGATAGTTCGATTGCCTTGTCCATGTACTCCTTCAGGCTTCCGTTCTTTGGAGTGTGGAGCATCAGCTTCTGGAGCTCTTCTCTAAGGCCCTCGCTGAACATCTCCCGAGCTACTACTGGACTAAACTGTTGACGAGATTCTACGCGAAGCTGGTTAAATTCTGAAACGTAATCGCGTATTGGTCTCCGTCCTTGCTTTAGGTGCCGAAGCTTATTTAGCGCACGCTGCTGCTGGTGTACGTCCTGGAAGTGGGTATCCATATGCTCCCACAGGCCGACGACTGTTCGTTCCTTATGCTCGAGTACCCAAGGGAGAAGGACTTGGTTTGCTTTGTCCTTTGTTCGGCTAAGCACGTATCTGACTCTTGCGTCCTCTGTTGGGAACATAGCGCAATCGTACTCTAGCTTCCCTTCACACTCAAACTTCCAGCCTGGGTAGTTACCTCTTGTCCCGTCGAAGCGCTCTGGGTCAGGGAACTTGTTCTTGCGGACAGCTGGCTCGGCGACTGGTGTCGATAGTGGCGGGGTGGTGTTGGCTCCTAAGGACGATTCTGAGCGTCCTTCAGCTTGGCTCCGCTCGAGCGCTTCTAGACGACTAGCCATCGGGCTAAGTAGTCGCATCATCTGTTGCATCATCTGGGCCATGGCGTCCTGATTAGCCTTTGGTGAGTCGCCTCGTCTTGGCGAGCCTTTCCCTCCCACGACTGATGATCGTTTAACAACCGCTTCGATTGTTGGTCCAATCGCTGCCTCCTTCCATCCGTCCTCTCTCAGCATCTGTGTGATTTCGCGCAGGATCTCTTCGTCTGAGACTCCTGCCTGGCTCTTAGTGGTGGCGTAAGCCGCCAGCTCTTCTACGTTCAAGTTCGGAACGTTGTCTGCCATCGTACAGGGCTTCTGTTCGCTCCTTGAGCGTCTCGCACAGTCCCGGACTGTGGCCTACTCCCTCGTCGGTGAGGACTGATAGGGCTTGTTCGTATGCTCGTCAGGTGAGCTTCCCTGAGCAGCAATCGGCTGCTATCCTTTGCGTCCCTAGGTAACTCTCGTCTCACCGTCACGCTCGTGGTATTTGTCTTCCGATTGAAGACTAGTCGCACGGCCTGCACCTCCTCGGTGGAGAATCAACAGGACTTCTCGTCGCAGTGCCCGCTTATAGCTACCTGTCGTCGAGGCCGAATAGCCTTCAGATAGTTTCTCACGCGGCGACTGTGCCTACGGCTCGGCCTTCCAAGACGCGATAGGACTTCTCACCGTTGCTGCGATTCCTGCTCAGAGGGACGCTAGTAACGGTACCTACAATCCACCTGTAGGATTCTAGTAGGGCTTTTCCTTTGACTGCCTTCTACAAGGCTAGTCGCTTAATTAACGCGCTTCTTGCGATCGCTTGTTAAGTTGTTGTGCGGGCCTTACGTGCCTAAACAACACCACTTACGCGCCTTAACTAAGGTACGTGCTGAAGAGCCTTCAGCAGACAGTGTTACTGCCTAGTGGGATCGAATACAAAATGTAAGGGGCTGCGCTCCGTAGAGCAAACGCGAAGGTATACAAAGGTTGTATTCGATAGAGAACTAGGCTTCTAGCTACGCGGCTATCTATATACAACGCTGGTTGCCCGGGTAACAATCGGGCCGACAGAATCCGGGTGCTCGAGGTAGCACCCGGATTCTGCGAGTAGACCGAGATTCTATCGAGGAGCTATCTGAAGGGCGTTCAGCCCGTTACATGTAGTAATCTTATTCTAGTAGAATATTTAATTTCTCTTAAGGATATTAGTAAGAGAGGCTGTTACTACAGCGTAGCGCGCAATAAAGCGGCGATAAAAGTTAGCAAAGCTTAGGAATAATTGTAGTTCCTTAATACTAGTTAGCTTTAGCTACTTAACTACAGTTACAACACGCGTAAGGTCTGCGCGTATGCCGCGCCTTATAACTATAAACCCTAGGAAGTGTACCTCTGTTAATGCAAAGGTACACTTTTTTAGGTTAATATACAGCTCCGCTTCCCTTAAGGATTAAAGTACAGAGCGTATAGCGCGCTAGTGTGTCGCAATTTCCTCGTTATACGAGTATATAAGAATATTATTAAGATAGATAATATAAATATAATCTAAATAGGCGCTTAAGGCCTTGTTAATGTAGGCCTAGAAGCTAGCTAGAGCATTAGTAAGACTAAAGGGCATTACTAAGTATTTAAAATAGCCATATCGCGTTTAGAAGGCGGTTTTCTACTTATCTCCTACCTTAATTCTAATGCGGTAGTACGCATCTTTTAAGTTAAGGGTTGTATAGTATTATGCGCCTAACAAGCAATCTAGGGTCTCTCTAATTAATAAGAGCAGGCAATAATTCTTAATAGTAACATTATTAAGACTCTAGTAATCTACGTAAAGGCGGAGAGTACTATCTTTCTTAGGTACAAATAATATAGGAGCTCTAGCAGGGCTAGTACAGTGTTAGATCTAACCTTGCTGTAGGGCTTCTTTAATGTATTCGCAGAGCAATTAAAGCTTGCGTAAAAAGAGGGTGTAGAGCGGTCTGTAAGGCAGCTCTTTGCTTTCTACAATAGAGATTGCATAGTCTAAACTTTTGTATTATAGCAGGATTTCTGCGTTGCAGTTATTAAAGATATCTGCATATTCTAATAGTTCCTGCGGGATGCGAACCTCCTGCGCTGCGTGTACATAGTACACGCGCGCCTCTAGTTCTAACTCTGCGCCGCTTGCTAGAAGCGTTCTTAGCAGGTAACTGCCTAAGTTAATACGCTTAGCTTCCTTAAGGAGTTCTTTTGTTAATACTAAGTGTATTTATGCTTTAGTGTATCCCTAACGCTAAGTCTAGCGTCTATAGTCTATAGTAATATCTTCTTGTTTTAGGAATAGGTTGCCTAATAATAAGAGATAACCTTCTTTGTCTACCCTGTATACAGTAGCGTTAACCTAGCGTTCTGCACTGTTATCGTTAGTAAGGCGCAGGTTTAGCGCGTACGCGGCATATGTGTTCTGTTATTGTAGGCTAATCTACCTTAGCCTAGGGAGTTTAGCTTCTTTAAGAGAAGTAAGACCTATCTCTACAGCACTTCTTTAGCTAATTAAACTAACATTAGCTTATAGATCTAGAATTACCTCTAACTTATATTCTAAAGCTGTGTCTACGCCTGCGTAACATATGCGCTTTATGCCTAGCAAGATGTCTACAGGTATGCGCCTTACTAATCCTAGAATTTTAGGGAGGCTTAACCTTTTTCTATATAGTTAATACTAACAGGTAATTATATACTTATCTTCTAGTCTACTCTGTTAGCTTAGTTAGAGAGTTAAAAGGCTTTGCTTTTGTTTCTCCTAGAATGCGACTTAGAGGCGATATTTATGCGTAGCAGGTGTTTTTTACAAATTCCTTTTAAGAGTAGAGGCTAACGCTATCAAGTCTTTACAAGTTACTAGAATTTAGTAGTAATTAGTAATTAATTACTAAAGTTTAGGTCTTAGTTTTATAAACAAGTGTTAAACTCTTTATATCTTAGTATAAGGGGTTAACTAGTCCTCTAAGACTTCTAGGTACGTAGTAAAAGATCTAACAGTCTAGTCTTTTTGCTAGAGAGCTTAGCTGTGCGCTGTAGCTGCTTTAAGACTGCAGTTTACAAGATCTGTAAGTAGGTTAAGTAGGTACTGCTTATAGTATTTCTAAGTAGAGATTTGTTTACATGCTTTAAAACTGCGTTTAAAGTGCGCGTACTAAAGCTCTTTTAAATCGCCTTTAAAGTATTACATTAACTATATTACTTAATTCTTGTTCTCTTTTAGCTCCTTAGGTAGTAAGCAAAAGGCTATTTTATAAGAGCGAATAAACTCTTAATATTCTTAAATATTCTTACCCTAGTACCCTGTTAGATCTTTTAGTTTTAGCGTGCGCCTTATATGCGCTACGCTAGGTGCTGCAGTAACGTTAATTGTGCGCCTATTCTAAGGGTAGAGACCTAACAGATTATCTAACACGCCTACATTCCTGCTCTGCTCTAATTCTTCTAGCTAGAAGATTTCCTCCTCTAGTTAGCGTAACTAGTTTTGTTGTTGTAGATTTAGAAGTTTGTCTTGTCGTATCTATGCTGCTTAGATGCGCTCCTTAATTAACAGGGTTACGCTTCGCTCGCAAGGTATAGGCTCAGCGCTTAGAGTGCAAGATAGAAGGACTTAGTCTGAGTCTCTGCTCTAAGAGCAGGCATGTTACCCTAATTAAGTAGAAGGAGCTATCTCCTGACTATTAGTTAAGGGAAGGATTATTATGTAAGGCGTAACTGTAGGCAATAGTGCTTGCTTTACGTTACTAAGGATAGTGGGAGATAGCTCGTGTATTTAGACTACAGGTGTAGGTTGTAAAGAGAGAATAATCCTTACCTCGCTCTGTAGAGCGAGGCGCGCCTTATAAGCAGGTTTAGCGCGTACTCGGTTCCCCTAAGGGACGTGTGTCTCGAGCCCTTGTTACACTAAGGTTATAATACTCTTAGCTAAGCTAATGCGCGATCGGATTACTAACCTTAAGCAAGCTAACGAGGCAGCGTTAGCGCGTAAACAACGTAAGAAAAAGCGTATACAGAAGCGAGAGACCTTAACAAAGAGAGAGAGAGAGGATATACTCGCTTAACGCGAGGTTAAGCAGCAGATTTCTCGTAAAGAGCGTTAAGGAGGAGCGCGATTAGGCCTTAGCCGCTAGGCTTTAGCACGCTGCACGAGGTGCAGGGAGACTAGCTACAACTTACGTACATGCAAGAAAGATACTTAAGATACTGCTTAAACTACTATATAAATTTGTATATATTATCTCTTAACGTGGCTCTAGTGTACGCTTAAATGGGCGCAGAAAGTTGGTGGGGTGCGCCGCTCGCTTGCCTGCGCCGCTCGCTTGCCAACTATGTTATACTATTATAGATTCTTCTTATGTTTATCTCTGTTCTTATTTCTATTCCTAGTTCTATTATTTTTTAGTTTAATTAACTACACTAGCTAAGTAAATATATATCTATGTGTTAAAATAGGTTTCTAAACAGTATACGTAAGCTCTTTTTAATTTAAATATAACTAATAGGTAAATAGTAGAAGCTAGAGATCAAACTAAAGAAATTGTTAGAGATATAAGTCTAGTTTATTTATCTAATAAAGCGTATTTAGTTAGGAGAGAAAGCTAGTTCCTAATGTAAGTATATATTTATCTATAATAACACAATATACAAAGAAACTTACTGCTTAAGATTTAATATAAATAATTTAAGTTTAAAACGTTAAGTCTTATATTTAGCTTTGTGTTAGTGTTTATAGAGTAACTAGTAGTACTAAAGCTATAAAAACTTTAATTCTAATATTATAGCAGTACTAATACTCTCTAATAGTAGTTTACTTAACAATACTGTGTTATATAATTAATGTTCTTTATTATTGTAGAGTAAGATTAAAATACTCTCTACTAATATATTAAATTTCTAACGAATATAAAAACGCTAGTAGGCTTTAAGAATATAGTCTATCTTATAGAGCCTTTTAAGACTAGAATCTTTACTTAGATTTCTTTTTTACGCCTAAAAGCTTCTACATATCTAGATGTACTACGATTCTATTATAATTCTTTAATATATTAGCTATACTAAGTACTTAGCTCTAGACTTGTAACCTGTAATAAATATTACTACGAAGTAATTTGTTTTTCTTTATTTTAGTTAAACCTAGTTATAGTAATTTAAACTTAAGCTCTATATTATATTTCTTAAGTCTATTAGTAGCCTAAGCGTTATGCGATAAGAGAAAACGGAGTTCTAGTATTAAGTAAAAAAAAGCTAGTACATATAATATTAATATACATGTATTTTACTAGTGCAATAAGTGCTTACCTAATACTAAAGGGTATACTCTTAGCGTTTTAGAAGTAGCTATAAAGGAGAATCCTTCTCTAAAGTACAAAAATACACGCTAACAGACAATAACTAACTTACCTTAGACAGTCTTTTGCTTTTTAGACTTTATCCTGTATACTAGTAGCTAATATAGTTATTGCTACCCTCTTCTAGCTTTTAAATACAACTGTGCAACACCTATATATTCTTCTTCTCTTAGCTGTGCTAAGGAGATGTATATACATCCTTATAATAGTGTCTTTATATAATCTAACACCCGTACAGTATTAGTAATAAAGTAATGTAGTATTATATGCAATTCTAATAGTCTGATGTTAATAGCCTAAGTTCTAAGCGCTAAGCGCTATATTAAACCTTATTATTGCTCTTATACCTACTAAAAAGAAATTAGTAGTTACTAAGCTTTAATAGATAGTATTTTATTATAAATAGTATTTTAATAGAACTTATAATACAAAGTAGCTTTCTTAGAAAAGTAAACGAAAATGCAAGGAGATAAGATATATATAAGAGTATTTATATCTATAATTACAAAGATAATTTTTAATATAAAGATAGTATCTAGCGCTAATAGTACTAAGAGAATAGCTACGTTATATACTTTTAAAAGTCTACTTATTAGCTCTTATTTTACGAAGTCTTTTGAGCTCTCTCTTTAAATACTTTAGTATATTTTTCTAAGATATTATAATAAAAAAAATATTGTATCTAAGGTCTAATAAGCGTTTCTTTCCTAATTTTATAGACTTACTAAGAGTTACTAAAAGTCTCTTTCTAAATAGCTATAATCTAAATAAATATTAAATTTAAAAACATTTAAACTTTTTTCTAAACTATAGGATATCGAAATGTATTACTGCCTTTTCTCTAAAGTACTAGTCTAAAAAAGAAAAGTAACTAAGTATACGTAATATAGCTAGCTAAGCGAAGTTAATGCTTTTTCTAATAGGTTTATATACGTATAGTATTATAGGAAATATTATAGCTACTAAGTAACGTATAACTTAAATCTGCTAGCAGCTTTTAATAAAATCTAGCACTGTAAATTAGAAGATATAGTATAGAGCTCTAATTTAACTACTCTAACTATATTCTACTACAGAATAAAAACTACTTTATAGATTTAATTAATTATAAATTATAAGTATAATGTAAAGTGCTTTAGTACAGCTAATATTATATAGTTATATAATAGAATAGTAGTATACTTTATAAACTAGAAGCCTTAAGACGCTAAATTAAATATAAAAAGATTTGTAAATTACTACAGCTTAGCATTATAAAATCAACAGCTTATAAAGAAACTGTTCTAAGACTTAATTAGTCTTCTTTTTACTTTTATGCTAGAATGTTATATTAATAACAGAAAGCTAATTATTGTACGTAATAAGTTATAGCGCTGAAGTGCCTAGATATAGATAACTTATAAGTATCTGTTGTATAAGTATCATCTACAATAAGATTTTTAATATTGAAGGTTTTATTTATTATTAATAAAGACTATTTCTATAGTTAGAAAAAGACTACTTTTAAAGGAATAAACACTTTGTAAGTACTCTTAATTAAATTAGTCTAGTTAATAAAAAAACGTTCTTAATAGCTAAATACAAGTTTCTAATATAATTCTACTTATTTTAAAAATAAGATAGCTACTAGAAATATAGAAACAAGATATAAAGTCTTTACTATAAACTAGTATACACAAGTATAGTAGTAATATAATATATACTTAGCTTAGCATCTATACATGCCCTAAAAAGACCTACATTAATAATATTATCAAAAAATAATATAGCTATAATGCGTACATATTTATAATAAAGATAGGACTAAAACCTAATTTTCTTACGTTTTTACGCTTTACTAGAAAGCTTTAATATATTAGTCTTTGCAACTATCTTTAAAGCCTTATAAATATTTTTTAATACCTTATTAGAGTAGTAAACTTAGTCTACATAGTTAATAGAAAGAAAAGATTAAGCATAAAGATAAAAATAAAGAAAAGTAGAAGTTTTATAAGTAATGTACTTTAGGACCTAAAGTAACATTAAGAATTTTAATTTGACTTTAAGGTTATTAATAACATATAGGTTAGTAGTCTACATTTTAGCTATCTAGCTTTCTTAGAAATACATTTCTTTATAGCTATTATATATTAGTTTTAAATTATTTAATAAGTTACATAAATATATAGAATCCTTTTTAAGCTCTACTAGATTATAATTATATTTATATTATAAACTAAAAGCTATTAAAGGTAATGTTATAAAAGATACTAAATAAAAAAAGACTTATTAATCTAAGGCTAAATATAGATAACAGTATTTTGTTCTTTCTAAAACTTAGGATAGATTTAAAATAAACAGAGTGTATCTTTTACTTATTAGTATAATAAACGTACTTTGTAATAAGACGTAGGTACAACGCTCTTAAGTTCTACTATATTATATTATACTAAAAGTAGATGCCTTATACTAAATACACTTCACTACATATAGCTAGATATATAATTTCACTTAAGCTATTAAACTTAAAATTAAAATTCTAGTAAAAATATAAATTCTTAAAATTAGTATTATTGAATTTATTTTAAATTAATAAACTATAGTACTATGGAAAGCCTATAGCACTTTATAATATAAGACTTAATAAGTAGCTCTTTAAGATATATAATAAGTCTACATCTCTAGACCTTTTAGTGCTAGATATTATTTTGATATCTATAAATACACCCTATGTATATAGCTATAGTTCTTAATCTTAGAGCCTAAGACTATCTATCTCTTTTAGAAAAAACTTACTTATAGTAATTTCTACTTCTCTACTATGTTTTAAATTGTACTAAAGCTCTATAAGTACTTAGAATGTTTAGAAAGATAGAATACTAAGAAAAGAGTTAAAAAAGTATATTAGCTATATTTTAAAGCTAAAAAAAGAACTTCATACTAGTAATCTTTCTTAATATCAACGCCTATAGGCTAAATTACTTTATTATTACTAGCTAAAGCTATTTAAAAACGTATCTTACTTCTTACAGATAATTACAAACGCATTAGTATGTAATAGAAGATATTACGCTTTTATTTACTAAAGAGTGGGAGCTTATAACTTCTAACTTTAAGAACATAGAATTTTAAGAATATATATATATATACCTAAGAAAAATAGTATATAATTATAGTATATTT
>PDWZ02000024.1:0-89891 GCA_004156025.2 Alternaria gaisen | reverse complement strand
AGGAATTCTCTCTTACCTATTCCTGTTCGCTAGTTATGTATGGTCTATATTGAAGTCATCTGAATTGGGCGCGAAGTCATAATAATATTATCTGATGGGAATAATTACCAACTAATTACGAACTTTCTCTAGTCGATAACACTCAACAATTACGAGTCATTGATTCTACAAGCTACTCCCAGGCCTTTGCCTTGGTTTTTCGGTCATCGGGTTGTTTGTAATTTTCGGTTATTTTTGCCTAGTATATCGTCTCGACAATTGCACGAAACTCTTCACCGGTTTCAAGCCACTATAAACTAGGCACATCTCAATAAATTTAGTACATAGGTACTTTGAATCTAGCGTATAGGCATACATGTTCTGTTTTTTTCTCTTAGTTTACTACGGACCAGTTGTTACGTCAATGTTTTTCACCTTTTTTTTTAACATAAGAGTGAAACGTCGAGTGACTGATTTTTTTAGCTTGGTGGAGCGTAACATCATAGATGAGTTTGATCTTTCTATCCTGCGATGACCTGTTAAGTAAACTATCGGCGTGTCCACACCAATCTCGGACAACAATGCACGCACTTTTTTAGTCTTTTGCATCTAATAAGAAACTAGTATGTAATGAGATGTTCAGGCTACATGCGAATTGAAATCTTTCTTTTAGCTGCGTAATTCACGTACACCAGAGTCCGAATACGTGCTTGGCATATCTTTGGGCAGATTAACAAAATTGGCCGAACTTGCTCTATCTTTCATTTAGTAAAGTCCGTCCTTGTGTGACGAAAAGCCCCGTGTGCCGAAAAAGACCAATCGGATCGCAAGGAACACAGACTTCTTTACGACCCTCGTGATCCGATTGGTCTTTTTCGGCACACGGGGACGGACGTTATGTAGCATCATTCCCTACTAACCAGCCTCAGCCCAGCTCAGTCGGGAGCTTCTTGCTACAGCGCCCACAATTAATTGAGATTGTTGATTCAAGGCCGGTTGGTTGGCAGCCTTTGGTCTCCGACCCTTCCTGTATTCTTCCGTCTTTCATCAAAGGGAGACTCTTGTTCCTTGTAACATTGTGAGGCGCCATAACACTCTGACCTCTCTACATAACCTGTGTATCTATAGATTTAGATACACTAATTAGAATCAATCTTGTTTTTGTTCTGCTTTCCCATACTTATACTTTGGATATTCTCATTTTTCTTTCATCAGGCACGACGTGTACTTCTGCAGCACACAAAACCAAGCTGACCATTTAAGGATAGTTCGAGATGCACTCCTATAACACATCTACCTGTCGTCGAAATAACGAGACTACTAGGATTTTAGTGTTCTCTGGAGATTGTCCGGATTCTGCAAAGGAACGCAGAAGAAATTTCTTAGAGAACCTTGCATACGATCGCGATCAAGTCAAAGCCCTATCATTTATATCGAGCGATCAGGGCCATTTTTCTTATCGATGTTTCTCTATATTATCGGAGACAAGGGAAATAGCTGCTTCCCCCGTGATCAAAGTATCACAAGCGCCATTACCATTGACGTTGGTATTCACCGGGCAAGGTTCTGCATGGCCTCAAATGGGGAAGCAGCTTCTAGAAAGGGATTCATTGTTTATTAAAGACATTCGTGTTATGGACGAATTGCTTCAGAAAGCCCAGAATCCACCGAGTTGGACTATCGAAGGTTAGGGTTGGCCCGCAATTGAAGTCTGAGCCATATTGCTAATTAGTGAGTAGAGGAGATCCTCCGACCCCAAGAAAGCAGCCGTATCTATCAAGCTCAGTTCTCGCAACCAATTTGCACCGCTCTTCAAATAGCGATATTCAAGTTTCTTAAAAGATGCGGAATACCTATTACTGCGGTAGTGGGACATTCTAGTGGAGAGATTGCGGCTTCATACGCTTGTGGTGCGCTTTCTCTCCGCGAGGCAATGCTCTGCTCGTATAGTCTTGGCCTCGTAACTGGGGCTCAAGAGCTCACGGGAGGTATGGCTGCTGTTGGAATGAGTTCGGAGGAGGTTTTGCCATACTTGAACGAGAACGTCCTTGTTGCAGCTGAGAATAGCCCCAAATTGACAACCATCTCAGGACCTGTCGTGGAGCTCAACCAGGTTATGAATAACATTAGAAAGAATTGCTCTGATAGTTTTCTCCGGAGGCTACAAGTGGATATGGCCTATCATTCTCGTAAGTTTAGAAGTTACTGTTGACTCAAGGCATCCTATAACGTTATTAGGAGAAATGCATACACTTTCTAAGCCATACTTAGACCTTTTGTATGCAGAATTCAACCCATCGACAGAGACTAGCCGATTACCACGAATACCAATGTATTCTACAGTTACTGGAAAGCTTGTTCGAGAGCATCTCAGTCCTGAATACTGGGTTCAGAATTTGGTCTCACCAGTCAGATATATGCAAGCAATAAGGGAAATATTGACCGCTACACCTCAATGTGTATTCCTGGAGATTGGGCCTCATCCTCAGCTAGCTAGCCCTATATTGCAGATATGTGTTGAGGCGAACATCGCTGCCAACTACATACCTACTTTGATACGAGGAGTGCCATGCGAACAAAGTCTTCTTACTACAGTTGGGAAGGTCTGGCAGCAAGGAATACACGTTGATTTTACTGTGCTATTTCCACCCGGTCCTTTAGAGTCTGAAACTTGACGTTGTTATTTACTGCTTGAAACAACGGTCCATTAGGCAAGAACAAGAAAACTAATTATCATTGCGAGATTTTCTAGTGTAGTAATCTAGTAATAACGTTGTGGATAAGCGAGCGCCGCAGGCAAGCGAGCGCCGCACCCCAACAACTTTGTGCACCTTTCCCATCATAACGAACAATGGCCCAACGCAGAGCTACTCTATTAGCCTCAAATGAAGCAGATATTCAGCTTGCTATTTCTTCTATTAATTCCCATCAAATACAGAGTAATCGTCGTGCTGCTGCTATCTACAGCGTGTCAGAACGAACAATCCGCCGCCGACGCGCTGGTGTAACTGCCCGACGCGATTGCCAGCCCAACTCAAAGAAGCTTACCAAGCTAGAAGAGGAGGTGATAGTTGATCATATACTTGATCTTGATATACGTGGATTCTCGCCTACCTACGCAGCTGTGCGTGATATGGCTGATAAGCTGCTAGCTGCGCGTGGCGCTGGCCAGGTTGGGCAGAAGTGGCCAGCTAACTTTGTCAAGCGTACAGATAGTCTTACGACGCGTTTCAATCGGGCATACGATAGGCAGAGAGCTCTTTGTGAAGATCCAGTCCTAATTAAGAGCTGGTTTGAGCTCGTGGAGCAGACAAAGGCCAAGTACGGCATCTGCGACGAAGACGTCTACAACTTTGACGAAGCTGGCTTTTTGATGGGTAAGATCACGACTCAGCTTGTCGTTACAGCGTCCGAGAGGAGAGGCCGGCCAAAGGCAGTTGAGCCAGGCAATCGTGAGTGGGTGACGCTGATCGCAGCGATCAACGCAGCTGGCTGGGCAGTCCCACCGTTCCTTGTCTTTGCTGGCCAGTATCACCTATCTGCCTGGTACGAGGAGGCAGAGATCCCGCGCGATTGGGTAATCGCAGTTAGCGACAATGGCTGGACGAACAACGAGCTAGGTGTCGCATGGATAAAGCACTTCGATGCCCACACGAAGACCCGCGTTATCGGCACACGTCGCCTGCTTATTCTTGACGGCCATGAGAGCCACCAGTCTCTAGAGTTTCAAGAGTTCTGCAAGGAGAACAACATATATACGCTCTGCATGCCGCCTCACTCATCTCATCTGCTCCAGCCTCTTGACGTTGGCTGCTTCTCGCCGTTAAAGCGCGCGTACAGCCGCGAGGTAGAGAGCCTAATCCGCCATCACATCAACCATATCACCAAGCTCGAGTTTCTGCCAGCGTTCAAGGTAGCATTCGATCGATCCTTCACGCCAGCCAATATCTGCTCTGCCTTCCGTGGCGCAGGCCTTGTTCCTCTCCAGCCAGATGCTGTTCTATCAAGGCTTGATATAAAGCTCCGTACACCTACTCCACCAGCTGTTCTAGACGCTCTCTGGCAGGCTCGTACGCCTAGCAATACACGCGAGCTTGAAGCCCAATCAACGTTAATACGTGATCGCGTTCAACGGCATCAAGGCTCATCACCAACTTCAATTATTGCAGCAATTAACCAGCTTAAGAAGGGGGCAGAGATAATGATGCTCTCGGCTGAGCTAATGCGCGATCGGATAGCCAGCCTTGAGAAGGCGAACGAAGCCGCAACAAAGCGTAAACAGCGTAAGAAGAAGCGGATACAGAAGCAAGGAGTGCTAACAAAGGGAGCTGGAGAAGATCTACTCGCTCAGCGCGAGGCTGATCAGCAGATTGCTTATGAAGAGCGTCAAGGAGGGGAGCGATCAGGTGTCAGCCGCCAGGCTCTAGCGCGGTGTAGTAGGTGTAGAGAGACTGGGCATAATTCGCGTACATGTAAGAAAGATACTTTAGATAGTATTTAATCTACTACCTTAATATATGTAAATCTTATTTAGTTGTGGTAGAGCTATATACGTAGAAAGGTGCACAAAGTTGTTGGGGTGCGGCGCTCGCTTGCCTGCGGCGCTCGCTTATCCACAACGTTATCATTGATTTATTCTATCTGTTGATATTTGGCTGGTAGCTTAATAGGGCAGCCTGAACGCGAGCGCGGTGATGGTGGTGCTGCTGAGCGATTGGCTGGCTCCACACTACTACTACTACTACTACTACTACTACTACTACTACTACCACTACCACCACCAGCGATAATATTTTCTGATGCTGGCTTTGTACGGCGCTTGAAGCCAATCTTCTTGCTTGTTTGGGAGATTTTAATAGCTTTTTGAAGTCGTTTGTGGGCGGCTTGGCGGGCTATCCGGTGGGCAGCTACTTCAGCTTTCTGCCTCTCACGATCTAGTTTTGCCTGTGCCCGCGCCCGCCGCCGCGCATCTAGTTCTTGAGCTTTAAGTAGCTTTCTCTCCTCTCTGGCTTTGATCGCGATAGCTTTTTGGTGTTGTAACTCCTCATAATCGCGCTGTTTCTGCTCATATTGCTGGCGAGCTTCTCGCACTTTCCATGGAGACCAGAAAGTAGCTCTACCATGATAATCGTCAGATAGCTCGAGCGTACCAGGCTTTATACGCTCCTTCCGCTGTCTCTTATCGATGAGAACTGCCCGGAGCTGCTCGTTTTCTCGTTGAAGAAACGCTGTATCGGCGGATAGTTTCATCATGATTCTATTGAGCGCTGAGATCGATCTATTACTCAGTTGCTGGCTCGTAGATTGATTGAGCGGCTGCTGAATCGTTCTCCAATCAGAAGTTGATGCTACTAATGCGTCTCTATCGCCATTGGTAGCTATAGTTTTGAATTTCTGGAGTATAACTTCTGGATTGAATGGTGGGAGTCCAGTAGCTCTAAAAGCATGGAGAATCGATAATTCCTTGAACGCTGCCCACCAAGCTCTCCAGAATATTGGGAAGAAATGAGATTTGGTGAATGGTATTAGCCCTTGGCTGGTATTGATGAACTTTGATAGCTCGTTCGAGTATGCGGTAGATAGTGGCTTAAACAATCCAATATCGAGCGGCTGCAGCGTATGGGTTGAGTGCAACGGGAAGATAGCTAACAGTATTTTATTCTAATCACAATAGTCAACAAAATCCATCGTTATATGACTATGGTGCCTATCCATGATAGGTAGTCGGTAAGAAGATCGAGCTTTTGGCTTGGTGGCTGGATCGAACACTTGTTTGAGCCATTGGAGACCGATATTATCGTTCGACCAGCCAGTGGCTGATGCGGTGATATACACAGTATAGATATCTGGATCAAAACCTTGGAGCCATGAGTTCTGGATAGAGCTGGATTTGCTGTAGTAGATAATGCTTGGATCTAGATACGATCCATCCGCGCAGATACACGCGATCAGCGTAATCCATTTGCGATTACCATCTCGAATATTTGATTTTTTCAATTTGGACTTAAGAGCAGCTTTAGAAAAGATTCTGACTGAGCGGGACTGTACTCCAATCATAAAGCCCTTCTCATCCATATTATATATATGCCGCGGCTCTACTTTATATTGATCGATTTTTTGGCGTAGAAGCTCGAAGTAGAGCTGATGTTTCTTTTCTGAATCAGCTCGGCGCCGGCTACGATCGATAAGCGTTGTGCGCTTGAGTCTAACGAGATGCGAGTAGCGATGAACAAAGCGATCAACCCAGTGGTATCTAAGCTGCTTCTGAGCTAGCTGCGACGCGATATTTCGAATGATACTCCGTGTAGGTGGTAGACCTCGCTTAGTGAGTCTATCGATATAATCGATAAACTCAGCTTCATGTTGTGGGTGGACTGCCTGCTGGTTCTGTGCAGCTGCTTGTCTGGAGCTGGAAACACCTCGGTGGCGGCGGCTCAGCGTTCCTGGATCAACACCATATTTTTTTCGGGATTTGAGAATATACAAGCTCTTCATTAGGCTTTAAAGCGTTAATAGCAGCAAGCGCAGTGTCAATTGATTGCATTGTGGTCACGTTATGGGTGGTTGAAGTGGATATAATAATTAGTGTTGGAGGACGTAATCCGGCGTTGGCCCCTCTAGCACCTCTATCCCCGGCCCAAGGTTTCTCGCAAGGATCGAACAAGGACTCAGTAATCCCAATAGCGATTTACTAGCACTACATATCGACACCAGTTCATCTAATCTTTGTACAGCGTCGCAATCCCCCATAATGGCGCAGATGTTATACAATCGGAAGCTCGCTGTATTCATTGCATTTGCAGTGGCACTGTACACATTATACATCCGGCATTTCCTTTTCGAAGTCTTGGGCTTAGTCGAGGTTTAGAGCCGATCGAGAACTTCTCATTTGAGTGCCAGAGGTTGACGCATCGGAAACTCGAAGCATGCGAGGACCTTTGACTAGATGATGAGAAACGAGTACTGTATGCGGCGTGCGCGGGAAGCAACGGAAAAGCAGCCTATAATCCTTCATAAATGCCATCGAAGGTGTCTTGTGACTCTTCTCATACCGCAAATAACTCACCCTGCTGTTTAGGGTTGGTTGTTTTGATGTTTGAGGTAGTTAGACGAAGAGAAGAATCGGAGCTAATGGCTCTGCACATTGATGAACCCGCCAGAGAAGGCACGTTCCGCATGCACAAGACTTTCCCTCCCAGCAGGATATAGCGGTGTAACTGGAGACAACAGGCTCAAAATCTTAGGATTGATGTGCAGGCGATGACCGAGTCGAAATAACGTTTTTGGATAATCAACCAGGGTCCCCCAATTGATAAAAAAGGTCGGCTTCTCAATCCGAACAGTATCGGCGCCAATGTGACTATAGAATTATTCGAGCATGTTGAAGGTGAGAAAACTATAGGACATGTCAAAACTGTCATCAACCCATCAATCCACTCGGCGGACGGGATATTAGTCTTGAAATATGGATCTTTGGTGACTAGCAACGATCATAGCGCTCAAAGTACGCACCATGACCCCTTTCCAGAGAGTTCCACCATATCTAACGAAACAATCAAGTGGGGTTGCGTAAACAGCTCGACATCATCCTTGGAGGTAATGTGGTCAGTTGTCCTCCAAAGGGACCATACAAACCCATCACAGCAAATAACCTGAGATTTGCGAATGGTATCATACGCGAGAAAGATAGCTTCATTTACGTTGCATTCACCTCAGACACACGCGTCAGCGAGTACCAATAAGACGACTCCAGCACTTTCAACCAAGTCCAGTGGATCGAGATTGGTATGCCTGTCGATAACCTGTTCATTAATAAAAACGGCGATATATAGGTTGTTGGCATTTCCTAGTTTCTGCCTTTCGCGAAGAGCTCGAAACACTCCTTCAAAGTGACAGCTACCAGTACAGTATTCAAAATCCATAAGGATAAGAAGGGCAAATATCAAGTCGAGAAAGTTGTAGACGGGAAAAGGAGTGTTACAACGACAGCGGTCTTCGATGCGCACACTAGAGTATTATTCATGGGAAGTGGGTTGAAACCCACTAAGAAAATGCAAATTGGGCCCTATAATATCTCGATAACTTGCTAATGTGTCATAGGTAATGCAATACCTTTTATGACGGTGTGCAGTCTAGAAGAGGAGTAGTATAGCAAGCTAACATTCAGTGACAATCACTGGCTACTAAGTGTTCTTTATGTTTGAGCTTACCCATTTAAGGGACCCCGAAAATTCGGACGTAAACACGATTGGGCGAGACCTCCCCAGAAACACGTGTATTGGGTGGTCACGCGACGTTGTCTTTGTTTTCCAATTCGGGAAGCCATCTACCGAATCGCCTTGAATTATGTGGTTGCTGATCTATTATAGATTTTTCTAGCACGAAGTGCATACCGACCAACGAGTGGGTCTCAGGTCGCTCCTAGATTGAATGGCTGCAAGATACAGGGCTTGCAGATATATATTCAAGCCAGGTATTGGCTGTTTGCTTCTCCTATTCTTGCGTCTCTTTCTTTCCTCTTTCTCCTCTCTTCTGAAACTGCGATCGATTGCTATTAGTTAGCACGTCCTATCTTTGGGCTTAAGACAGAATGACCTGGCATGATGAACCTTTAACGCCCTGGCGTTGAACTCTAACGTCCATCCCTCCGTGACGGAACTCCCTGTGTGCCGGGACCGGCCAATCAGATCATAGATTTTGAGTAGAAGTCTGTGATTTAAGCGTTCTGATTGGCCGGTCCCGGCACAGGGAGTCCCGTCACGGAGGGATGGATGTTAAGTGAATTAACATGGCGCATCTGCCCGGAATTTTTAGGGATTTCTAATCTGGCTGGCTCTTGTTTAAGAGATCCCGCTGCTTCGCGAAGCCTCATTGTCATATGGTGCCTATACACACGCGCGAGCGCGGTCGGAAAGTACGCGGGATACGATTGCCTAGCGGGGGACGATCCTGCGCGTATTATGTAAGGTAGCGGCGCAGTGTAATTTTACGGAAATATGATCGGTGTGTGTGTTGGCGTTTATTCCTGCAACTCGAGGCACAGCTTCACGGTACTATTTGGTTAATATTGCGGCACAGTATCTATCACGTGCGGGATGGCACAGGCAAAAGACGGCAATTCACGGATAATTTGACGAGCTACCTTAGTATACACTAAGTTGGGTCCCGTACACGCCCTCCCAATGTCATCCAACATCTGTTGGATTGACCACGCCGCCCAGCATCACGCCAGAATCCTTCACACTTACTATGAATATCGGAGGGTGCGCATAGCGTATCATTCTTTGCCCAGACGGAGGATGAGTCGACGTGCTAGTTACCGACTTACTAAGCATGCTCAAGTTCAAAGACGGCAGATAGCGAGAGCGACTCTATCAGGTGCGTCTTAACTAGGCGCCAACCTCCCTCCTCGAAAACACCCTCCCAATCCTGTAGAGTCGGCATCTTGATGTCCATCATCGCGTGGCCGAACTCGAACCCAAGAGTAAAGATCGGAACGTCGTCCTCGGTGCAGTTGTACTTTGTGTTGGTCCTGTTTAACAAAATCCCAGTTGCATCGCCCAAGATGAAGCGATGAACTTTTGGAAACACTTCTCGCAGCTTTCGGAGCGTGACAACGCAGTTCTCGCGGGGCCAGAAGTCATGACCCATCATAAAACACGTCAGCAAGTCGACATCCGCATACTCGACCTCGGGGTTCATCTGGCGCGCATCGCCTACTTTGAAGGAAAGGCGATCGCCAAAGCCGCGCGCAGACGTCTCGGCCGCGGCCACTTTGAGCGAAGGACTGGCGATATCCACACCCAAGCCCAGAGTCTCCGGGAAACGCCCGAGGATCTGCATCAGTCGCCCGCCGCTGCCGCAACCCAGGTCCACCGCCTTTTTGGGCGTGTAATTGAGGCGGTCAATGGCCGCCCAGAAGGCGGGATCAAAGTGTTCCTTGCTGATGTCGCGACAGGCGTATGCGATGGCTGCAGGGTCACGGTAGATGTCGCCCTTGCGGTTCTCGTTGCGCAACACGTGTTGCATGCGGGAAAAAAGACCGCCTGATCCAAGGCAGAGCCAGTGGAAAAGAGATTTGGACTTGTATGATTCTTCCAGGAGCCTGCCTGGCATAATGATATCATCGTCATGCTCGAGCACACCAGCCACAGACAGGGCGACTACCAGAGCCTGCATCGAATACGTTTCAAGGTCGTGTTTCTCTGAGAAGCTTACGATGTTGACCTTTTTCTCGTCGCGCACGGCGTCGAGTAGCCCGATTTCCCATGCTGCCCCAATAGCATGAGCCGCAATAGAAGAGTTGAAAATGTCCGCGACCGCACGCTTGGTATCGTTAGTTGATGTGGTTACAGACATATTTCTGGTGTGTAAAGAGCAAAGATGGGATAACGATTCAAGTAAAAAAGAAGTGCCGCAACAGTGAATTATATCTTCCAATTCACGCAAGAGATATGAACACCAGCGAAAGCAATTGCAATATTCTCTATCACACAAAGAAGTAGGAGATAAGGAAGAGGGAAAGGGATATATATTTGTACTTACCCTATCTCCAATCCATCCCCTAAACAGCCTTCTTTTCTCCCCCCGTCGATCTCCGAGCTACCCGTCAGGCTGCCGCTGCGAGGGTTAAGGGAATAAGATATGTCACCACAGAACTACCAATCGCATTCTTCCCGCGAATACTTGTGCGTGGCGACCGTATGAAAGATACATGTGTAGTGGTTTGAACTGTAAAGTTTAAAAAACTGCCTCTGCGAACTCTGTTCAAGCTCGGTTGAAACTCTGTCTGTACATCTCGAAAAAGATCGGGAGAATATCATACCCGGTTTGATTATTCTGAACAGCCCGACAGTTCCGATCCTATCCTTAATGGGCGACGGAATACTGTATGTAAAGTCTGTTAACTACTCGGGCCCAACGGCTGCTGTAGCAGAATTTCAATGAAATTGCCCGTGCTCCGCACAGGCCTATCACCTGAACGATAATATCACCTCAATGATAACAATATGTTTTAATCGTAAATTCACGCAAATACATGTAAAAAAAGTAAGCTTTACAATCTTATAAGTCGAAGATGTGTTAGTTAATAAAGCACTCTTTAGTCAGATAGTATCGAGTTTGGGCTATTGTAGTAGCTGCTATCTGTAAGGGGCTGCGCCCAGAATGAAACACGTGATTGTATCACGTGTCTACCTCACCTTACCTAGTCACGAAACCTTACTCGTACGGAAGAACCTAAGGCAGGAGTATTAAGCAGCAAACGTCGTACGATAGCTTTACCTTCTTTATCTCTCTTCTTTTGTAACATAGGTTAATGCAAACTCGTTCAAAGGCCTCTTCGCCTATAACACTATCGTCGCTGTCGTTGCTATTGTTTGCATCGATTTCGCCATCTACTAGTTATAGCTTTATAAGCCTTATTAATAGTAGTATCGACATTAATACACGACTCTGTAAAAGTAGATTCTGCGCAATCTTCTTGAGTATACTGAGTAAAGCATTCTAGTCCCTGTGACAGCGTGGTGGATGATAAAGCTGCAGTGAGATGGTGGCTCGTGAGTTTCGTATATGGATCGACAAGTTGACGAACATTATACGCCACCCACATAGCTGGCGTATGGTCCGTTGTTATATCACCCTCACAATACTTGGAGCTGCTATTTCGAAGTATCCATTCCCACTTTCTTAAGGCCTCAGTGTTGTAGTTACTGTCGTCAGCATTAATGTGTTGCCAGCGCGCAACATCGCGCTGCGTTGTAATACCGCCCGATATACGCTTAGTATACTTACGGCCAAAGTTCCGTATAGTTGGGAAGATACGTCTCCACTTATTGAAAATAACTGTAGCCTCACAAAGTCGTTTCGTAGCTATCTCCACCTCAAGACGAGCAAGGTCATTAACCTGGCGCTGCTGCACCATCTGCCGCGCGTCTTCGGCGTATATTACGCCACCTTTGCTCTCTACAATCCGCTTCTTACGACGTCTTCGCTCCTCCTTGGCAAGGATAGCAGCCTCAGTCTTGTGCAGCTCACGCTTGAAGCCTTCGGCGTTTCGGGCAGAGCTGAGACGCCACAAAGGTGACGGATCACGTCGGCCGCGACCTGACGGGGGAGGTGTTGATGGATTACGGCGCGAACAAACAGCTCTTGTAACTCGATCTGTCGTACTGTTTTTGGTGTATGCCAAGTAGCATCACCAGGCTTAGGATCCTCGGGTTCTGGTGTTGCACCTTGTGGTTGCCGCCGCACTAGCTGTGCCGTCTCTAGGTCGATCTTAACGCGATGGAAGCATCGCACAGGCGCTCGAGATGGCGATGAAACGAGCGGAGGCGGCGAGGATATATCAAGAGGTGTACCAGCGCGCTGTACAAGCGGTAGTGGTGGTGTAGCTGAGCGGCCACTATTACTAGAGTAGCAACCTTCTTAGGTGCGAAGATGCGCTAACACGATGTCAGGTTTATACGGCATTATGCCTGTGCGGCGCCAACCTGAGCAGATTGTAGACTTTGTAAACGTTAAGCGCCAGATCTCCTCTATTGTAGCCATAAAGTCGGCCTTGTTGATGTCGCGCGAGCCTATACGAGAAGCGTACTCAAGCGCCTTACCGTGATATCACTTGAGCGGTTGAAAGCAACCCACATCTAGAGGCTAGAGGAGGTGGGTTGTATGAGATAGGAGGGCAAAGGGCTGTATCTTGTTGTCTTTAGCAAGCTGACAAAACTGCTTTGTATGGTGAGATTTATGCCCATCTATCAGCAATAAGCGCCAAGCTCCATAGCGACTACGGCTTGTCACCTTGTTGAAGTGTTGAATCCAGGCGTACGCAAGTTTGTCGTTACTATAACCACTGTCGGACACGCCTACAAGAAACCCATCAGGTAGATCTACGATCCAATGCTCCATCACAGTAGCAGCTTTGACGATAATAAGAGGTGGAATAACCTCGCCTGTAGCCCGGATACACTCAATAAGAGCAATAAGCTCGCGATTGTTGGCGTTGTGGATAAAGACCGTACGTTCATTTTTAGTGTATAAGTGCTGCTCTTTTGCAACACTAATGCGGCAACCTGTCTCATCCATATTGTATGTGTCTTTAGGCAAGATGCCACGCTCGTCAATAAGGTCTTTAAGCCTAGTAGTTACACCAGTCGAGAAGCGTTGCTGGCTCCTGGGCAAGCTTACGCTACACGTCAATTGACTTTGCCTTTACACGTCTATATTCTGGGTGCCTTGCGAGCCATCGTCGTGCCCAAAGCTTGCCAACCTTAAGCGCAACTTTATCTAGTCCTGTATACGCATCCTCAAGGAGCGAGTTTGCCTGCTGCTCAACTAGTCCACGATGAATACCAAAGCTAATATTGTCGATAGCATCAAGATACCATTTAAGAGCGAAATCTCGAGACTCGTTAAGCTGGTGTAAAGCAGGTGGCTTAGCGCGATCACAGCAATTTGGAAGTCCAAGATAGGCACGTCGCAGGCGTTGATATGGCAGGTTATGGGTAGTTGCATAGCTTTTGATGTTAGGTCGATGGAGTAGTTAGGCGTAACGCTTCGGCGTGCTTTTGCAACGCCACCATCTCTTCTTTATATAACGTCCATCCCTCCGTGACGGAACTCCCCTGTGTGCCGGGACCGGCCAATCAGATCATAGATTTTGAGTAGAAGTCTGTGATTTAAGCGTTCTGATTGGCCGGTCCCGGCACACAGGGAGTCCCGTCACGGAGGGATGGATGTTAGTTGAGTTTATTTAACTATGCGTTGTTGTGGTAGATGTATGTACTAAAAGCTACGTGTTATCATTGAGGCGATATTATCGTTGAGATTCTGCTACAACAGCCGTTGGGCCCGAAGTACATGCTTATTTTCTGCAATTTCTCGGGATTATCGAACATGTTAGCTGGGATCCCACAACACCAACTTCGAGTTTTTCAGAATAGGTGTAATTTTAGCTAAATATATACAAATCCATCCTAAGAAATCGATTACAACTAGTGCCAAGTCGTGCAACCCACGCGACATAGAGCTAGAAGCTGGTAAAGTAGCTAATTTGAACACGTCTCACTCACGAAAACAAAAACACACAGACCACCTAGCTGCTTACTAAGAGGAAAGCTTAACTAGTAGTTAATAAAATGCCGCCAGATAGTGATACTATTATAGTAAATACTCAAGAAAATAGACAGGAGAACCTAGGGTATTACAAGTAACAGGAAGGATTCTCTCCTGGACAAAAGGTGCGGAGTTGGAAGCCAACTGTTACAAGTAACACGCAGGATCCTCTCCTTGTCGAAGGTTGCAGGTCTGAGGACCAACGGGCGCCCTCGACAGAAGGTAATGATCAACGCGGTGCGCTGATCATGTGACCTGGCATCCCGCCAAGGCATGGCCTCCGGGAGGCCACTGCATGAAGGGAGGCCAGCGTCCTCCCAAACATCCCGCCAAGATGGGATGGACGGGATGGACGGGATGGCAGGACTGGAAGCAATGAGGATATAAGGATGGATGGATTCCATTATTACTCTCGTTGTGGTCAACTCAAATTGTACTTTCTTACAGTCTCTTTACCTACAAGATAGTACTTGTTAGTTCTATTGGTTGATAGAATTGATATTGTCAAACCCCTTTCAAGTTCCGACCTACCCTCAGGATCGCCAGACAAATCCACGGTATACTCATACCACTGCTTCGCCCTTACCCGGACCGAGACAGAGAAGTATATCCCAACCCCGTGTAACAATTAATTATAGACAAAACGCGGCAGTACCCTAGATGTAACAAGTCCCTGCAATTATGGCATACAAAAGACAGTTGTAGAGAGCTAGTAAAAATACACATCAAATTCTAAACCACACAATTCCGCACCCCGCGTGCGACATACACTCTTCAAAATCTAAACTTTAATTGAAGCGCCCTGCGAGGCCGAGGTTCAACCTTCTTCCATTAAACTTCCTTTTTAGCCCTCCGAGAATTTGTGAGAGATCTCTCAGCTTGAGATCCAAACTTGTATTAAGCGAATTCTTGTATATATCCCAAAGACAACTGAGCTACAAGATAGCAATGAATACATTGAGGGGAGAGATAGACCTCGAATAAGGCGGCCAAACTTCGGCTGAAGTATCTTTAGCAGACAGAACTTCTGAAAAGCACCCGCGTAACTGAGCTGTCAATTCGTAATCAGTCGCCATAGTTAGCTAGAGTTAAACGTGCTCACCTCGGGTGCTTACATCGGGTGCTTACCTCGGGTGCTTACCTCGGGTGCTTAATATCCCATGTCCGTAATCACATCTAATACATAGATTCAACCAGTGCGTGCCCTAACACCTTCACAGCCACCATAAAAATAGGACTGTAGAGCTCTTCATAGTAGTTATTGTTTATACTTAAGAACCATCAGCAGGCTTAGGCTAGACGATGAATTGATTTACACTCGACTAAAATTTAGATACCGGCTTCTTATATATCATGATGTCTACTGAGCAGCGGCTTTTGACTGTTCTGTCGTACACTGGCAACAAATGCCCCTTGTTTTTATTCCCAACTGGCACAGGCTCAGTCCTACCATGGATACCGTTAGCTGTATATATAGACGATCGCCCTCTATATGCATTTCGCCTCCAGGGATTGGAGGAAGGAGAGTCTCCATTCCAAAGCATGGACGAATTACGAGAGTATGGCCTTCCGTTCGCCTCTTGTGTTAAACTAATCGGTTTTGTTTAGTACATACGAGAAAGCTATCCGATCAGTGCAACCTCGAGGTCCTTATGCATTCTTAGGAATGTCACTTGGTGCGCTGATTGCTTTTGATTTAGCTAAACGATTTGAGCAACTAGGTGAAGAAGTTGCTTTTGTAGGCTCTCTAGATGGTGCACCTCGCAACTCTGCTATGCAGACGACAACTGCCAGTACTGAGCTGTTAGCATTAGATGTATTGAAGCTACGCGGTGTTCTATCTTGGAAGGAAGTAGAAGATCTGGGAGAGGTCTACAAAAAGGAAGGATCCGGAAGTATTATCGCGAGGTTGATACATTCGCACAGGATCGCATTGGATAGTGGTGGCTTTACAACAGACAGCTTCATGGCGTTTATGAGAACGCTGGATAGCGGAACGCAAATCTCTTCCAAATACGAATGCATAGGTAAGATTGGGAAGTTGGATGTATTCCAAGCAAACCCAGTCGCCACATGGAATATTACCGAAGAGCAGTGGTCGGCCGGTATGCAGTGCTGGACGAATTTTGTCGAAGACATAAAATTTCATAGGGTACCTGGTGATCACATGACGCTAATCAGCCCTCCACATATAGTAACGTTTCAGGCAGTCTTGGCTAAAGCATTGGCTTACCGTGGTATCTAGTATAGATGAAGTTGGGAGAGAGAAAAATAGAGAGAAGCGTTCTCCCGAACAATAGTTAGGAAGCCATTTTATGCGCAAGAATGATGTTGACGTGTCGCACGCGGAGATGTGGTGAAATTGTTGTGTATTGTTTCTGCTATCTACCATCTTCACTTATCTGTGGTGTATAGCCATTACTTCCTCTTATTGAGGCGGTATATTCTGTTGCCGTTACAGTGGCTTGTTGCTTCGGCTCAGCTGAGGTCATTGCTTCTGCAGCCTTGCATAGGCTGCGACAATGACACATCGCCTTGTGCCATCCCAATCTATATAAACCTATTAACTATCAAATGTCTTCGTTATCTGTTTTACGTTTTGTAAAAGCGTGGCTCCACCAGCAGATGTACTATTTTTTCTCTTAATTTCCTAGCCTTCCTTCTGTCTATAGGATACGTAAAGAGGCCTCAGGTATACCTTCGTAATTATGGTCTCTTTCATAACGCGGGGAGTCCGCTCGCTACCTAGCTAAACTCTCCTCTAATCTTGACCTTGATGTGATAATAACAAGAGCTCACTGCGAGCCTATCGTTAGCTCTGCTGAGAACTTCGTATCTGTGTCTAGCTATCCGATTGTCCCCTTCCTGCCTCCGGGGCGGGATGATGCACGCTTTCGTAGTCTCCCAAGATTCATCATGGATAACGGCCCGGTACCGGAGGCGTTTGGAAGATCCCTCCTTTGCCTGTCGCTAGACACAGATACGAAGTTCTCAGCAGAGCTAACGATAGGCTCGCAGTGAGCTCTTGTTATTATCACATCAAGGTCAAGATTAGAGGAGAGTTTAGCAGGCAGCGTGTGGATGCCAGCCCACAGCTTAACTGCCTGCTTCCAGAACCGCTCCTGTGCACTTAGGATGTGTGCCTCTGCCACCCACGTCGCTACCGTGAGGAACGTCCCTACGATCGCTTTTGCACCTATTCTTTGCACTCTGTTGATGGGTCTCACAAGCTTGTCTTTGCAGGCATGCATCTACACGTTCGACGCATAGTCTACTGTCGCCGCAACTGTCACCGTAAACAGCTGTCGTGCCACTGTGGGTGCGAGCTCTCTGAGCCTTCTGAGTTCTAACGCTGCTCCTAGTCCCTTCGCGGTGCTCTTGCGATATGCTTGTGGTACTTGAGCCTGGCGTCCATGAGCACACCGAGTATCTTGACGGGGTCCTTGGGCGATACGCTCTGCCCCTTAATAACGAAGGGCTCCGTGGCACTCTTATACGTCCTGCGAGTAAAGTGGATACAGGTTGTCTTTTCTGCTTCAAACGTCGCTCCGCTTCTTCGTTCCCAGTCTAGTGCGTGGCAACCGTACGACAGATATATGTGTACATACATTGCATGCAAGGGAGGTGAGGCGTTAGATATATTGTACTGGCGAAGAACCGGGGAAAGACCGGGGAAGGACAGAAGAGAAGGCTGCATAGGGAGACGGATGGGGAGAAGGACAAAGAAAACCCATGACATTTCTTTGAGCAACGGCCCTATATTTGCTATCATGAATACGGAAGGTCTGTATCTCTTGGCAGACAAAATGTAACGAGGTTTCTCATCCTAGAAGATCGCCTTGAGAGGAGGACGAGGGAGTTTGATTCTTCTACTCTCTTTTCCACATGAAAGGAAGAGCGATTTCGGACAAGGTAACTAGTTTAACCGTTGGGGGGAAAGTCCCGCCATCTTCCCACGACGGATCGGGGGGATTTTAGAAAGTCGGCACATCCTGCTCCAAACACGCAACGAGCGACCAATTCTTCAACGCCGCGTCTCGATGCGGGACCGCGTTGGTAGTGTACGCCTCGCTGGCCTGATAGCGAGCGTACTCACCGAAGCTCCGGTACCTCCGCGCCGCCACTACGTCCCAGGCAACGTTGCCGTTATGGGGGAGCAAGTTGGCCACCGAGGTGAAGAAAAAGCGGGTCTCAGCGGCCGTGATGCCCACCTCCTGCGCGGCAGCCGCTCCCGCAGGCATGTAGCGCTGGTAGAAGGCCTCGCGCCCGGATACAGGCGCCAGAGAGGCGTGCGGCGACGACGGCGGGTACTTAGCGACATCGTGGAACTGCAGCATATGCACCACCGTAATTGGTGTGTTGGCGGGGAACTTGTCCACTAGAGAGAGACAGTCTTTGGTTTTGATTGGTGTATAAGGGATGTCGGCCATGGCGCTGCAACGGGATGGGATGGGGTTGGGTTGGGGAATCAAGATGGATTGGATTGGATTGGATTAGATGTGGTAGGTGTACCACGTATATATTCCTATGTAACGCTACACACTGTATGCAGAGAACGGATAGCTTTTACGAGATGAGCCAGCATACTGCATGCATGATGGAGCGGAGCCAACCTTTGCAAATACCAGTCGTGTCTCGGAACCCGAATAAACTAATGAACTAGGGAGGTTGATGTTTCGTGATATTCGTCAGCGGTAGCCTTAACATTAACAAGCCGCGGTAGGCAGAGATAAGAGAGCGCAAAGGATGCTGTTCCTTGTGTAATCAAAACCACGGGGACGGGTCGGCGGGTTAAAGTTGCGATTGAGAGTTTAGCGTACGAGCTTCAGACTGGTAGCCTAGAAAATTTATATATCGACATCCCTGTCCGGCGCCGGTTATCCTGTCCCACCCCCACATGGCGAGCTCTTTGATTGGGCACGTGCTAACATGACCTTCGGCCCTACCCCCATGAGTTCGCGGTCTTTTTACTTGTACAAAGCCGATCACTCTGCGTTCGGGCGAATGGGCTACCTAGTCGTACTCGGGCCTCATGTCACCAGTGTCCAGATATACCTACTTGATGCAAACCCCCATGAAGCGATGCTGTCCGGAGAATTATCCATGCTAGTGTGTTGCTCTTGTTCCCCCCCGGTCTATGATGTATGTACCGTGCACGGCGCTTTTCAAGTCAGATCATCATGCACTAGCAATCATTGTAGCGCTCCTACAATCAGTCATGCGAGTGTCTAGCCCGTAAAACAATACGCTGGCCGAGGCATAATCGGTGACCGAAAGACAGGCATAACTATAGAATGTTGCTTTATATGATGTGCATGGTAGTAACGGAAAGAAATTGTGTCGTTAGTATCAAGCTGTTGGCTAAATACTAAGTACTATGGTAACCTTTCCTCCCTCTCCCACCAGCGCTCTGGATTGGACAAATCCCGCAGACTTCAAATTACCCAACGGTCAGTCCCAACATCTCGCGTGCAGAGATTCAACTATACTGAGAAATCCACCGTGCAGTCAATGGTCATATCGAGTCCAAGTATGATCAAGCCACTGGCGAGTGGTCAGCTTTGCAATTCGTCGCAAGCCCGTATATTCAAGTCCATGGGCTTTCGGCTGGGCTCAACTATGGTCAGCAGGTGTTTGAAGGTTTGAAGGCCTTCAGAATGCCCGGTAGCCCTGGCAGCATCGCCATCTTCCGGCCCGATCGCAATGCGATACGTTTGAACCGCTCGTCCAGTGTACTCAGCATGCCTATGGTTCCACCAGATCTGTTCCTGCGAGCATGCCGCGCCGCCATCGCTCTCAATGCCGAGTACGTCCCGCCACATGAAACCGGGTGGGGAATGTACTGTCGCCCTCTTGTGTTTGCGTCTGGGCCTACCTACGCACCTGAAGTACCGGAGGAGTGCACGTTCTGTGTCTACGTATTCCCCACCCCGACCGGAGTCCGAGGGGTTAGCGCTGATGCCGTCAAAGCGCTCATCCTTGATGACTTCGACAGAGCGGCCCCTAAAGGGACCGGCCACGCCAAGGCGGGCGGCAACTATTCTGGCGTGATCAGATGGAGTGACGAGGCCAAAGCACAAGGGTACGGCATCATGTTGCATCTAGACAGTGCCCGTCATGAGCACATTGAAGAATTCAGCATGTGTGCATTTTTGGGGGTCAAGAGCTCCGCCAGTAACGGCGACGACAAAATCACAGTTGTCGTGCCCGACACGCCATGCGCGATTGACAGCCTCACCAGTGACAGCGTCCAGCATATTGCTCGCAGCTGGGGTTGGCAGGTCGAGAAGCGACCCATCCCGTATACAGAACTTCCGGAGTTCGACGAGATTCTGGGAGCTGGAACAGCTGTAGGTCTAACTCCCATTCGCTCCATCACCAGAAAGATAGCGGCAGGACAGAGTAGCAAGTTGGTTCGCAGCGCAAGAGTAGTCGACGACGAGGATGGTGGGACAGAAACCGTCGTATATGTTCCCCATGGGGAACGCGGTGGCGGACCCGTCTTTCAAAAGCTATTGGCCGAACTACGTGCTATTCAACTAGGTCAAACTAAAGATGGTTTTGGATGGCGCTTTGAGGTGAGGGCAGGCGATGGCCAGATTTGACGTCTTGGTGTTACACGGGGTTGGGATATACTTCTCTGTCTCGGTCCGGGTAAGGGCGAAGCAGTGGTATGAGTATACCGTGGATTTGTCTGGCGATCCTGAGGGTAGGTCGGAACTTGAAAGGGGTTTGACAATATCAATTCTATCAACCAATAGAACTAACAAGTACTATCTTGTAGGTAAAGAGACTGTAAGAAAGTACAATTTGAGTTGACCACAACGAGAGTAATAATGGAATCCATCCATCCTTATATCCTCATTGCTTCCAGTCCTGCCATCCCGTCCATCCCGTCCATCCCATCTTGGCGGGATGTTTGGGAGGACGCTGGCCTCCCTTCATGCAGTGGCCTCCCGGAGGCCATGCCTTGGCGGGATGCCAGGTCACATGATCAGCGCACCGCGTTGATCATTACCTTCTGTCGAGGGCGCCCGTTGGTCCTCAGACCTGCAACCTTCGACAAGGAGAGGATCCTGCGTGTTACTTGTAACAGTTGGCTTCCAACTCCGCACCTTTTGTCCAGGAGAGAATCCTTCCTGTTACTTGTAATACCCTAGGTTCTCCTGTCTATTTTCTTGAGTATTTACTATAATAGTATCACTATCTGGCGGCATTTTATTAACTACTAGTTAAGCTTTCCTCTTAGTAAGCAGCTAGGTGGTCTGTGTGTTTTTGTTTTCGTGAGTGAGACGTGTTCAAATTAGCTACTTTACCAGCTTCTAGCTCTATGTCGCGTGGGTTGCACGACTTGGCACTAGTTGTAATCGATTTCTTAGGATGGATTTGTATATATTTAGCTAAAATTACACCTATTCTGAAAAACTCGAAGTTGGTGTTGTGGGATCCCAGCTAACATGTTCGATAATCCCGAGAAATTGCAGAAAATAAGCATGTACTTCGGGCCCAACGGCTGTTGTAGCAGAATCTCAACGATAATATCGCCTCAATGATAACACGTAGCTTTTAGTACATACATCTACCACAACAACGCATAGTTAAATAAACTCAACTAACATCCATCCCTCCGTGACGGGACTCCCTGTGTGCCGGGACCGGCCAATCAGAACGCTTAAATCACAGACTTCTACTCAAAATCTATGATCTGATTGGCCGGTCCCGGCACACAGGGAGTTCCGTCACGGAGGGATGGACGTTATATAAAGAAGAGATGGTGGCGTTGCAAAAGCACGCCGAAGCGTTACGCCTAACTACTCCATCGACCTAACATCAAAAGCTATGCAACTACCCATAACCTGCCATATCAACGCCTGCGACGTGCCTATCTTGGACTTCCAAATTGCTGTGATCGCGCTAAGCCACCTGCTTTACACCAGCTTAACGAGTCTCGAGATTTCGCTCTTAAATGGTATCTTGATGCTATCGACAATATTAGCTTTGGTATTCATCGTGGACTAGTTGAGCAGCAGGCAAACTCGCTCCTTGAGGATGCGTATACAGGACTAGATAAAGTTGCGCTTAAGGTTGGCAAGCTTTGGGCACGACGATGGCTCGCAAGGCACCCAGAATATAGACGTGTAAAGGCAAAGTCAATTGACGTGTAGCGTAAGCTTGCCCAGGAGCCAGCAACGCTTCTCGACTGGTGTAACTACTAGGCTTAAAGACCTTATTGACGAGCGTGGCATCTTGCCTAAAGACACATACAATATGGATGAGACAGGTTGCCGCATTAGTGTTGCAAAAGAGCAGCACTTATACACTAAAAATGAACGTACGGTCTTTATCCACAACGCCAACAATCGCGAGCTTATTGCTCTTATTGAGTGTATCCGGGCTACAGGCGAGGTTATTCCACCTCTTATTATCGTCAAAGCTGCTACTGTGATGGAGCATTGGATCGTAGATCTACCTGATGGGTTTCTTGTAGGCGTGTCCGACAGTGGTTATAGTAACGACAAACTTGCGTACGCCTGGATTCAACACTTCAACAAGGTGACAAGCCGTAGTCGCTATGGAGCTTGGCGCTTATTGCTGATAGATGGGCATAAATCTCACCATACAAAGCAGTTTTGTCAGCTTGCTAAAGACAACAAGATACAGCCCTTTGCCCTCCTATCTCATACAACCCACCTCCTCTAGCCTCTAGATGTGGGTTGCTTTCAACCGCTCAAGTGATATCACGGTAAGGCGCTTGAGTACGCTTCTCGTATAGGCTCGCGCGACATCAACAAGGCCGACTTTATGGCTACAATAGAGGAGATCTGGCGCTTAACGTTTACAAAGTCTACAATCTGCTCAGGTTGGCGCCGCACAGGCATAATGCCGTATAAACCTGACATCGTGTTAGCGCATCTTCGCACCTAAGAAGGTTGCTACTCTAGTAATAGTGGCCGCTCAGCTACACCACCACTACCGCTTGTACAGCGCGCTGGTACACCTCTTGATATATCCTCGCCGCCTCCGCTCGTTTCATCGCCATCTCGAGCGCCTGTGCGATGCTTCCATCGCGTTAAGATCGACCTAGAGACGGCACAGCTAGTGCGGCGGCAACCACAAGGTGCAACACCAGAACCCGAGGATCCTAAGCCTGGTGATGCTACTTGGCATACACCAAAAACAGTACGACAGATCGAGTTACAAGAGCTGTTTGTTCGCGCCGTAATCCATCAACACCTCCCCCGTCAGGTCGCGGCCGACGTGATCCGTCACCTTTGTGGCGTCTCAGCTCTTGCCCGAAACGCCGAAGGCTTCAAGCGTGAGCTGCACAAGACTGAGGCTGCTATCCTTGCCAAGGAGGAGCGAAGACGTCGTAAGAAGCGGATTGTAGAGAGCAAAGGTGGCGTAATATACGCCGAAGACGCGCGGCAGATGGTGCAGCAGCGCCAGGTTAATGACCTTGCTCGTCTTGAGGTGGAGATAGCTACGAAACGACTTTGTGAGGCTACAGTTATTTTCAATAAGTGGAGACGTATCTTCCCAACTATACGGAACTTTGGCCGTAAGTATACTAAGCGTATATCGGGCGGTATTACAACGCAGCGCGATGTTGCGCGCTGGCAACACATTAATGCTGACGACAGTAACTACAACACTGAGGCCTTAAGAAAGTGGGAATGGATACTTCGAAATAGCAGCTCCAAGTATTGTGAGGGTGATATAACAACGGACCATACGCCAGCTATGTGGGTGGCGTATAATGTTCGTCAACTTGTCGATCCATATACGAAACTCACGAGCCACCATCTCACTGCAGCTTTATCATCCACCACGCTGTCACAGGGACTAGAATGCTTTACTCAGTATACTCAAGAAGATTGCGCAGAATCTACTTTTACAGAGTCGTGTATTAATGTCGATACTACTATTAATAAGGCTTATAAAGCTATAACTAGTAGATGGCGAAATCGATGCAAACAATAGCAACGACAGCGACGATAGTGTTATAGGCGAAGAGGCCTTTGAACGAGTTTGCATTAACCTATGTTACAAAAGAAGAGAGATAAAGAAGGTAAAGCTATCGTACGACGTTTGCTGCTTAATACTCCTGCCTTAGGTTCTTCCGTACGAGTAAGGTTTCGTGACTAGGTAAGGTGAGGTAGACACGTGATACAATCACGTGTTTCATTCACGGGCGCAGCCCCTTACAGATAGCAGCTACTACAATAGCCCAAACTCGATACTATCTGACTAAAGAGTGCTTTATTAACTAACACATCTTCGACTTATAAGATTGTAAAGCTTACTTTTTTTACATGTATTTGCGTGAATTTACGATTAAAACATATTGTTATCATTGAGGTGATATTATCGTTCAGGTGATAGGCCTGTGCGGAGCACGGGCAATTTCATTGAAATTCTGCTACAGCAGCCGTTGGGCCCGAGTAGTTAACAGACTTTACATACAGTATTCCGTCGCCCATTAAGGATAGGATCGGAACTGTCGGGCTGTTCAGAATAATCAAACCGGGTATGATATTCTCCCGATCTTTTCGAGATGTACAGACAGAGTTTCAACCGAGCTTGAACAGAGTTCGCAGAGGCAGTTTTTTAAACTTTACAGTTCAAACCACTACACATGTATCTTTCATACGGTCGCCACGCACAAGTATTCGCGGGAAGAATGCGATTGGTAGTTCTGTGGTGACATATCTTATTCCCTTAACCCTCGCAGCGGCAGCCTGACGGGTAGCTCGGAGATCGACGGGGGGAGAAAAGAAGGCTGTTTAGGGGATGGATTGGAGATAGGGTAAGTACAAATATATATCCCTTTCCCTCTTCCTTATCTCCTACTTCTTTGTGTGATAGAGAATATTGCAATTGCTTTCGCTGGTGTTCATATCTCTTGCGTGAATTGGAAGATATAATTCACTGTTGCGGCACTTCTTTTTTACTTGAATCGTTATCCCATCTTTGCTCTTTACACACCAGAAATATGTCTGTAACCACATCAACTAACGATACCAAGCGTGCGGTCGCGGACATTTTCAACTCTTCTATTGCGGCTCATGCTATTGGGGCAGCATGGGAAATCGGGCTACTCGACGCCGTGCGCGACGAGAAAAAGGTCAACATCGTAAGCTTCTCAGAGAAACACGACCTTGAAACGTATTCGATGCAGGCTCTGGTAGTCGCCCTGTCTGTGGCTGGTGTGCTCGAGCATGACGATGATATCATTATGCCAGGCAGGCTCCTGGAAGAATCATACAAGTCCAAATCTCTTTTCCACTGGCTCTGCCTTGGATCAGGCGGTCTTTTTTCCCGCATGCAACACGTGTTGCGCAACGAGAACCGCAAGGGCGACATCTACCGTGACCCTGCAGCCATCGCATACGCCTGTCGCGACATCAGCAAGGAACACTTTGATCCCGCCTTCTGGGCGGCCATTGACCGCCTCAATTACACGCCCAAAAAGGCGGTGGACCTGGGTTGCGGCAGCGGCGGGCGACTGATGCAGATCCTCGGGCGTTTCCCGGAGACTCTGGGCTTGGGTGTGGATATCGCCAGTCCTTCGCTCAAAGTGGCCGCGGCCGAGACGTCTGCGCGCGGCTTTGGCGATCGCCTTTCCTTCAAAGTAGGCGATGCGCGCCAGATGAACCCCGAGGTCGAGTATGCGGATGTCGACTTGCTGACGTGTTTTATGATGGGTCATGACTTCTGGCCCCGCGAGAACTGCGTTGTCACGCTCCGAAAGCTGCGAGAAGTGTTTCCAAAAGTTCATCGCTTCATCTTGGGCGATGCAACTGGGATTTTGTTAAACAGGACCAACACAAAGTACAACTGCACCGAGGACGACGTTCCGATCTTTACTCTTGGGTTCGAGTTCGGCCACGCGATGATGGACATCAAGATGCCGACTCTACAGGATTGGGAGGGTGTTTTCGAGGAGGGAGGTTGGCGCCTAGTTAAGACGCACCTGATAGAGTCGCTCTCGCTATCTGCCGTCTTTGAACTTGAGCATGCTTAGTAAGTCGGTAACTAGCACGTCGACTCATCCTCCGTCTGGGCAAAGAATGATACGCTATGCGCACCCTCCGATATTCATAGTAAGTGTGAAGGATTCTGGCGTGATGCTGGGCGGCGTGGTCAATCCAACAGATGTTGGATGACATTGGGAGGGCGTGTACGGGACCCAACTTAGTGTATACTAAGGTAGCTCGTCAAATTATCCGTGAATTGCCGTCTTTTGCCTGTGCCATCCCGCACGTGATAGATACTGTGCCGCAATATTAACCAAATAGTACCGTGAAGCTGTGCCTCGAGTTGCAGGAATAAACGCCAACACACACACCGATCATATTTCCGTAAAATTACACTGCGCCGCTACCTTACATAATACGCGCAGGATCGTCCCCCGCTAGGCAATCGTATCCCGCGTACTTTCCGACCGCGCTCGCGCGTGTATAGGCACCATATGACAATGAGGCTTCGCGAAGCAGCGGGATCTCTTAAACAAGAGCCAGCCAGATTAGAAATCCCTAAAAATTCCGGGCAGATGCGCCATGTTAATTCACTTAACATCCATCCCTCCGTGACGGGACTCCCTGTGCCGGGACCGGCCAATCAGAACGCTTAAATCACAGACTTCTACTCAAAATCTATGATCTGATTGGCCGGTCCCGGCACACAGGGAGTTCCGTCACGGAGGGATGGACGTTAGAGTTCAACGCCAGGGCGTTAAAGGTTCATCATGCCAGGTCATTCTGTCTTAAGCCCAAAGATAGGACGTGCTAACTAATAGCAATCGATCGCAGTTTCAGAAGAGAGGAGAAAGAGGAAAGAAAGAGACGCAAGAATAGGAGAAGCAAACAGCCAATACCTGGCTTGAATATATATCTGCAAGCCCTGTATCTTGCAGCCATTCAATCTAGGAGCGACCTGAGACCCACTCGTTGGTCGGTATGCACTTCGTGCTAGAAAAATCTATAATAGATCAGCAACCACATAATTCAAGGCGATTCGGTAGATGGCTTCCCGAATTGGAAAACAAAGACAACGTCGCGTGACCACCCAATACACGTGTTTCTGGGGAGGTCTCGCCCAATCGTGTTTACGTCCGAATTTTCGGGGTCCCTTAAATGGGTAAGCTCAAACATAAAGAACACTTAGTAGCCAGTGATTGTCACTGAATGTTAGCTTGCTATACTACTCCTCTTCTAGACTGCACACCGTCATAAAAGGTATTGCATTACCTATGACACATTAGCAAGTTATCGAGATATTATAGGGCCCAATTTGCATTTTCTTAGTGGGTTTCAACCCACTTCCCATGAATAATACTCTAGTGTGCGCATCGAAGACCGCTGTCGTTGTAACACTCCTTTTCCCGTCTACAACTTTCTCGACTTGATATTTGCCCTTCTTATCCTTATGGATTTTGAATACTGTACTGGTAGCTGTCACTTTGAAGGAGTGTTTCGAGCTCTTCGCGAAAGGCAGAAACTAGGAAATGCCAACAACCTATATATCGCCGTTTTTATTAATGAACAGGTTATCGACAGGCATACCAATCTCGATCCACTGGACTTGGTTGAAAGTGCTGGAGTCGTCTTATTGGTACTCGCTGACGCGTGTGTCTGAGGTGAATGCAACGTAAATGAAGCTATCTTTCTCGCGTATGATACCATTCGCAAATCTCAGGTTATTTGCTGTGATGGGTTTGTATGGTCCCTTTGGAGGACAACTGACCACATTACCTCCAAGGATGATGTCGAGCTGTTTACGCAACCCCACTTGATTGTTTCGTTAGATATGGTGGAACTCTCTGGAAAGGGGTCATGGTGCGTACTTTGAGCGCTATGATCGTTGCTAGTCACCAAAGATCCATATTTCAAGACTAATATCCCGTCCGCCGAGTGGATTGATGGGTTGATGACAGTTTTGACATGTCCTATAGTTTTCTCACCTTCAACATGCTCGAATAATTCTATAGTCACATTGGCGCCGATACTGTTCGGATTGAGAAGCCGACCTTTTTTATCAATTGGGGGACCCTGGTTGATTATCCAAAAACGTTATTTCGACTCGGTCATCGCCTGCACATCAATCCTAAGATTTTGAGCCTGTTGTCTCCAGTTACACCGCTATATCCTGCTGGGAGGGAAAGTCTTGTGCATGCGGAACGTGCCTTCTCTGGCGGGTTCATCAATGTGCAGAGCCATTAGCTCCGATTCTTCTCTTCGTCTAACTACCTCAAACATCAAAACAACCAACCCTAAACAGCAGGGTGAGTTATTTGCGGTATGAGAAGAGTCACAAGACACCTTCGATGGCATTTATGAAGGATTATAGGCTGCTTTTCCGTTGCTTCCCGCGCACGCCGCATACAGTACTCGTTTCTCATCATCTAGTCAAAGGTCCTCGCATGCTTCGAGTTTCCGATGCGTCAACCTCTGGCACTCAAATGAGAAGTTCTCGATCGGCTCTAAACCTCGACTAAGCCCAAGACTTCGAAAAGGAAATGCCGGATGTATAATGTGTACAGTGCCACTGCAAATGCAATGAATACAGCGAGCTTCCGATTGTATAACATCTGCGCCATTATGGGGGATTGCGACGCTGTACAAAGATTAGATGAACTGGTGTCGATATGTAGTGCTAGTAAATCGCTATTGGGATTACTGAGTCCTTGTTCGATCCTTGCGAGAAACCTTGGGCCGGGGATAGAGGTGCTAGAGGGGCCAACGCCGGATTACGTCCTCCAACACTAATTATTATATCCACTTCAACCACCCATAACGTGACCACAATGCAATCAATTGACACTGCGCTTGCTGCTATTAACGCTTTAAAGCCTAATGAAGAGCTTGTATATTCTCAAATCCCGAAAAAAATATGGTGTTGATCCAGGAACGCTGAGCCGCCGCCACCGAGGTGTTTCCAGCTCCAGACAAGCAGCTGCACAGAACCAGCAGGCAGTCCACCCACAACATGAAGCTGAGTTTATCGATTATATCGATAGACTCACTAAGCGAGGTCTACCACCTACACGGAGTATCATTCGAAATATCGCGTCGCAGCTAGCTCAGAAGCAGCTTAGATACCACTGGGTTGATCGCTTTGTTCATCGCTACTCGCATCTCGTTAGACTCAAGCGCACAACGCTTATCGATCGTAGCCGGCGCCGAGCTGATTCAGAAAAGAAACATCAGCTCTACTTCGAGCTTCTACGCCAAAAAATCGATCAATATAAAGTAGAGCCGCGGCATATATATAATATGGATGAGAAGGGCTTTATGATTGGAGTACAGTCCCGCTCAGTCAGAATCTTTTCTAAAGCTGCTCTTAAGTCCAAATTGAAAAAATCAAATATTCGAGATGGTAATCGCAAATGGATTACGCTGATCGCGTGTATCTGCGCGGATGGATCGTATCTAGATCCAAGCATTATCTACTACAGCAAATCCAGCTCTATCCAGAACTCATGGCTCCAAGGTTTTGATCCAGATATCTATACTGTGTATATCACCGCATCAGCCACTGGCTGGTCGAACGATAATATCGGTCTCCAATGGCTCAAACAAGTGTTCGATCCAGCCACCAAGCCAAAAGCTCGATCTTCTTACCGACTACCTATCATGGATAGGCACCATAGTCATATAACGATGGATTTTGTTGACTATTGTGATTAGAATAAAATACTGTTAGCTATCTTCCCGTTGCACTCAACCCATACGCTGCAGCCGCTCGATATTGGATTGTTTAAGCCACTATCTACCGCATACTCGAACGAGCTATCAAAGTTCATCAATACCAGCCAAGGGCTAATACCATTCACCAAATCTCATTTCTTCCCAATATTCTGGAGAGCTTGGTGGGCAGCGTTCAAGGAATTATCGATTCTCCATGCTTTTAGAGCTACTGGACTCCCACCATTCAATCCAGAAGTTATACTCCAGAAATTCAAAACTATAGCTACCAATGGCGATAGAGACGCATTAGTAGCATCAACTTCTGATTGGAGAACGATTCAGCAGCCGCTCAATCAATCTACGAGCCAGCAACTGAGTAATAGATCGATCTCAGCGCTCAATAGAATCATGATGAAACTATCCGCCGATACAGCGTTTCTTCAACGAGAAAACGAGCAGCTCCGGGCAGTTCTCATCGATAAGAGACAGCGGAAGGAGCGTATAAAGCCTGGTACGCTCGAGCTATCTGACGATTATCATGGTAGAGCTACTTTCTGGTCTCCATGGAAAGTGCGAGAAGCTCGCCAGCAATATGAGCAGAAACAGCGCGATTATGAGGAGTTACAACACCAAAAAGCTATCGCGATCAAAGCCAGAGAGGAGAGAAAGCTACTTAAAGCTCAAGAACTAGATGCGCGGCGGCGGGCGCGGGCACAGGCAAAACTAGATCGTGAGAGGCAGAAAGCTGAAGTAGCTGCCCACCGGATAGCCCGCCAAGCCGCCCACAAACGACTTCAAAAAGCTATTAAAATCTCCCAAACAAGCAAGAAGATTGGCTTCAAGCGCCGTACAAAGCCAGCATCAGAAAATATTATCGCTGGTGGTGGTAGTGGTAGTAGTAGTAGTAGTAGTAGTAGTAGTAGTAGTAGTGTGGAGCCAGCCAATCGCTCAGCAGCACCACCATCACCGCGCTCGCGTTCAGGCTGCCCTATTAAGCTACCAGCCAAATATCAACAGATAGAATAAATCAATGATAACGTTGTGGATAAGCGAGCGCCGCAGGCAAGCGAGCGCCGCACCCCAACAACTTTGTGCACCTTTCTACGTATATAGCTCTACCACAACTAAATAAGATTTACATATATTAAGGTAGTAGATTAAATACTATCTAAAGTATCTTTCTTACATGTACGCGAATTATGCCCAGTCTCTCTACACCTACTACACCGCGCTAGAGCCTGGCGGCTGACACCTGATCGCTCCCCTCCTTGACGCTCTTCATAAGCAATCTGCTGATCAGCCTCGCGCTGAGCGAGTAGATCTTCTCCAGCTCCCTTTGTTAGCACTCCTTGCTTCTGTATCCGCTTCTTCTTACGCTGTTTACGCTTTGTTGCGGCTTCGTTCGCCTTCTCAAGGCTGGCTATCCGATCGCGCATTAGCTCAGCCGAGAGCATCATTATCTCTGCCCCCTTCTTAAGCTGGTTAATTGCTGCAATAATTGAAGTTGGTGATGAGCCTTGATGCCGTTGAACGCGATCACGTATTAACGTTGATTGGGCTTCAAGCTCGCGTGTATTGCTAGGCGTACGAGCCTGCCAGAGAGCGTCTAGAACAGCTGGTGGAGTAGGTGTACGGAGCTTTATATCAAGCCTTGATAGAACAGCATCTGGCTGGAGAGGAACAAGGCCTGCGCCACGGAAGGCAGAGCAGATATTGGCTGGCGTGAAGGATCGATCGAATGCTACCTTGAACGCTGGCAGAAACTCGAGCTTGGTGATATGGTTGATGTGATGGCGGATTAGGCTCTCTACCTCGCGGCTGTACGCGCGCTTTAACGGCGAGAAGCAGCCAACGTCAAGAGGCTGGAGCAGATGAGATGAGTGAGGCGGCATGCAGAGCGTATATATGTTGTTCTCCTTGCAGAACTCTTGAAACTCTAGAGACTGGTGGCTCTCATGGCCGTCAAGAATAAGCAGGCGACGTGTGCCGATAACGCGGGTCTTCGTGTGGGCATCGAAGTGCTTTATCCATGCGACACCTAGCTCGTTGTTCGTCCAGCCATTGTCGCTAACTGCGATTACCCAATCGCGCGGGATCTCTGCCTCCTCGTACCAGGCAGATAGGTGATACTGGCCAGCAAAGACAAGGAACGGTGGGACTGCCCAGCCAGCTGCGTTGATCGCTGCGATCAGCGTCACCCACTCACGATTGCCTGGCTCAACTGCCTTTGGCCGGCCTCTCCTCTCGGACGCTGTAACGACAAGCTGAGTCGTGATCTTACCCATCAAAAAGCCAGCTTCGTCAAAGTTGTAGACGTCTTCGTCGCAGATGCCGTACTTGGCCTTTGTCTGCTCCACGAGCTCAAACCAGCTCTTAATTAGGACTGGATCTTCACAAAGAGCTCTCTGCCTATCGTATGCCCGATTGAAACGCGTCGTAAGACTATCTGTACGCTTGACAAAGTTAGCTGGCCACTTCTGCCCAACCTGGCCAGCGCCACGCGCAGCTAGCAGCTTATCAGCCATATCACGCACAGCTGCGTAGGTAGGCGAGAATCCACGTATATCAAGATCAAGTATATGATCAACTATCACCTCCTCTTCTAGCTTGGTAAGCTTCTTTGAGTTGGGCTGGCAATCGCGTCGGGCAGTTACACCAGCGCGTCGGCGGCGGATTGTTCGTTCTGACACGCTGTAGATAGCAGCAGCACGACGATTACTCTGTATTTGATGGGAATTAATAGAAGAAATAGCAAGCTGAATATCTGCTTCATTTGAGGCTAATAGAGTAGCTCTGCGTTGGGCCATTGTTCGTTATGATGGGAAAGGTGCACAAAGTTGTTGGGGTGCGGCGCTCGCTTGCCTGCGGCGCTCGCTTATCCACAACGTTAGAGAAACTATCAAAACGTGGCCTACCACCTTCTCGATCGATAGTAAAAAATTATGTGGCCGTTATTGCAGAATGGGAGCCCTCCGACAGCTAGGTTACTCGGTTTTTGCATCGTCACCACGATAATATATGCATTAGAAAAGCCACCGGTATCGACCGCGACCGTCATCTGGCTGAAAATCTAGCCAACTATCAATCGTATTTCGATCTCCTCTATGCTAAGCTCGATCAATATGACGTCAGGCCACATAATATCTACAATATGGACGAGAAGGGCTTCTTACTCGGCCGGATCTTGCCATCCAAAAGGATCTTTTCAAAGGCTATGTGGGAGCAAAAGAAGATACGCAAGGCACTCCAAGATAGGAGTAGGGATTGGATCACGATTATTGGTTGTATCTGCGCTGATGGGAGCTCGGTAGATCCTGCGATAATCTTCGAGGGAGCAGATGGTCTTCACGATGAATGGCTGCGGGACCTGGAGGTCGAAAAACACCAGATTTTTTGCTGCAGCAGCCCATCTGGATGGAGTAACAATGAGCTCGCGTTGGATTGGGTTGAGCAGGTGTTCGATCGGCGCACAAAGAAGAAAGCAAAACGCGACTATAGGATGCTGCTCGTCGATAGGCATGGCAGTCACCTCACGCCGTCGTTCATCGAGTATTGCCATGCCTATCGAATACTACTCGCAGTATTTCCACCTCACGCTACTCAGAGCCTCCAGCCACTCGATGTTGGCGTGTACTCACCTCTGACAACCGCGTATAGCACCGAGCTCACCAATCTACTCCACAGCGATCAAGGATTACTTAATATGCAGAAAAGTGATTTCCTACGCATATTTTGGGCGGCGTATACATCTACTTTCACAGCTGACAATATATCGAGTAGTTTTTGCACCTCTAGAATCTATCCACGCGAGCCCGACGTCGTAATGAAACGCTTCAAAACACCACCACCACGAGCCGATATAGATACAGAAACTGGAGAGGCAGGTGATAGAGATACCTGGTGGGAGCTGTCAAGAATATATACCGCTGCGGTGCCGGATACATAAAAAAATACAGCCAAACAGCTTAAACAGGCGCTCCATTCATTGCAGATCCAGAATGAGCTTTTGCACCATGAAAACGATGAACTGCGCAGCAATATTACTACCAGAAAACGCCGCAAAGCTGATAGAAAGCTTCTTGATTTGCAGCAGCACGAAGAGTATCACAGCACTGCGGTGATATGGAGCCCACGATCAGTGAGGGAGGCCAGAGCCCGCGAGGCAGCAGAACAACAGCAAGAGCATGAAAAACGACTCCAAAAAAAACACCGAAAGGAGGAGCGGGCTGCCGCAGCTGCATATAAAAAACAGATGGCACAAGCTGCTCGTGAGCATCGTGAGATGGCCAAAGTGGTGCGGCAGGAGCAGCGCGCTGCGAAGGCTGCAGAACTCGCTGCCGCGCGCGCCGAAAAAGCACGACACCGCGCTGCTACAACCTTACAAAAATCTCGCGATAGGCAAAGTAAAGCTAAGCGAAAAGCTTCATCAACTCAGAATATAAAAACACTAAAGCGGCGTTGTGTTGTAGAGGCTGAAAGTGGTGGTGGTGATGCATCACCACCCGCGGCCGCAGTGTGCGGTTACCCACCAAATATCAGTAGATATATATCAAATATACGATCATATTAGTACTCCACCAAAAAAACTCGCGATAATAACGTTTTGGTGGGGGTCAAAAGCTTCATTTTTTGGCGGGCACGCATTTTGGTGGGGTGTTGCATTGGGTGAACTGTTGCACGCACTGACCACATCCAGTAATCAAATTCCGAAAGGCTTTGACCATCATCGGTCCTGGATCGCAGCAAACTGTCTTCGTTTGGCACGAGTGTGTCTTGAAGATACCTATCAATATGCTCTTACGCGCCAAACTTTCGGAAGACCTCTGATAGATCGTCAGACCATCCGTCTCAAACTAGCCAACCTTGGTATACAGATAACAAGCAGCTATGCGCTGCTCGAGTCGCTTACAGAAATGCGTCAGGATCTGCCGGTCAACATCGGTCAGGTGCACGGCGGTATTGGGGGATTATGTGCAATCACGAAAGTAGCTGCGGCAAGAACTTTTGAGTTAGCTGTCCGTGAGAGCCAGCAAATAATGGGCGCTTCGGCCTATACAAGATCTGGTCCAGGACTAAGAGTGGAGCGCCTTAGCCGCGACATGAGAGTACTCGTAATCGGTGGTGGTAGCGAAGAGATACTGAGCGAAATGTCAGTTGTGCAGGAACAAAAGGATTTGAACAGATGCAAATTATGTTCATAGATTTATATTTCTTCGCCTATCAGATCACGGGTATTAGTAGGTACATCAGTTCCTCGACGATGCCTCGGTCACACGATCAGGCGCACTGATCGCGGCGTCCGAGCAGCGCTCAGACCAGGCCCCTGAGTCCGGCTCTTCTACAGTTTTCTCCTAACTACTCAAGTCAACACTCATCATCGCACAGAATGCATTCATAGTTATAGTTATTTCCTTTTCGGCACTAAAGCTACAGTCCTCCAAACATCGCCACTCTAAGATTCCGGCCTTTTTCCCTACGTAGCGAACTACCCGGTGGGCCGAAGACAGCCAATGAGTTATTGTGTAAAGCCGGGATATCCGCTATCCTTTCTCAATCATGCAATGGGGCGCGATCTGCGAGGACTTATGTGTGCCCTTCCCCTAACTATTGTGGGAGATGGAGACGCCCGAGAAGATGGTCAATCACCAGCTAGCTAGAGCTCGACTCAGAGAACCTCAATGAGCACACAACATCCAGCTATCGCCAGCTCCAGGCGCAACAATCCCATATAATCGAACGCTCAATACTCACTGATGTCAACACTAATATTAAGCTATAAAACTCTAATCGTCGTCCCGACAGCCGTACTAGAGGTTACAAGCGAGCTCGAAGCGCACACCAAGTTTTCTATTGCGATAGAGTGTAATCTCATATATTCTGCTATCGTGTTGTGTTGTTCGTGTCGTGCTCTCCGCGAGGCAGTAGCAGGGTCTATTTACATGACGTAACGTGTTGAATCAGCAAGTGGCCCGGAGCGGCATGTAGCCCACCCCACTAAAACGCACGAGGTTCTTCGTACGATATCTCTACACGCACTGAATCAAATTTGACGAGATTAAAAATCAGGATAGATTAGATAGCTCTTCATTGAGTCCTATCATGTCCCTGTACGTGACATTTACTGCACGTTGGTGGCGCCCTCGTACGTGCGCGCGCAGGTTCACTCTGGTCACCCTCGTGGACACCCTCTGCGACTAGCGCACGACCTTCCTGAGCCTGCTGATTAAGCTGCTGTGTTGTACGTGGAGTCTCAGCTGTCTATGCTCCTGATCCATGCTCCTGATCCATCTGCTGTTGTCCCTGGTGGAGACGGCGTTTTGACAACAGTGAGTCTCCAAGACACGTTCTGGACTAAATGGGATAAGCCCTGTCACTAGGAAATTACTCTTGATATTCTGATCAGATAAAACAGATAATCTGATACGTGGAAAGATCCATAGGAACTCAAGCTTGTCTATGTGATAGACTCCTTGGCGAGCGAGCTCAGCTACCTCATGTCCATATCCAGTCTTGAGAGGAGAGAAGCAGCCAACATCAAGGGGCTGGAGGAGGTGAGAGGTGAGAGGTGGCATACAGAGAGTGATGATGTTGTTCTCTGTATAGAACTGATCAAACTCAGGTGTACAGTGGCTGCCATGACCATCAAGGATCAGCAGTCTATACACGTCTGTTGTACGAGACTCTGTATGTCTATTGAAGTGCTTTATCCAGTTAAGGCCGAGTTTATCGTTTGTCTAGCCGTTGTCACTGACTGCAAGCATCCAGTCGTGTGGGAGGCTTTGATACCAGCTGGCCTGGTGGAGAATACCAGACAAGGTCACGAACGGTGTGAGACTCCAACCAGACGCGTTAATACACTCGATTGTCGTTACCCAGTCGCGATTGCCTGGCTGAACCACAGTTGCTCGACCCACACGGTCAGATTTAGTGACAACCTTTGATGTAGTTAGCAGCGACACCCATCATGAATCCAGTCTCATCAAAGTTGTACATGTCCCCCATCAGGTATCCCATACACGACGCGCGTGTCATGTACCAGCTTGAACCACGCGTTGATGCTAACAGGATCCTCGCATTTCGCGCGTTGTGAATGGAATTTCCTATTCCACTTTGTCTGCAGCTCTGACTGGCGTGCGACAAACCGTGTCGCCCATTTCTTGCCAATAGATTGAGGAGGGGGATCTTGGCCGCGCGCGGCGAGCAGAACATCTGCCATTCGTCGTACGTCGGTGGTTCGAGGGGGAAATCCACGACGGTCAAGGTTAAGATTCACTGAATAAGAGACTGCTCCTCGATAGGAGTCATCTTTCGGTTAACAGACGTTGTCTCATCTTTGGGGCGGACACCTTGGAGGCGGCGTCTGAGAGTTGTCCGTGGGACTGTGTACAGATGCGCAACTCTACGCTGACTTTCAACCTGCCTTAATTGAAGCACACGAGTCGCAAGAAGCTGTCTACCTTCTCTCTGAGCAGCTTCAAGACGTTGTTGTGAGGCCATGGTTGATGGGATAGACGCGTTTTGGTGGGGTGGGCCACATGCCGCTCCGGGCCACTTGCTGATCCGACACGTTACGATTGCCCGTAACTACTGCAATATTAAAAGCCTCATCTGAGATGGCTAGCAGCCATGCTCCTTAAATTCACGCACTTGCTTCTATTAAGCCTATCAAGTCTATTAAGCAAGCCTTCTGTAATAGCTTGATTTGGCTTACTATCTACTGTACAAGAGCTTGGTTTAGAAAACTAAGCTAAGTTAAGCCTATCAAGCCAAGCGCTTAATAGTAGCTTGTTTGTTGGCAAATCTGCTCTTGCATCATGGGCAACATGCGCCTCACCTTCAGTGTGATGCGACTCCCTATCCTGCACTAGCGCTATTTACAGCCACTCATGTATACCTACTGGTCGTAGCTTCACACAATACATCCTCAGTTCAATCCTTAATTCCTTACGCACTGCTTAGACTCACCGCCACAAATCCAAATTTATAAGAATCCAGCGCAAGCGCGCTGATGTCCTCTATCGCGTCGCTTTATTCGAAATCTATGCGACTCTTTTGCGCCGGGATGTAGCTCTTCGAGCACGAACAGTAGACGGTAAGCTACGTGTAACCCTGTCTCTAACGTCGATAGACAAACTGTTATTGCTGTAGTACTTCGCGTCCGGTGAAAGAATTATCTCAATACGTCCTAACACCCCAGCCTGGCTTCCTAGAAGCAGACTGTAGTGATGAAGCATAACTGCACATTCGATTTTGTTACTGCAAAGCTCAGTGTGCAGTCTGCTACGCCTTTCCACCTTTGGTGTTATCTTGATGTCCTAAATAAGTTTGCCAGCGGTCTACTCGTCTAGAATATCCTTAACTAGGTCGTTGGGTACTGAGCCGAGCTTGATTGTACCAGTGGAGACTGGCAAGTAAAACGTTTTGAGGGATTGGTCAAACAAGAGCTCCACATCGAGTAGTGTAGTCTGTATGGAAATTCAATGGGTATACAGAAAATTGACGCCTATCAAGGCATTTGAACCGAGAAACTTGACTCTGATTAGACGCAGAGCGGGGGGGGGGGGGGGGGGGGAGCATTAGACTTAAAAAAATCACAACATTCGCAAACGCCAGCTTAGATAACGCTTAGACAACAACGCCAGATAGTATTAAGACTGGTTAGATGGCAAGAAGAAGCAACTAATAGAACTTGATAATAACGACGCGGCAAGCAGTGGCTATGCGCGCAAATCCTGCGCTGCGACAAGGTCTCAAAGACTAGAAGAATAGGCACAAGAAGACCCTAGCTGTACAGCCGCTCACGAGAGCGCAGGACTGCAGTAATTACACTATAAATGCTATGTTATATCCTAGTGCGAGATTGTAGGTCTGCTCGCTAGATCTTGATCTTGATATCGCCACCAACTGGGTCGACGCGGTCCATCCTCGTGCACCAGCCTGAAAACGTGTCTCGGAGACCAGAGATGGGAGTCATGAACCAAAATGACGGTCCATCTGACCATTCGAGCTCTATACTAAGGTGCTTCATGTCGCCGCCCTGCCACGCAGACTGTAGCACAGTTATGATTTCTCGGATGATGGTGACCGACTTATCACGCTGGTGATCTTCATGGACCCATAGGTGTGAAAAACAAAACTTAGAGGGGAAAGTGATGCCGATGGTAATCTGTAGGCGTGCGTTGCGCGCCTTAATCTTGTTGAGACCGATAAGGTCACGTGCCCTGGCCGTGAGCGAGGACAGCAAGTTCGGATGATCGACCTTGAAAAGCACGTTCACATTGCGCAGGTATCGATGAGGAAGAAACTCTAGGCCCCACACATTTCGAGTCAGGAGACACGAAACAAGCTGGTCATCAACTGTGAATGAGCGGTTCCGGTACCAGGCCTGACAGTACTCCATAAAGCAAGCGTCTCCAAGGCGTGAGTTGAGACTGGTACGCCAGGTCATGTCCTTCACCTCATCACTGCTAAAGGTCCATCCGCGCTGAATTTGTATGGCAAATGTAGGACTAGCTAGAGACGGGTCCAGGTGGACATCCCCAGAAGGGTGATCCCTGCCGAAGAAGCTTTCTGTCGTAATGATCGCAGGGCTACTGGGAACGACGTAGGACCACACGCGTTCCCGAACCTCAAGAGGAAGCTTTGCCTGGAGCCTGGTGCACAAATTCCGCACCCAGATTGAGCATATTCTGGACCATGTTTCGCGGTAGAGGGCGAAGTATCTGTCAAAATGCCGAGTGTAGTAACAAGCCTCAGCGTCTGACATATCCCAGGCATAGAAGCCGGCAGTGACCTTAGGGTGGATGAGCTGACGGACCCAATACGATACGTCCAATCGGGAAATATGCTTAATAGAAGGCCATGACGGGATGGTGTGGGACATGTCACTAGCTGAAGCCGGGGACGGAGCTGCAAGAGTACGGTCGTGGAGAGACTGACAGTAGGCAAGAATGCTGGCATTGGGGTACTGTTCGCTCACGTCGTCTACAATACGCAGCATGGTCCGGAGGTATACGTTTAGATCGGTCGCGTCCTCTCGTCCAAAGCCAGTCGCATCAGAACAGGCCTCGTGCGCAGGGTAATGTAGCGCAGGCTCGTACACCATCTTCGCGGTGGCGAATGCTTCTGTAAGCACCAAGCGCAAGGACAGTTGGAGCCTCTGGAGGTCGTCCCAAAGTTTATGCAGTTCCAACCCGATCGTCGAGTTGCCTGAGGGATCTGTAAGCGTGAGGGCTATACTCTCTAGCCATGCATCGTCCCTTGTGCTATATGCCTCCTTCGTGGCTTGGAGTGGCGCGAGACCCGTCTTGTACGGAGAGTAGACGCTCTGGTGGTAAAGCTCGTCGCTCAACATAACTAGTAGTTCCGGAAACGTGGCAACGTCCAGAAGCGGATGGAGATGGTTGCTAGCATACGCTTCTTCAAGATGATCTTCTATCTCGCAACAAGCAGAGGTCATATCAGCAGAGATAGGCATAGTGGAAGGAGCGATTGACAACAGCGAAGGAGAGAAGTTTGATCGGATCAAGTAGCGGGCGATTCGGAAAATAATAAGCAAGATATATGTAAGTAACGTCTAGTCTAGGCTCTACTAGATATTGCCATCTGAAGAGCTGACGTTAGTTATATCGAACTGAATGTCGGATTATAGCTATCGGTAGGTATATCGGCTGCCTAATAACGCCTAAAAGCCGACTCAATCCTACTTCGGTTCTAACGTGCCCGTCAGGCTTGTGCCTGGATCGGGCTTGTGCCCCGCCAAACACCATGACGTGTCTTGACTCCTTAACTTCAACACACCATAACTCTACAACCATGGCTCCAATTGATGAGGTAATTGAAGATTCAAAATTGCGTAAAGAAGGAAAAAAAATTCTTTAAGAGAGATTGCTGATAAGTATGGCATGCAGAGATCTATGCTCGGAAGAAGATGGAGGGGCGTGACAAGATCAAAAGAGGAGGGGTACGCCAACCAACAAGCCTTGAGCCCACAACAAGAGATGGAGCTTGTAGGATATATTGAAAAACTTACAAAGAGAGGACTTTCACCTACAAGAGAGAGGGCTGGTTTACTCGCTTCAAACCCGATCTTATCTCGAAATGGACCACCGCCATGGATCGTACGCGCCACCTAGCTGATTCTGAGTCAAAGTATAGACCCTACTTCGAGCTACTGCAGCAGAAGATCACCGAATACAAGCTTGAAGCTCGAGATATACACAATATGGATGAGAAGGGCTTCTTGATTGGATTAATAGGCAGAAGCAAGAGCATATTTAGCAAGAATTAATGGGAGAAGAAGGAGGTTCGAGAATCTCTCCAGGATGGATTATGCGAGTTTCTGACACCTCTGGCTTGCTGCTACGCTGATGGGAGCTCGCTGCCTCCAGCCCTCATCTACGCAGCTACAAAAGGAGCTTGAGCGAGCTGAGAAAGCAGCTGAACGCGCGCGCAAAGTTAAAGCTCAACAGCAGAAAAAAGCCATCTAACAAGCTTAAAGATGCAAGAGACCAGACTTACAAGCGATCGAATCAAGCAACAAGCGTCAAATATGCACTGGCGCTGCTCACGGTGGTGTTCAAGCTCAAGATGCGTCATCTGCTGCACCACCCAAAGTCACATCACGTGGCCGCAACAACAATCTCCTACAAAAGTCTAGATAGCATAAGTTGATCGCAATCATCTAACTATTGTATCATCATGTTTTCATTAATATTGAGCTATTGTGTGGCGTTGTACAGGCTTAGTTTTAAGATCGCTGAGGTGGTGTTCGGCCGACAAAAGAAAACAACCCGTTGGCATTCGGCACGTTAATGTGCCCGTGCGCGCAATGATCGCTTTTTACTAACCACCAGGTTGACAAAATAACCGGCACCGCAAATGGCTTGGCGCACCAAAATACTGCGGGCACCCCACCAAAACAACGTGTAACATATCATTTTGAACGCTCCAAATCACTGTTGAAGCTGTAGGTAAATCGTGAATATTTATATATATCGATTTCTTGGTGTTGCGACAGATTTTAGACTGTTTTTCTACCAAATTCGCTCACCAACCAGTCATTTGGCCGTCTAACTCGATACAATCACGCAGTCTTCGCGGCATACTATCTGCCACCCCTCTACAGCTTATTCAAGAGTTTCGAACTCATCCCAATGCGGATATCTTGCCATGAACTACTTTGGTGGGCGCCAGCAGTTCTCAATAGGTGCCAAATCTGGTGACGATGGACAGTTAAAGTATGACTCCAAGCCGTTCTGCTGCTTCCAAGCTTTGACGATATTCGTAGCTTTAGAACGGCCGCCGCCGTGCCCGCTATCATTGTCTTCTTCTAGAACGAAGTCATCGCCGCGCTGAAGCCATAGCTTGACGATAGGCTCAAGTATCTGATCGCGATACACTAGGTGGCTCATCTTACCGTTAGAAGATTTGGTAGAGTGAAAGTATAGATCTGACTTGAAGTTATACCCAATAGCAGCCCAGGAGTGCTGCCTTTGGTGAGCTTTTTCAGTACTTCGATCCATGGTGTGGTGAATACAATCTGCGCAGTATCTCTCTCCAGGTTTTCTGATAATTTGAATCCTTTCTTCTGCTCCAAGGGACCAGTGTACTTCGTCGGAGAAGCGTAACTTCCCTCCCCGTGTAGCGGAAAAACCGGTGGGCCGGAATGAGCCAATAAGAGTGCAAAGTCAGCAGTCATCCCCCATGCAATGCTGTATCTCATTAGCTCATTCTGGCCCACCAGGTTTTCCGGCACATAGGGAAAGATGTTACGCGGTGCCAGCCCTCCGGCTTTGGATACTTTTGTAGCATAATCTCTGCTCACTCCTTGCGTTTCTTGGCGAGTTTGGCTGATATCCACCCCTTTGAGCAGGCTATACACTTGTGATAATCCATAGAACCCATGTACCTCTTCAAAGTTCGACCACTTACTTCAAGATCTAGCTCCTCCGCAAGCTGAGACCAGGTAAGAGTCCTTGCAGAATAACCAAGATCTTGAAGAAAGCGGTCACAACGGTCAAGATCTTTGACAGAAAGCAGCTGGGGGCGGCCGCGAGTCTCTTGGATTCTTTCGTTGTTCTGTGATCTCCGATCAAATAGCTAATTATATTGTTGTAGTATAGCCCAGCCGCGTCGCTTTGAGACTCCAAAATATTGAAAAAGATCGTTGTAGTAGAACGGGATTTTCTTGTACTTTAGGTAGTCAGCAGCGCCCTTTAACCGCGCCCTTTTCGGTGTATCATGCTTAAGAATGATATCTTGAGACATCGTGAAACGAATGCAGTTAAAATTATCAAAGAATATTGCGTGATGGTGGAGATATGGATGGTTGAAGTTGATAAGTTTTGCTATCGTCATCAAGTTTGGTAGGGCGGCCCGTGCGCGGTGCCGGTTATTTTGTCAACCTGGTGGGAGGTTAACCTCTTTTCCTACGCGGCGAGCAACCTGATGGGCCGAAGATAGCCAATGGGCAATTGCATGAGTTCGAAATACACTCCCATGCACTTGCAGCTTCCGCTTTGCACACGCCGCTCAACTGTCATCCCACGCTCACCCCTGTCTCGCTTAGCGCAGGCTTTTCCTCAACCGCTCTAGCTCTCGTCAGCATAACCCCTCGCTCCTTGCCCACAGAAACCGCTGGACTTGTTTCTTACAAGCATTAGTAAGCATCTTACCGCGTACTGTACAGCTCTCCCAGCACAGGTAGTCTTTATAGAACACAACTGATAAACACTAGATGTAAGAGATACTAACTTTACTAGTTCTTCGCTGTATAGCTTCCACGTGCAGAATACCATAAACAAATACGCGCTGTTAACCTATATTCGTGACGAGTCTTTACATTAACAGTCTTGAACTCTTTTTCGTTTAGCTGATACGCGATGCAGACCATTACTCGCTGCTGGAAGATTCGAATATCCTTCCCTCTCTCCACTAGGAGAGGGCAAAGCGTCTATCTTGGCCGCTAAGCCTATGCACCTTTCGCTAGACGCACCGAGCACACTGCTCAGCCCAGAAAGAGCTCTTGTGTACACCGCTCGAGCTTTGCCACTCTCTGCTCGCGTCCCATAGAGATCACCCATGTTCTGTAAGGTGTTGAGTGCCGGTAGGTACTGCTGGACGCGAACACTACCGAATGCCTCATATCCTCGCAGCGCCCGCTCGTACATCTGCTCTGCCTCGCCCAGCCTGCCTTGGTCCGCGTAGAGGTTGCCCAGATTGCCGACCGTGTCCAGTGTCGACGAGTGACCGACCCCGAGTGCCTCCTCCTTCCCTCGCAGCGCCCGCTCGAACATCTGCTCCGCCTCGTCCAGCTTGCCTTGGGCCGCGTAGAGGGCACCCAGGTTGTTAACCGTGTTTAGTGTCAACGAGTGGCCGACCCCGAGTGCCTCCTCGTACCCTCGCAGCGCCCGGTCGTACATCTTCTCTGCCTCGCCTAGCCTGCCTTGGTCCGCGTAGAGGTTGCCCAGGTTGTTGACTGTGTCTAGTGTCGACGAATGGCCGACCCCGAGTGCCTCCTCCTTCCCTCGCAGCGCCCGGTCGTACATCTTCTCCGCCTCGTCCAGCCTGCCTTGGTTCTTGTAGAGGTTGCCCAGGTTGTTGACCGTGTTCAGTGTCGACGAGTGGCCGACCCCGAGTGCCTCCTCCTTCCCTCGCAGCGCCCGCTCGAACATCTTCTCCGCCTCGCCCAGCTTGCCTTGATTCTTGTAGAGAAGGCCCAGGTTGTTGACCGTGTCCAGTGTCGACGAGTGACCGACCCCGAGTGCCTCCTCCTTCCCTCGCAGCGCCCGCTCGTACATCTGCTCCGCCTCGTCCAGCCTGCCTTGGGCCGCGTAGAGGTTGCCCAGATTGCCGACCGTGTCCAGTGTCGACGAGTGACCGACCCCGAGTGCCTCCTCCTTCCCTCGCAGCGCCCGCTCGAACATCTTCTCCGCCTCGCCCAGCTTGCCTTGATTCTTGTAGAGAAGGCCCAGGTTGTTGACCGTGTTCAGTGTCGACGAGTGGTTGCGCCCGAGTGCCTCCTCGTACCCTTGCAGCGCCCGCTCGTACATCTGCTCCGCCTCGCCCAGCCTTCCTTGGTTCGCGTAGAGAACGCCCAACATATGCACAGCATCGAGAACAGTCTCTCGCTTTTGGTCCTCGTTAATGTCTTCGTTACTACCTACCGCAGCTCCTCTATCCCAAACTGTCTTGCGCTTGACTACCTGGCTAGAGCACGCCTGCGCATGCAGAAGAAGTCGGCGTTGCAGCGCAGCGTAGTCCCGAGTAGAGCTTTCCGGCACAGCCCAACCTACAGCAACCACCGCCAGTCGACTCAGCTCCGCTGCGAAGCGCTTGCCTTGCGAGTGATGCGCCCACTGGTGCACTACTGGATGCGTTGCATAGCTCCCCGTGTCTTGCATCTGCTCCGCTAGAGAGTAGTTGCACAGCAGCTGCATGGCTCCGCTGAACTTGATCTCGCTGCTCGCAATGTCTCCGACCCACTCTGACAGCATCTTCGCAACTAATGCAGACCTGCTGCATGCTGCAGCGAACAAGCCGTGCCACAGGTCTTTGTTGTCCAGGAACGACCACAGCAGCAGCAGGTTGGCCGTGTGTTCATGCCTCTCGCGGATCGCCTGGTACGAGATGGCCCACGTCGTCCACACGCTGCGCTCTGGGTAGTCCTGGAGCGGCGCGTCGGCTAGGTCGTCCGACGCCATCAGCTCGCTCCATTGCTGCTCGTAGAACCTCAGGTACGTCGCCAGCCCTACGCCGCTCTCCTGCAGGTACGCACCCGCCTGGGCAATCGCGAGCGGTAGGCCGTCTAGCAGCGCAAGTAGCCCTTCGCTCTCAGCTGCATCTATAGTTGCACTGTTAGCTTTGTTGACCAGCAGCTATACACCGGCTGCTCCAAGCTTACCATGCTTCCGCTTGTACCAGCTCTCCAAGATAGCCTGTCCCTGCGCTGTAGACACCTTGCCCAGCTGCTGTGACTCGCCCAGCTGCTCCAGCCGTGCCAGCCGAGTCGTCACCAGCACCGACCCGTGGTCTGCCCCCGACAGGTACCGCCTCACGTCGTACGCATCAGGGTCGCCCCCTTGCGCCGTATACTCTCGGTCGACGTTGTCGAAGATGAGCAGCCAGGCGGTGTTGTCAGGCCGTGCGAGCCAGGCCATGACGTCCTTGACTACTGCATCGATGTCAGCGCTGGCATCTGCTGCGTATTGCCTGCTTGTCTCCGGGATCTGGCCTGGCGGGATCCTGCCCGCGCAGCTTGCGATGCTGCGCTTGAGGATGTCCTCGCTGCGTCCGTCCAGCCAGAACACCGAGCTGAACCGGCGGTGGTGTCGCCGCGCAAACTCAACTGCCAGCTGCGTCTTGCCCATGCCGCCGAGGCCACGCAGCACATGTGTCTTCTGGCGCTGGCACTGGTCTTGTCTTGGTCGCGGCAGCAACACGCGTTCGAGCTCTGCCATCTCGGCTGGCCTGTCTACAAACTGGCGCGCTCGCGGCACACCCTCGAGGGTAAAGATGGTCTTGTGTTCTCCAAAGTCTAGATACACTTTAGCTTTCAGCCTCAAACAAACACACCGCTTGCACTAACACTCTCGCCCAGCGATGCTGCCTGCGCACGCCTGCATCTGCCCGTGCACCTCCTGCGAGCTGATGTACCGCCGCGTCGCTGCCGCCATCTCCTTGACCTTCTTCGCCTCCTCCAGCCCGATGTCCTCCAGCCCCCGCGCCACGTTGAACCGGTAGTACCGCCCCGTGCTGTCTAGCGGCCCCCGCTCGCGCCGGAATCGCTCCGCCGTCACCTCTGTCTCTGTGGCTATCGCCGCCAGCGTCTGGCCGATGTTGAAGACGTCGTCTTTAAACGCCTTCAGCGACGGCACCCCTGTCCCAATCGACACCATGCACTTGACCTTGCCCTCTAGCGGCTCGGGGCCCCACGCCAGCTGTGCCTGGTCCCACACCTCCCGCACTGGGTTGTTTGCGCCCGTCGCCCCGTCCACAAACTGCTCGCCGTACCGGCCTACCGCGATGGGGTCGAAGAAGGAGGTCGCTGCTGAGGTGGCCCGGCAGGCCTCCCATATCGTCACGCTGTTAAGCAGGTCGTTGCCGCCGCGTGGGGTCTTGTAGCTCGTCAGGCAGACGGTCTCGCTCGTCTCCTTGCTCGTCGCGCACACGAAGCTGTGGGTGTTAGCCTACATTCTAGTAAGAGTGCATCCCTCGCTTACACTTTGCACGCTGCTTCAGGCGCATCCTTAAGCAGCGCGTCCTCCTTAAGGCCTTGCTGCCTTACTACTTCCTTTACTGCCCGCGCCAGCTCGTCTGCGTCGAAGCGGCCCTGCACCTGACCCTTGACCGTCACCCGGTGCCGTGTCTTGCGGAACACGCGGTCCGAAAGCGACAGGTAGGCAGTGATGCAGTCGGCCACGCTCATCCTCAGCCGCCCTAGCATGACGGCGATCAGGCTGAAGTTCTGTCGTCAGCGCTCTTCTTATATCTTGATAACCAAGTGACTGCTCACCCGCCTGTGCTCGTCCCGCCGATCATGTCAAAGTAGTCGCACGGCTTCGGCGGCGCGTCGGGGTCGACGGCCTCCATCAGCTGCTCGAGGATCATCAGGGCAGACAGGCCGCGGACGCCGCCGCCGTCAAGCGCGAGCAGGCGCAGGTCGCTGCCGGGCATGGTGTGGGCGCGTCAGATGGTAGGAGGAGGAGGAGGAGGAGTACTGATGTCGAGTTGTCGTGGGACGAGGCGTGGTATCTGTTCTACATGCTGGCGGTGGCCTCGAGCTGGCATTGCGGCGCAGCGTCTCCGCCCCCAACGCGTGCGGCTGTAATGGCGTGCGCTTGCTGGCCTGCAGCTGTAGCGGCGGCAGGCATACATGCATGCATGGTTAGTGGAGGAAAGTGGGTCGAGATGTTGCGCGCCAGATCCACCTACAAACGTCTGATGTTGTGGGGTTTCATGGACGCGATCGTTGTGCTGTATTGTACGCAATGTCAGCGCTCGCATGCTGAAGCTTCGATGTTCTTCCATTCCGCCAAGGCTGTCGCGACATCACGTCGTACGGCGCAAGACGCAATGCTCTCTGCAACTACAGTGCTGTACACATCCTCGCCATGGCGCCTAGGCTTGCAGCATCGCAGCACGACATGATAAGAGACATGATCTCCAGTAAGTCCCTTAGAGCAATTGACATGGCGGCCGCAGCCGATTGCAGCGACCGCACGATTCGCAACATCCGGTCCAACCTCCGCTGCTTCGGATCCTCTAGGGCACCCTTCAATGGGGGTGGGCGGCGTCGGCAGATAACGCCAGTTATGCTGGAGGCGCTGAGAGTGAGGTTGCTCGAGAAGCCGGGCATGTACCAAGACGAGATGGCCCTGTTCCTGTACGACGAATTCCAGATACTCGTAAACAACTCTGCAGTAAGCCGTGCCCTAGCATCCATAGGCTGGACCAAGAAAGCCACCCGCCAGATTGCCAAAGAGCAAAATGCTGACCTCCGGGACTACTACCTCCACAACCTCTCCGCCTTCCAGTCGCACCACCTCGTCTACGTGGATGAGTCAGGGTGCGACAATCGCATCGGCTTCAGGCGCACCGGCTGGTCACCGCGCGGTGTTGCTCCAGTGCAGATAGCGCGGTTCCACCGCGACCGTAGGCATCAGATCCTCCCCGCGTACACCCAGGATGGTGTGCTCTTCCATCGCGTGTTCCAGGGACCGACAGACAGCACCGTCTTCGAAGACTTCATCGCGCAGCTTCTCCGTCATTGCGGGCGCTGGCCGGAACCTAAGTCTGTGCTGGTCATGGACAACGCCTCGTTCCACCACAGCGAGGGGGTCAGAGAGCTGTGCCTCCGCGCAGGAGCGAAGCTGGTGTTCTTGCCGCCCTACTCGCCGGACCTGAACCCCATTGAAGAGTTCTTCGGGGACTTGAAACGCTTCATCAGGCGGAACTGGGCAAACTATGAACGCAACCCTGCCCAAGGCTTTGGAGCTTTTCTCGACTGGTGCATCAGCGTTGAGGGCGGCAGGGTGGACAATGCAAGAGCACACTTTCGAAGTGCAGGCGTCACTGTCAAGACAAGCTAAGTACAAGGTAACTAGGCAAGTAGATCTACAAGCGAGGTCCCTTACGCTGTAAGGCTGCAAAGTGCAAAACTGCAATTAGCGAAAACTTTGTCTGCGCATCTATACTAGAACATCCTCTACACTAATTAGTTCTCCTGCTCCCTGTTGCATGTCGACTTGTGGAGCTCTGCCCATCTTCCAATGTCCCTCACATATCGACGTGCTACGCCTCTCTTCACCCCGTTCTGGATGAAGAAGTCATAGTCTTGATCCTCGTGCAGCTGCTCCAAGTCTAGCATCTCCAGCAGGGTAATGTCGCAAGCTTTCTGGTACTCCGTCTTCTGCGCCTCGTCGGCGACGTTGGACTGCTGCCATTGGCTGTAAGCTACGACGGCTAGGTCGCGAGGACCGGGAATATCTAGGCTCATGCGTCTGGAAGCTCTCTCCATGGAGGATGGCACACTAGAGGTAGACGTTGTCGAAGGAGACTGGCCAGAGTGTGGGGGCAAGACGTTCGTGATTGTGATAGGCGGGAGACTCGCTCTAGACATGCTCCCGCCACCCCTGCCTGCAGCTTGCCGATCGCGCCGCTGGTCTTCTTCGGCGTATAGCTGCTCGCGGATGTCGTCGGGAACGTCATCGTGAGTATGCAGCACGTGGCCCTCCTCCACGAGTTGGATTAAAGCCTTGAGGTGGTGCGTCTGCAGCTTGTAGTGCTTCTTCCCGAGAGGGTCGCGCCAGCAATGCGGCCCGCGGTTGCATGGCGGCCCAGGACACCGCATCAAAGCATACACGTCGCGCCACACAGAAGCACTCGCACTCGTCTCCTGCTCTGCATCGAGCTGCGAAGCCCGGTCAGCAAGCATGCTCTGCGTCGCGGACGAGCCTCGCTTGTTGCCGCGGTTTCTCGCTGCTGACGGTGGTGCCAGCTCTACATAGTTGAAGGACAGGTCTACTCGGAGCTTCTTACCAGAGCGGAGCAGCCCACCCCACCGCATGAGCTGCCTCTCCACTAGCAACCAGTCGACATCCATGTCATCGAACCTCTTGGTCAAGTCACGCTCTGAACGATCGTTCACAGACGCGACGACGTTAGTGTCATCGCACTTTACACGTCTGCCGTGTGGCAGCTTTCTGCTGAGGAGCTTATCCACCTTAGCCCTGAGATAGAGACGCCAGTATGCAGAAGGGGCCAGGACTACGTCTTGCTCTGTATCCTTGGACAGCGTTCTGTTGTTGACAACCACTTTCCACTCGATCGAGTAGCGCAGCCGGCTTGGTACATCCTCGTCGTAGCTGTTGTGTTCATCCCATTCGGCTAGTGGGAGGAAGCCGAGCCTGCCTGCATCTGATGTTGTCGCTTCCTGGCCATCGTCTATAGTACGATGACGCACCGCGCGACCTGCCGCTACATAGTCAGGCACGGAAGGGGTCTCCAACGCAGCGATCCAGCGCGCCTCCACCGATTGTATGTCGCTGGGGGTATCGTACTGCTGTGTCGCATCGTACTCGGGGTCTGTTTGGGAGGAGAAAGGGCTGGTCGTCATTGGAGGCTGCTCAGGCTGGTATGTTGCGGCTTTGTACCTGCGTCAATCGGCTAGAGAGATATGGATCAGATCATCCTCAAATGAAGTGCTTTCGCTAGACCTAGACGTAGTGAAATGTTGTGCAGTACAATGCCGTGCGTGTAGCAAAGCTGGAGTATGAGCGCTGACTCTCGCAGAGCAGAGCGAGAGGGGAGTCGCATGGAAGCCACTCGTCATAAGCTGCCCTTTGTCAACGTGATCCACCAATGACAGGACGCGAGTGGAGAGCTGTGCAGCAGCAGCATGACACACGCTCGCGATACACCATCTCTTAGCATGAAGTTGGGTGAGAGATGTCGTGGATGTTTAGCTGTTCTCCTGCGAATAGCAAGGCTGTAGCAAGTACGGAGAAGCGCGCTAAGAGCCTGCGTCGATTAGATTGGCGTTATGCAAAGCGTTACGGGGCGGGTCTTAGTGCAAACAGCCGTGCCACGATCGACGCACAGCCCGGATGTGATCCTAGAAGTTAAACAGGTGGAGTGCATTAGCTCGCGGCAACTCTAATGAGACCTCCATGTACAGGTCGAAGCGCGTCGCATCAGGCAGAGCCTACCGGTAGGCGACAGATGACGACAGCGACGAACAATAAGTGACATGCAGCGAGCAAGCCCCGCGTCCACTTGCCGCTCGGCTTCGCCCACGCTCCACCGCCAACCCTACATGCTGGCTGCAGCAGATCAGCAAGCGCGTGCCACCTCAGCCGCACGCGATACCTCAGCCGCACGCCCTGGAGGCAGAGATGCTGCGCCAACAATGCCCGACTGAGTCAATCGCCAGGATATAGACTCGACACCACGCCCCGTCCCACGACTCGACCTGAGCACTCCTCCGACTCCGGCAACCTGACACTTCCACACCATGCCCGGCAGCGACCTGCGCCTGCTCGCCCTCGACGGCGGCGGCGTCCGCGGCCTGTCTGCCCTGATGATCCTCGAGCAGCTGATGGAGGCTGTCGACCCTGACGCGCCGCCCAAGCCGTGCGACTACTTTGACATGATCGGCGGGACGAGCACAGGCGGGTGGGTAGTCACTAAGTCACGAAGACATAAAGAGATCGCTGACGATTGAGCTTCAGCCTGATCGCCGTCATGCTGGGCCGGCTGAGGATGAGCGTGGCCGACTGCATCACAGCCTACCTGTCGCTCTCGGACCGCGTCTTCCGCAAGACACGGCACCGGGTGACGGTCAAGGGCCAGGTGCAGGGCCGCTTCGACGCAGACGAGCTGGCGCGGGCAGTAAGAGAAGTAGTGAAGCAGCAAGGCCTGCCTGAGGACGCGCTGCTTAAGGATGCGCCTGAAGCAGGGTGCAAAGTGTAGGCGAGGGATGCACTCTGACTAGAATGCAGGCTAACAGTCACAGCTTCGTGTGCGCGACGAGCAAGGAGACGAGCGAGACGGTCTGCCTCACGAGCTACAAAACCACACGCGGCAACAACGACCTACTCAGCAGCGTGACGATATGGGAGGCATGCCGGGCCACCTCAGCAGCGACCTCCTTCTTCGACCCCATCGCCGTCGGCAGATATGGCGAGCAGTTTGTGGACGGGGCGACAGGCGCAAACAACCCGGTGTGGGAGGTGTGGGACCAGGCGCAGGTGGCGTGGGGCCCCGAGCCGCTGGAGGGCCGGGTCAAGTGCGTGGTCTCGATCGGGACGGGGGTGCCGTCGCTGAAGGCGTTCAAGGACGATGTCTTCAACATCGGTCAGACGCTGGCGGCGATAGCCACGGAGACAGAGCAGACGGCGGAGCGGTTCCGGCGCGAGCGAGGGCTGCTGGACAGCACGGGGCGGTACTATCGGTTCAACGTGGCGCGAGGGCTGGAAGACATCGGACTGGAGGAGGCGAAGAAGGTCAAGGAGATGGCGGCAGCGACGCGGCGGTACATCAGCTCGCAGGAGGTGCACGGGCAGATGCAGGCGTGTGCGGGTAGCATCGCAGGCAGAGAGTGTTAGTGCAAGCGGTGTGTTTGTTTGAGGCTGAAAGCTAAAGTGTATCTAGATTTTGGAGAGTACAAAACCGACTTTAGCCTTGAGGGTGTCCCGAAAGCGCGTCAGTTCGTAGACAGGCCGGCAGAGATGGCAGAGCTCGAACGCGTGTTGCTGCCGCGACCAAGACAAGACCAGTGCCAGCGCCAGAAGACACATGTGCTGCGTGGCCTCGGCGGCATGGGCAAGACGCAGCTGGCAGTTGAGTTTGCGCGGCGACACCACCGCCGGTTCAGCTCGGTGTTCTGGCTGGACGGACGCAGCGAGGACATCCTCAAGCGCAGCATCGCGAGCTGCGCAGGCAGGATCCTGCCAGGCCAGATCCCAGAGACAAGCAGGCAATACGCAGCAGATGCTAGCGTCGACATCGACGCAGTAGTGAAGGACGTTATAGCTTGGCTTGCACGGCCCGACAACACAGCCTGGCTGCTCATCTTCGACAACGTCGACCGGGAGTATACGGAGCAAGGGGGCGACCCTGACGCGTACGACGTGAGGCGGTACCTGTCGGGGGCAGACCACGGGTCGGTGCTGGTGACGACTCGACTGGCACGGCTGGAGCAGCTGGGCGAGACCCAGCATCTGGGCAAGATGTCTACAGAGCAAGGACAGGCCATCTTAAAGAACTGGTACAGGAAGAAGGATGGTAAGCTAGAAGTAGTGGGTGCTTAGAGACGGGCTGGTAGGGCTAACAGGACAACTACAGACAAAGCTGAGAGCGAGCGGCTGCTAGCGCTGCTAGACGGCCTACCGCTCGCGATTGCCCAGGCGGGTGCGTACCTGCAGGAGAGCGGCGTAGGGCTGGCGACGTACCTGAGGTTCTACGAGCAGCAATGGAGCGAGCTGATGGCGTCGGACGACCTAGCCGACGCGCCGCTCCAGGACTACCCAGAGCGCAGCGTGTGGACGACGTGGGCCATCTCGTACCAGGCGATCCGCGAGAGGCATGAACACACGGCCAACCTGCTGCTGCTGTGGTCGTTCCTGGACAACAAAGACCTGTGGCACGGCTTGTTCGCTGCAGCATGCAGCAGGTCTGCATTAGTTGCGAAGATGCTGTCAGAGTGGGTCGGAGACATTGCGAGCAGCGAGATCAAGTTCAGCGGAGCCATGCAGCTGCTGTGCAACTACTCTCTAGCGGAGCAGATGCAAGACACGGGGAGCTATGCAACGCATCCAGTAGTGCACCAGTGGGCGCATCACTCGCAAGGCAAGCGCTTCGCAGCGGAGCTGAGTCGACTGGCGGTGGTTGCTGTAGGTTGGGCTGTGCCGGAAAGCTCTACTCGGGACTACGCTGCGCTGCAACGCCGACTTCTTCTGCATGCGCAGGCGTGCTCTAGCCAGGTAGTCAAGCGCAAGACAGTTTGGGATAGAGGAGCTGCGGTAGGTAGTAACGAAGACATTAACGAGGACCAAAAGCGAGAGACTGTTCTCGATGCTGTGCATATGTTGGGCGTTCTCTACGCGAACCAAGGAAGGCTGGGCGAGGCGGAGCAGATGTACGAGCGGGCGCTGCAAGGGTACGAGGAGGCACTCGGGCGCAACCACTCGTCGACACTGAACACGGTCAACAACCTGGGCCTTCTCTACAAGAATCAAGGCAAGCTGGGCGAGGCGGAGAAGATGTTCGAGCGGGCGCTGCGAGGGAAGGAGGAGGCACTCGGGGTCGGTCACTCGTCGACACTGGACACGGTCAACAACCTGGGCCTTCTCTACAAGAATCAAGGCAAGCTGGGCGAGGCGGAGAAGATGTTCGAGCGGGCGCTGCGAGGGAAGGAGGAGGCACTCGGGGTCGGCCATTCGTCGACACTAGACACAGTCAACAACCTGGGCAACCTCTACGCGGACCAAGGCAGGCTAGGCGAGGCAGAGAAGATGTACGACCGGGCGCTGCAAGGGTACGAGGAGGCACTCGGGGTCGGCCACTCGTTGACACTAAACACGGTTAACAACCTGGGTGCCCTCTACGCGGCCCAAGGCAAGCTGGACGAGGCGGAGCAGATGTTCGAGCGGGCGCTGCGAGGGAAGGAGGAGGCACTCGGGGTCGGTCACTCGTCGACACTGGACACGGTCGGCAATCTGGGCAACCTCTACGCGGACCAAGGCAGGCTGGGCGAGGCAGAGCAGATGTACGAGCGGGCGCTGCGAGGATATGAGGCATTCGGTAGTGTTCGCGTCCAGCAGTACCTACCGGCACTCAACACCTTACAGAACATGGGTGATCTCTATGAGACGCGAGCAGAGAGTGCCAAAGCTCGAGTGGTGTACACAAGGGCCCTTTCTGGGCTGACGAGTGTGCTCGGTGCATCGAGCGAGAGGTGCATAGGTTTATCCGCGAAGATAGACGCTTTGCCGAGTGCTAGTGGAGAGAGGCAAGGGCAGTCGAAGCTCGCAACAGTGGAAGAGAGGCCTGTGCCACAGCACGACCGAGCGAAGAAGGGCTCAAAACTGTCGATACGGAGACTCGTAAGAAAGATGTTTTGACATCGAGCATTTGTTTGTTGCATGCGATATATAGAAGCCACAGAGTGAAGAACTAGCAAAGCTAGACTCTGTTACGTCTAGTGCTTATCTTCTATCTTCTGTAAAGACTAATTACCTGTGCTAAGAAAACCGTACAGTACGCTGTAAGATGCTTACTAATACTCGTAAGAAACACGTCTAGCGGTTTCTGTAGGCAAGGAGCGAGGGGTCATGCTGACGAGAGCTAGAGCGGTTAAGGAAAAGCCTGCGCTAAGCGAGACAGGGGGAGCGTGGGATGACAGTTGAGCGGCGTGTGCAAAGCGGAAGCTGCAAGTGCATGGGAGTGTATTCACTGTCTTTGCGCTCTTTTTGGGTGTTTCTAGTCCGCTGGATTGTTCGCTGCGTGGGGAAAAAGGCTATCTCTTTGCACTTTTGCTGGCTGTTTTCGGCACACCAAGCTTTCCGCTACACAGGACGGGCACCAAATTGACAGCCCTTGCGGTGGAGGGAATGAACAGGCCTATTCTCCTTCTCCATAGTCTCACAAGGAACCTGGTAGTCGAATAAAGTGACCGATAGGATAGCTGTTCACACTTCAGTCACTAAAATCTTTGCATGTTCGCTTGCCATGCAAGCTTTTGATGCTACTGTAGCTTTGGCTAGTAGAGCTTTGTTTACAGAAGCGCCTAAACCTGCTACACACTCATCAATGCCTCCGCTCAGCAAGTAGCTTATTGGTTGTTAGTGTGGAATGAACCAGTGCCGTTCAAACCGCGACACAACACATATTGAGCATATTCGGCAAATCGAGGCTGACGGGCGATTGTTTCTCGTGAAATAAGATACTTATATAATTGCTGCACAAAATTACACTTCGGTTTATTTTGTTCAAAACTAAAACATCCGGCTGCCGCTGGGCAGATGCGAAAACGTCTGTGCAGGCATTATAGTCCTGTCTGCTAACCTAAATACAACTGTCTTGAAACTGCAGCTGGATGGCAGCGCTTTCATTGACGCCTATAACGCTGAGGTCTCTTACACGATAGTTTACACATCACCCATCGCTTGAATAAGTGCGCCATGGTTTTCACGGCTCCCCGCTGGGTCCCCCCTCTCCCATCTGGTAGGTGCGCCCGCTTCGCGGCTACTGTCCTGAAAGCCTTGTAAATAACCATGGCACAGATCTGCCTAACTCAATTACACTCGAGGAATTTATTTTCGGTCCAGCTAGGAACACGCAGACATCAATAGAACCAGACCGTCCCGTTTTGATATGTGGTACACAGGGTAAAGAGTATACAGTGCACGAGTTCGCGGAAAGGACAGGAAGGCTTGCCCAGGGTCTATCTGTTTGGCTCAATTGGCCTCAGAAGTCCCCGGGGAATCATTCGAGAGTTGCTGCTATATTCAATGCCAACTGCGTGAGTTATTGACAAGAGCTTTCCACAAAGCTCTGTTCTGAGGACAGAAAGCTTACTAGCGTCAGGTGGACTTCTTCAGCATCTCGCATGCCATTCACCGTCTTGGCGGCATAGTTTCAACAATCAATGCGTTAGCTACAGCTGAAGAGCTCGAGACACAATTACGCCTTTCAAACGCACAGGCTGTCTTTACATGCAATGCGCTACTAGGCACGGCTGTCAGGGCCTCCCAAAAGGTCGGCATTTCTCTAAAGAACATCATTCTGACTGATACGCCTGGCTCTTACCGACCAGATGATGTATGCGTATTCCAAGAACTAGAAAATATAGCGAGTACAGCAAAAACCAGTCTCCCATTGCTCCAAATTGGGAGAGAACAGGGCGTGAGCACTCCAGCGTATATCTGCTTCTCAAGCGGAACATCCGGCAGCCAAGTATGTCCCTTAACAAGTATTTGTAGCATTCGAAACGCGCTAACTAAAATCTTCAGAAACCTGTGCTACTTTCCCATCAGGGTATCATCGCAAACATTCTCCAGATCAATGCTTTCGAGCATGCAAGGCAGAAGGGCCAAAACACATCGCTATGTATTTTACCGCTCGCCCACAGCTACGGACTGGTATGCGTTGCGTACAGTACCCTTCATCGCAGAGATAAACTTGTTATTCTACCTTCATCGCAAGCAGAAGATCTCCTAGGCTTTGTTGAAAAGTTTCGAATTAATACACTTTACCTTGTAGGTATTTGCATCACAATTCTCGATGCTGAGGAGTATGCTGAGTGTACATGACATAGGTACCCACCCTTTTTTCGAGAATTCTACGCGATGCAAGAGCAGACAAGTATGATCTGAGCTGTGTCAAAGAAGTTTACACAGGTGGTGCACCGCTTCACCCGACGCAAAGTAAACATCTTCTCCAACACCACCCTAATTGGAAGATAAAGCAATGCTACGGAGCTACTGAAGCAGGAACAGCGATATCTGTCACAGCAGACTGCGATTTGTGGCCAGGGTCGGTTGGTTGTCTTTTGCCCGGGGTTCAGGCAAAGATAATCAAGTCCGACGGCTCTGAAACAACAAAGTATGGGGAGTCCGGAGAACTGTGGGTTAGTTCTCCGAGTCTCGCAATTGGACATCTCTCGAACCCACTTGCTACAGAGGCTATGTTCGTTGCAGATGACACAGGAAGGAGATGGCTTCGGACTGGCGATGAGGCTAAGATATGCCTTTCCCCAAACGGCAACGAACACCTATTCATCGTAGACAGGATCAAGGATATCATAAAAGTCAAGGTAAAGTCTAGACACGAGGTACCAATAAGAGACATGCATCAACTGACTACGTGATAGGGGTTTCAAGTTGCCCCCGTCGAGCTCGAGCAACTGCTCCTCTCCCATGACTTTGTCGAAGACGTCGCGGTTACGTCAAAGCAAGACAAGGGAGGGGAAGAGCGTCCGCAGGCATTTGTCGTAAGATCTCATGGTGGATTGAAAGTGCCCCAGGATGTTGTTGCCGAGAGTATACATGCCTTGGTTAAAGCTCGCAAAGCAAGATACAAGTGGTTGCATCCCCACATCATCTTCATAGACAGTCTTCCAAAAACCACTAGTGGGAAGACTATGAGACGGGCTCTGAGGAAGATGTGTCCAGCCAATATCGAGGTCAATAGCAGGCTGTCTAGCAAGATGTAGTGAACTAGACTGGATTTAGAATGAGCTTGGTAATAATGCGAAGCTTGCATACTTGCCAGCTACCAAGCTAGCTTAGAGATGCGAGGAACACTCTCGAAAAAAATCCAAATCTAACGTCTACCATTATGCAACTAACAACCCGGTGGGCCGAGCATAACCAATTAGACCGCAAGGATGGTAAATTGTATAGCACAGCACCTATGTCTTGCTGGTGGGTTTCGGCCGCTACGTTGTTCACTGCGTTGGGACGAATGTTACTCAGCTAACTACTTGAACAAAACGGCATTTGAAGTATAGCCGTGAGGAACAAAACTGAAGAATGGGTTGGCTTGTATAGATAGCTACGGCTTGATAACTGTGTGACCTCTGTAATAACTTTTAGAGGTCGTCCTAAGTATGTAGTGTACCGGTACCTGGAGTGGCTCCGAGTGGGGTAACGCACGGGCGTAGCGCAGGTATAAGTATCGGCTGGAGAAGTGCTATTTATTTTCATCTTATTCGTTCAGTAATAGAGTTAGTAGTTTTTGAGTGTATTCATGCAATTTGGAAAGTTTGCTTGTATGGTCGTTCATCGATCCGCTTCAAGTCACCACACACTCATGTCAACAGCGTGGTCTCATCGATAACCCTGATGGAGACCCTGCTAACCATACTGTAGTACTGTAGAAGACTCATAACTGCATCAAAAGTAGATATACTATGCTTACACTGTTTATATGCAGGTCAAGCATTATCTCAATTGATAGCTACATTGTTCAACTTTGTATAGTTAACTAGTATTTCAATACTAATTACACTTTTTTCACAACCACCGTACTGTTGTATCGATTTTCTAATCGAGCTAGTACATCCTACACACCTGCGCATCTGACCACTTGCTCTATCTCCAAAGACCGGCCCTATAACGACTGCCAATCCAGGACAGCCGTTCTTCACACAAGTATCGGAAAGATAAGTGGTGGAGTAAAGGCCGCGAAAGACTCTCATAACAGTGCCCGCCAGGGTTCTAACGTGTTCAAGAGCCTGTCATAGCTTCTAGTATTCTGACGTACAAGGTGTAGCTACATTAGAACAGATCCTTGTCGTATAGGCAACGCGTAAGACGCTGTAGGAGAGACTAGACCCATGATATAATTCCAGTCCTTAAAGTTTTTGTTCGTTATTTCGTTCTTTTTCTAGAGTAGGGGGCAACAACCATACCTATCTCGGGCATGTAGAGAGGCGCGCCTTAAGCACGAAATGCTAAAAAGTAAGCAAAACGTGTCGATAGCAGCTAACAGTGATTTGCATCAACACCGGTTGTGGGTGATTAGGTTAAGATGGAGCCTCAGGAGGTAAATCGAGTAAGCATTGCTACCTGACGTCTAGAAAATACACCTACACTTCTGCTAATGAGTCGCACAACCTCTTTTCTGTGTCTAGTTCAAACTAGTGGCCGGCATTCATGGTTTGGTCAGAGCTTTGGCTTGGAAGCCAGGCCAACTACGCAGTCTCCCCGTTCAAGCACGCCCTCGCCCGACTGCTCACGCATAGTGTCCTGAAATCGAGGCTTTCTTTTTTCAAGGAAAGACTTGACGCCCTCTTTGAAGTCACTGTGGGTAAGGGTTAAAGGGCTTCTACATGAAAAGGTTGTAAGGCAGGGCTTACCGTGACTGGTATCTTGTGTACAGTATTGCAGATTCCAGAAGGTGTGCTTGCTCCGGGCTTTGTGATGATCGGTAAATCAAGTCTCGAGTCAGACAACCACCTACCTGAGATGTATTGATAGCGATGTCCCGCGCTACTTCTAATGCACGCGGCAAGGTTGATGAGGCGGAATTGACCGTCTCCGAGAAAAGTCCATGCAACAGGCCTGATTCGGCCGAATACAAGGCGCCAGTGGTAAAGAGGTGTCTAGTTGGTTTGGGCATAAGTACTTGGTCCAAGTTCTCTTTTTGCTATGGTGGTCCTTACAATGCACGGCCATACCCTATCAGTCGGGGGAGATAGAAGCTAGAAGCGGCATCGGCGACGATTTCTCGTCTAACAAAAGGAAACGAGATCTTTGCAGTCTTTGCAGCGATACGGATACTCATCGGCAAGGTCATCGTAATACCAACGCCGACAGCGGTGCCGTTGATGGCTGCGATGGTTGGTTTACAGCAGTTGTGGATCGCGAGAGCCAGTTTTCCTCCCCTGCGCTAGACTTTAACATCGCTCCGCCTTGGCGATATACAGAGTGCGGGGAAACTCACGCATCGCGGTGTGTGTCCCGCGTTTTGCCGATTTCGCCGAAGCCCTCGGTCAAGTCTACGCCAGAACAGAAGAACTGTCCCTCGCCAGTAAAAACAATACACTTGACCGAATCATCTGCATCCATTGCGCTGAGAAGCTGTATCATGTCCGTTAGCATGGGCAACGTGAGCGCATTGCGGGACTGGGAGCGCGCAAGGACTATGACCGCGATACCGTCTGCATCAGGACCGTCCACACGAAGGTTGTGCCACGCATTTGACGAATAAGAGAACCGATTGAGCATGGCAGGAATGGAGGCAGAGTTTCGCAGGATACAGATGCTTTGAGAGCAGAAGAGGGTTTTATCCAAGGCGTGCCAAGCAAGCTTACCTACCCCTAGTTAGAAGATGAGTGAGGAAACACCCCGAAATCTAGCGCACCCCAGAGCGTTCTACTTAGCTAGCAGCTGGACAAGGCAGTTTGCTATAGCATTCATGCTAGACTGCCAGTAGGGAATTGATGGTAGAGACAGTGCTATCCCCCACGCAGCACCTCAGTCTCTACGGCGTTGACGTTTGTGCGCTCTACTGAGTCTGTGCAGCGGATGAGCCACATCACTGGATCAGCTACCCCAACATCACAGCAATAACAACCCGTTTTCTTCCACGCGCTCTGTGTCCACCACAAGCCCAGTTTTGGGTGCGATTGAGGCAATTCGACCGCATGCTCTGGCAAACATTCTTTCCTACCTAGAAGCCGCGAAGGAAAAAGAAAAGAAAGAGAAGAAAAAAAGGTGCTGACCAAACGGCATTGAGCCGCCGGCGCAGCGACGCAATACGGTTTTATACAGCGACATTACAATAACGCCAACTCCTCAGCCCACAAGAGGAATCAGAATTTGTACGGTACACAGAAAGGTGAACAGACTGTGCACTTGTACCTGCGAGGTTGACGATACGGAATCTCGCGTTGGCTGTGGCGAGACAGGAGGTGTCGGGGGCGTGAGCTACGCGGTTTCTAAAACAAAACAACCACCGCCTTACATGAAAACGTACCACTGGGATAGACTGCAATCGCGAGAAGGCTAACTCGAGGGGTAGCCACTGTCTATATTTCAGACCTCTTGACCCGTAAATCCGAGAGTACAACGTCAATTTAAGAGATATCCTCATAACTCGCCAGATAGTAACAATGTATTGCAAGCCTAGGATGCTGGCAGTCAAGTTACCGGCTCCTTCTCCTAACGGCTATGGCAGCCACATAACCAATAGTCCTATACAACCTTGCGACGCCAACAAGATGCACTTAACGGTCTCTCTGTCCCATTCGACTCGCAGCTTACCGCCTTGAGACGTTGTTTTGCTCTTGCCATTTTTGGGAGCGTACTCGACTAAACTTCCAACTTATATTCACCATGCCCAACGGCCTAGCACTGGTTTGAGGATGCGGATTTTCCCCATTACCATGGGCTTTCTGGGACCCGTTCACGTGCGCAAATACCCCGAAAGCGTTTGAAGGCACGGACGTTGCGCCAGCCAACGCTGATACCGTCCTACGGAGATTCAAAACCACAGCACCAGAACAAGATGAGGGTCTAGAGATCCAAGAGTACGGTAATGTGAGTAGTCAGAAGGACCTCTGCGGTCTATTTGAGATTGGAGTGAAGGATACCGTCAAAGTCGAGTCGGAATAGCTAAGCGCTTCATGACATTCTCTGCAGGCCCAAAACAAGCTTCTCCACCACGAAAATCAAGGTCTCCATGCCGCACTTTCAACTAGGCACGAGCCGAAGAAGAAGAGTGAATTTATAGACCTTCGCTAGCGTGAGGATGGAGGCAGCAACGCAGTTCTCTAGGGGCCTAGCAAGACCGGGGAAGCTCGTGCGCAAAGCCGTAGGACAATGCGAAGACGAGGCCGAAAAACTTCAAACAGTAGGCCAGGATAAGCTGAAAGCGATAGCTCAACTGTAGTTTAAAAAAGAAAAAAGAAGAAGAAAAAAACAGTAACAATAGGCTGCAAAGCAGGCGCAGGAGCGGGTGAAGGAGGCGAGCACTTAGGAACTTGTCACCGCGCGGGCGCAAAAAGAACAGGAAAAGAAGAGAAGCTATAGTTACGAGAAAGATTGGCACAACAGGTAAAGAGACCTATTACAACAATCACACAGCCTGCCACGTCACAGGCGCTGCAAGTGGTAGTGAAGCTGGACCACCACCACCAGATCTGCTGCCCAGAACAACAGCGCGCAACCGCACAATCAAGGTGCCCAAGAAGCTCAACCGACAGATAACAATTCCAAGCATCTAATCACTACACCGCGGTAACAGCTTGTGGTAAAAGCGATTGTGAGTGGCTCTACAGCTCATCTACTGCACAGACTCAATACAGCCTGTAGAGTCATTCATTTTGCATTACTGCCACCTCGTCTACAGCTCCATCATGCCCAAAGCAGATTCTATCTTATGGCGGACATCCTCTACCATGGTACGAATAGCTTGCGAAAGCGCACCCCCTGCCCCCCGATAATTCAGCTTTATCATAGTGTCCATGATAGGGATCAGCTTGCGCAGACGGTATTTGACCAGGCTTCGTGTACACGACTCGCGGAACTGGTCGGCTAGAATGAGCCGCCCAACATAGATGCTAGAACCGTTCTTTGGAGGACAAATTTCGGCACGAAGCCCTCCGAGATTATCTTGCCCTAAGGAAAGATCCTGAGCCACATCTACCAGGGCCTCAACGACCCAATCTGTGCATATACACAACGATGCTAGAGAATGTAAAGACCTCGACTGGCAGATCAAGCACCGTAAGACATCGCTGTGTATGCCAAAGACAAACTCCTCCAGAAAAAGCACCATGTCAAAGGGCGTGCGGCTGTTCTGTCGACATAACGCTGGGTGGGAGACGAGCACCTGGAGCTTGCTCATAGACATAGAACAGAAACACAGATGTTTGCTGTGGGGACGAGCAACTGTCCATCCAGAGATACTAGGCTCGTCTTTGCCGTTGTTGGTAATCGCATTGATCGCACTGTCTAGTCCCAAAAGTATCGACCCTTTGTCGTATGTTTTTTCCATCTCATCCGGCTGTTCGACCGGGTGCGGCTCATTGCGGCCGTGTAGCTCAGACCCAATGAAGCTTTCAAGGAACCTGAAATTTGTAGGCAGTTGCGGTACGTCGATGGACAATAGCGCACTCGGGCTACAAGGGCTAGTGCTTTCGTTCAAAGCGTGGAAACTAGCCATATGTACTCCCTTTTCTCCTCGGGGTATGTGAGGAGAGAAGCTGAAGATGTCTTCGCTCTGGACCAGTGGATCATCGAGCAGGGAGTTGAATTCAAAGGTTTCCCCCATAAGAAAAGCGTTGTCTAGAACAGGCGGGGCTACGGTCGCTCGACCTTCAGCGGTTGTCCTGCCATCCACGAGGGTGAAATCGGTGTCGTCACCCTCTAGATCCAAATGGCTCGACTGTTGTTCGCATGAGTCCGCGGGTGCTGAAGTCATCGGATCTTGGTGCCCATGCTGCCCACTTGTCTCCTGGCTGTCGTCGGCCCTGCGGGGATGTTTTGGCGGTCGACCTGTGCGGCGCGCAACGCTGTAAACACAAACTTGTTGTTGGATGGTGCAACGTCGGCACGATGGTTTGTTTTTGTTGCACCTAAGCTTGGACTGGGTGCAAAAGTCACACGACCCTCGAAGTCGCTCATTCTTCTTGGGAGCGCACTGCAACATCGTAGGTTTTGGCCGATACGTTGACTTCCAAACAAAGAATATGCGAATGAGTAAAGGTAACTGGTACCTGTGGCTTCTAAGAAGAGCAATCACACCTTGCTCCTAGATCTGCAAGCACCCCCCTGTTGCACACAGAGCATAGTAAGCTAGGTGTCTAGACAAAGTTGCAAGGTGCACCTTCCGATGGCGGTAAACTTTCAGCGCGACTAAGACAAAGTACCTAACCAAGGTAGCTTTCTCTCGAGGATTGGACCATGCAAAGTGCCACGTAATCAGGCAGCTAGAGGGCTATACAGATTGCATCGCCAAGTAGCAGCCGCCAAGTAGCAGCTGCCAGATAGCACTATCCTTGTTTTCCAGTGCTTCCGAAGCGTCTTGCTGGTTGATCTTTTCTTACTCGGTGACGAATCGAACCCATGTGATGTGGCCTGAGCTCCCGCTAGTCGGTAGCCCATACAGGGAACTTGAAAGTTCCTCGCATATAGCTAGATAGACCTGTACCCAATATCTCATTCAATAGAGACATGCAGCTATTGCGATGTAGCAGTACCTTTGCAACTCGAGTTTGTAGATAACGGCGCCGTAACTTACTTGCAGAAATCGTGCCAACACACAGTAAAGCTGCATACCTCACCATGGTAGGCAGGCATCTATCTCGGTCGGTTGCCAGTGAACGCGCTGATGAGATCCTAGGATTCGAGCCTGAATGCCAGCCAATTTTTGGTCTCGAACGAAGAGCACGCCGAAACTAGATCGGTAGGAGGATTGCCAGATGTTCCTATGCAGGGATCGTTTACTCTTGAGGAAATGCTGCGGCACCATCACTGTGTCATTCACGTCCTCGGGGAGGACGTGGTTCGTGAACAAGCATTGTCAAGCACAACGGTGTTTCTTGACTTGCTTGAGACTGTCGGCAAGCTCCTCTGTCTATTCGACGCGGCGAAGGCTACATATTTCAGCAAGAAGCAACCTCCCCAGCACCATTCGGAACAGCACGCGCGGCAGCCAAGCCTGGTTTGCATAGAAAGCACCATCAGCGTCGGACGGCAGACGCTCAAAGAGGAGGAAAGTTCTTTGATTGCAAGAGACATTATAAAGTCCTCGGTCATGCAGCTCGCAAAGGAAGTCACGGGGTTGAAGAAGTGGTTCTATCAGTTCAGGAGTGTAGGGGACTCTGTCGCACGTTCAAATGGGGATTCTGTAGAAATGAGAGAAATAGAGGGTCCTGACTCGCATTTGGGCCCTTGTAGCAGATATAAGGGAACAATGATGGTCATGACGGCCGTAGTCGCTGCAGCGTCCATCGCAAGCTGTTCCGTAGAACTTGCACGGAGCGTAAACCGAATACGTCTTAGGTGAGGCTTGCATTATGTTAGATAGTGCGCGGTAGGTAGCGAGTGAAAGGGAATCACTGTATTGTACCTGGGTACGTCGCTGAATATGGTTGTCAATGGGGTTTTGGATGAGTAACAGAAAGGAGAGAACTAGTTTGTTGCTACGGAAAGAACGATAAAGAGATCATATATTATTGTTATTCCATTAAAGTCTATCTGCAGTCAGGGGCTATGTAAGACTTTGGCCAAAGGCTGTTCTAGATACATTTTGTTTGAAGTGAGGGTGTCCTATGTGTAGTACTACTGTTGTGCAGTTTGGTAAACAGGAAGAGATGTAGGACAGCGAGATATCTTGCAGTGGGCTCTTTGGGGCAGTGTAAAGAAAATTCGTTAACGTCAAAGTATAGCGAGTTTGCCAGTCTGCCAAGACCTAGCCAACTGACTATTACATGACTATTACACGGGATGTCTCAACGCAACAACGCGCAAATATCTTCAAAAGAAACTCAGATACAGCTTGCACTACAGGCTATCCAACGTGACGCGACACTAACAATTCGAGCAGCAGAACGGCTAACTACTATACGAAGTTGAGCAATGTGAGCTGTAGAGGCCCATTGCCCACTGCTATACACTAAGGCGTGTCGCGCTTGCAGACGAGCAGTGCATTGCTTGCTGACGTGCAACCGTCTGACTGGTGACTTGTGGGTGCTCGTGGACGAGCATTGGCTGATTAGCTGGACGTAAGCCGCTGATTGACAAGCAGTCACGTGACTGCGGTGTGGCTGCTGTGCCTGTGTTCCGTGACTGAGGCGTGTGATCCTTCAAAACGCTTACTGTCATCGACGGGTTCCTTCCTGGGGCGGCCGTGACAGCCAGGTACGCTAGCAGCACCGGGTATCTGTGCAACTAACTAGCGCCTAGGGACTCTTGGTGTATTCCCGCCCGAGTACGGCCCTATACAGCTCTGCACGGTAACTGCCGTCGGGCTCAGCGCCGTGACACTTTGTTGGATACTAAAGGGGTTACACTCTCATGCACTTGCAGCTTCCGCTTTGCGCACATAGTCCAATTGTCATCCCACGCGGGACACGAACCCGCCTGGTGTACGCTCATCCAAAAAAAATTAAATCATGTAGATATGATGCGTTGATTGGTCTGAGAGTTTGAAAGAAGACGCATCGCTGACGAAACTAATACTATTTGGACAAGATTACCACTAAGCGACAGAGGCTTAGCGTGGGATCAGAGTTCGCCTGCTTACAGAAACCGGAAGCTGCAACTGCATGAGAGTGTATCTAATGATGAGCCAAGAAATCGCGAATCTGCGCTTCGTAACCGAAGAAAGTAAGGGGGATCAGGGTAAGGGCGGCTGCATCGGGTGGTTGCTTCGGGCGGTTGCTTCGGGTGGTTGCTTCGGGCGATCCCTATGCGTAGGTAATAGTCAGCACTTTAGTAGCTAGCACAATGGTTAGCGATTGCGGTTTCCACTTGCAATTAGCAGCAACGAAGCTCACCACGCAGCTAGCAAGGATTACCGGTAAGTGGAAGATCAAGGGGTGCGCGCAATCTGTAGCGACTCTGGTGTCAGCACTAAGTCCTCTGAGGAGAGTGCAGACCGTAGTGGAGGACACGGCACAGAGCCTCGAGGCGAACTGGGCGGTACGCATCGCTGTAAGCAGCTCGGCGCAGAATGAAGTAGTCGGCATGGGAGGCGCGATCAGCATACAGAACAACGAAAGACAATCTTTCTCCATCACGTTAGGCAAGAGAGAGGAACAGAACCCGTACTTGGCAGAGCTGGCAGCAATGACCGAGGCGCTGAGCAGGCTGCCGAAGCTAAGGTTTCGCAACATTGCACTGATAACAAGGAACAAAGCCGCTGTGCTCACACTTAGAAGACCGCGGCAGCAGTCTGGGCAAAGTTACATCAGCCAGTTCTACAAGACTGTACAAACACTAAGAAGAGACGGTAACACGGTGACGGTGTTATGGCTACCTGCAAGCGAAGAGAATGAGCTCGCAAGCCTCGCTAAGCGAGAGGCGAAGATGGCAACTAGACCAAACACCAGGCCACAGACACAGCTCCCTAGAATGCGATCAACTACGCACAATATAGCACGTAAGCAAGGCATAGCTAAGAAGGTGCCAGTAGACGTGGGAGCATACCCCAAACGAATCGACACGACACTGCCAGGAAAGCACACACGGCAACTCTACCACGGGCTTTCGCGGAAAGAGAGCAGCGTGCTTGCCCAGCTCAGAACAGGCATGGCACAGCTGAACACGTACCGACACCGAATCAAAGCATCAACGATAAACCAATGCGAATGCGGTGCAAGCGACGATATGATTCGCAATAGTAACACGGAGACTTGATGTAGACTAGTGTCTAACTAACTACCAGGTAAATCGTCGCTAGTAACACAAACTTATCAGCAGCCTCGTGCAACCAACAGCAGACAGCGCTTCAGCCGCCGAAGATAGGACGCTGAACACTTAAAGAATCTCTTAGAGAAGCTGACTCTAAGCTAGTCTGCCATCAGCAATACTAACCCACGAGCACCTGATGAGGCATAACAGTAGATAGAAAAGAAGCGTGCTATGATATTATTGAGTAAGGACTCTAACTTAGACAATAAGCTACATGAAAAGGCGAGCCAAAGAAGATAGATGGGCTAAGGAGACCGAGATGTAGCATAAGAAGTGTAAAGTTAGACTAGCGTTAGTAGCCCTTTTGGCTCGGCCGCCGGGCGTAGATAAATTGTGTGTGTGTATTATCTATCTTAGAAACAGAAGTTGAACACAATGAACTGTAAGGGTTCATTGTCAAGCCTATACACTAAGAGGCGCACAAGCCTACTCTTTGCTCTGTAGATACCTTGAGAGCATGGAGAGCGCGGGGCTCTGTTGCTCTCTAGAGATCTCTAAGAGCGCTTGATTACCATAGCGTGGTAGCAGGGGTTGTGCTCCTGCTCTGTGGCAGCTTTCGCTTATGAGAGAGCGGAGCCGGTTCGCTTGCCAGTCATAGTGGGGTTAGGGCCCGACGGATCGTAACATTCTCCTTCTCCTCCGCATCTGCCCACTCTCTCAACACCTGCTTCAGAATCTTACCGGTGGGGTTCTTTGGTATCTCATCAAGAAAGATAACGCCGCCTGTCAACTGCTTGTAGCTTGCCAGGTGATCATTGATCAATCGCTTGACGCCTGCTTCCGTGATGTCGCTGCCAGGCTTGCGCACAACGTAAGCACGGGGCCGCTCTGCATCAGAGCCAGGTTTAGCTTTCAAGCCGATCACTGCTACATCAGCAATGTCGTCTTTCGCTTCGAGAAGTACAGCTTCCAGCTCGGACGGAGCGACTTGAAAGCCGCGGACTTTGATGAGCTCCTGCTTGATGTCAATGATGTCTATTGGAGATTGTAAGCCAAGGATGAACACACCTTCTTGCGGTCAACAATGTACCACAGTTTAGTTTTGCTGTTGCAATACAAGATGTCCCCAGTATGTAGATAACCATCTTCATCCCAGGTCTCAGCATTTGCTTTAGGGTTCCTGTAGTATTGGCGGACTACCGTTGGGCCGCGTACGCAGATCTCGCCATGTACATCGAAGGCTGTGATGTCCTTGCCATCTTCATCTACAAGCCTGCAGCTAGTCAGTGTTGCTTAGTATAGATCGCATAATGCCCATACTTCACATCTGTGTTCGGCATCAGCCTGCCCACACTTCCAGTATCATCTGCCTCAGGGTAGGCGAAAAGCGTCATTGCCCCAGTGGTCTCCGTCATTCCCCAGAGCTGTGTGAAGGTTACGTCTGGCGCCAACAGCTTTCTCATCCTTCTTTGCCTGCCCGCATCAAGCGGCGCAACACCTGCAACTGCTGTCCTCACGCTCTTCAAGCTGTACTTCTTGCTCAGCGGGCTGTTGATGATGGCAGTGACTAGTGGCGGAATCACAGCAAGGTTCGTGACTTGATGTTTTTCAATGCCAGCGAGGAAAGGCTCAAGCTTGAAGCGGCGCATGATCCAGATTGGATGGCCCGTACGGAATGGCGAAGCATGAACGGCTGGAACCGTGGCAACATGAAACATCGGCAAGGGTGAGATGGCCTTTGGCTCCCAAGTGATCGAAGCCTGATATTTGGTGGTTATCATAGTGTGAAATGATGTAGCGTTGTAGTGGCTTTGACATGCGGTCTTGGGAGGCCCAGTAGTACCAGACGTAGTAAGACGGGCGACATCTGTTCTCTTCAAGGTCTCAAGATCTGTGATGCGCTCCCAGTCTTCTTCGCCATGCTGTAGCAACCACTCCCAAGACCTAAGCCGCCCGGTACCTTCTGTCCGCGAACATTGAAGACAAAGATTCGATCTTTGGGAATGCCTTCACTCGTTGCGCCTGCAAGTACAACATCAAGAAGCTCTGGCTCGACTATGAACAACTTGACTTCAGCCGTGCGAATGTGGTGTCGCATTTCCGCGACACGGTAAGCTGGATTGGTTCCAGAGAACACGCCTCCCGCTGCTACACCACCGAGGAACACTGTTGAATACATGATATCATTGAAGGATGTTATGGCAAAGCAATCGCCTCTCTTGAGACCGGCCTTACGAAATCCAGCAACTAATTTGCGAACGATGCTCAGGCCCTGTCGGCGCGACAAGGTACGAGACTCATTGTCAGCGTCGTGGTAGATCTTCAAGGTTGTTAATAGACGTTCAGTTACGGCTTTGATTGAGGGACAGACTGGCTTATCGTTGTCATAATCTGTATTTCCAAACACAAAAGTCACCAGGTCTTCTTCTGGAAGAGGGCAGGACTCTTGCGATAGCCACGGCATTTTAGTAGTTGGCTGCCGATGCGTGGAGACAGCCCAATTGCAATAGGATTGAAAACTTGAAGCGTACACAGCATGAGACAACACGCACTTGAAGTAAGCATTACAAATCGTGTTTAACATGTCTGGCGCTCTGAGTCTCAGCAGCTGACGACATTGCCGAGGCTGTTACTCGGGCCAAACAGCTAGTCACCGACGCAGAATTTCTACGAAATTGCCCGTGCAAAGCACAGACCTACGATACTGACGATAATCATACTGTAATGATACTCTTCCGCGTATAGGGAACAAACTCGTGGTGCTTAGTATTCAAGTGAGTTGCAGCTGCGACTAGACGATACCCTGTGCATAGCTTTTGCAAATAGCCATGCAGTCTGCCGGCACGTATTCAAAAAACACTATTGAATTATTCCATGTTGGATGTATCTATAAACGACATTTACGGGTACTGCAGCGACTATTCAATAGATGCTTCTTGTAAGTTGTGTCGAAACATCTGCTATCTTTGCGCTCTTGCTGGTTCTTTTCGGCATACCGGTGCTTCCGTTACACAGAGCAGGGCGTTAGATACTCTGGCTGACTTACCAGCGAGACATTCGAGGCTTGGATTGCTGTTCCGGGTTCAACCCGACTTGAACCGCCCGGAACTGGGGCTCAAGAATAGACTTCGTAGAAGAACACGAGAGTAGGCGAGAAGTGTGCGGGTTGTTTGAAACCGGACACTTTTATAATAGTGTCAACTGTATTTCGATTGCTTTTAATTTTAATTAAAAACTAGGAGCGTTTCGTTCGAAATTGAATAAGAACAGTAAGCTGTAATCTAAACAGACATAACCAGCGCCAAAAAAGCTCTTAGGCAGCCGTCTTTTGGGAGCCTAATGTTGATAAGCTTGGTACACACGTACTATCGAAGCTAGTCTCTCGGCTGAATCTACTATGACGACTTCGCAGGCCCTATTAGAAATTCTGGTCTATGGTACAGGGTGAGCTTTTGTGGCGTTGCCATGTTTCATGTTTGTATATAGCTTAGGCTCCGCTAACCCGCAACAAAACTAAAGTGCAGTAGGAGCAATAGCAGCTTGGCGACTCCAGTGTGCAGGTTACTCTCGCGTTACAACTTTCTGCCGGTCCAACTACGATGCTGTCAAAACCTCAGGTTTCCGCTTGTCAACATCACTATGGGGCAAACATACCTATAAGCCTGACAGGGCGACGAACAATATTAGGGAGGTAAAGCAGACAGAATTTGACTATGTCGTAGATGCCACAAAGAATATCAGTGCAGCGTGGATGTTGTCATTGAGCGACATTCGCCAAGTAGTAGGGCCGAGGACTACTATTTTAAGTTTACAGAATGGTATGCAACCCGAAAGACGATTTACTGAGGCTTTCCCGGCAAATATTGTTCTAGCCGGTATCTACTTCCTGGGCTGTTCTCAGACATCGCCTGGATATGTACTTCAAACGTCCCACATTCGGCCGCATGCCTTTTGCGTAGGCGTGAGTTCAAGCCCATCGTTTCAAGATGCGAAGCAGAAGCTTCATCGACTCGTTTCCTTAGACTCGTCGTTTCTTGCCGTGCGAGACATCCATATACAGCAGTGGATCAAACTAATCATCAATGTCACCTTCAACAGTACCACTGCTCTAATGAACGCTCACACAAGGGACGTTCTGAATTCCGCTTTGGGTATAACATTGGTCCGTACATTGGCAGAGGAGTGCTACGAGCTTGGGCTGGCGTTAGGGGTGGCGATCCCGCAGGGGACTGTGGATAGCATCGTCGAAGACTTCTTGTTGGCGTCGCCTGTGGTGACTTCCATGTTGCAGGATCTGCGTGCCGGCAAGCCGCTGGAACTGGACGCGCTTCTGGGTAAGCTTGAAGCATATCGGGTTCCTTTAGACATCCACATATATTAACGTTTTCTGACAGGGTCGTGTTGTCGCAAGGCGCTGGAGAGTGGCACTAAGGCGAAGGTTATGCTCGAGGTATATCATACGCTGCAGGCTCGTCAGGTGGTAAACAAATCAACTGAACGGGGTATTTAATAAGAGTACGGCGAAACAGTGCCAACATCGTTTTGTCTAATGCAAAAAGGACTTTGTTCACACCTTTGTCTGCCAACTTGGCATAGATAACGTCCGTCCCTGTACAACGAAAAACCCGGTGAACCGAGAACAACCAATGAAATTGTAAGGATGACAGGTTTTGCAACAAAGCGTTGTGTCTCATTAGCTCTTCTCGGCCCACAGGGTTTTTTGTTGCACAGAGACTAACGTTACCATGTTTCTGGTGACATCTTCATATGCCAATGTATAGATCGCCGTTCCATGCATAGTACATGCTATAGGGATTGCTGATTCTTGCTAACCACGAGCTTGGATATTTTGATATTAGGTGGAACTATAGTCGATATACAATCGCCGTTTAAATCTATCAATGCAAGTAACATACATTGAGTTGACTACACCATAGGGAAAATGGGGTTATATAGCTTAGAAACAGCACGACTAGAATATTACAAGTATTAAAGTGTTAGTTAATAGTAGCCTTTATATTAAGAACTTGACGGTGGCAACTCTTCGCAGTGCAGTTAAAGGTGAAACTCGCCATTAGCATAAAGGTTGAAGATCATAAGACCACTTTTATTACATTAAAAAGCCCTTCAGTACTAGTGCTAGAATGGTAGTTGTTCATGTTCGGGATGTTTAGCAACAATTAAATGACACGAATCGACCTGTATATGTACGCATTCATGAGCTAGGGCCGAGTAATGGAAGATACAATACATTTAGCTTTAGTTAGGCGTACGATAACTGACTTTAGTCATAAAGGCAGCAAGCCATCAATACCTAACTAGTTAGTTCAAGCGGCATGTTGGCATTGAGCAATATAACTAGGCGTGAGGTCAGACGTCTTTTTGCTGACGCGCGCACTCAGTGAACCCACGCATCGGGTAGGTACACGGACACAGTACACGTTAAATCATTCTAACATCCGTCACACGGGGACGGACATTATTTTATCTTTTTATTCAGTATGCGGTCACTCCACCTGCTCCCAGCAAATATTTTTGTGTCCAAGGCGAAATTGTGCAATTCCATATTCCGACTCGGAACCTGCCGGTACCATGGCTTCGAATATTTGTCTAGCCAACTGATCACGGTCGCTGTCTCCGCTATGAATTTTTCGTGTCAAAACCTTGCACCAAGCTGATGCCTGGGGAGCTGCAGATCTCAGGTCGTCCAAGAGGTCTTTCGTGGTAATCTCTAATGCTTCCGCATCCAATGCAATAGCGTGAAGTGCCCCCATATCATGAAGCGCTTGGGAATGTATCTTTCTAGCCGTCAACATGGCCATTCGGGCTAGACTGACACCCCACTCGCGAATGATGAACTTGGACACAGTGGCGGGACAAAGTCCTAGTTTTACCTCGCTTAGGCAGAAGAAGCTTGTCGAAACAGCAACACGTATGTCACAGACAAAGGCTAGGCCTACGCCTCGGCCGAACGCTGGGCCATTAATGATTGCGATGGTAGTCTTAAGGCAAGCATCGATGGTTCCGAACAGGTCCTGTAGCGCTAGGCAACGTTCTGTGGCACTTTCGTATAGTTCTTCCCCGAGGTCCATACCAGTGCAGAAATATTTGCCTTTTCCAGTGAGGACAATGCGATGGATCGAGTGTTGAGCCGAAAGGGTTTGGAAGAGTCGCGTGAGATTCTTGACTAAGGATAACGAGAGGGAGTTTCCTCTCCCCGGCCTGGAAAGCTGTATCTTCACGGTTCAGCCTGGCGTTGTACCTCGTATCCATTCTTTTTTGACTCGACTTCAGAACAGGACGTCAAGCGTCTCAAAGAGTTGATGTTGAGTGATGGGGTGTCGCCATTTGGGGTTGTTGCCACTAGTTCGCTCTTAGAGTAAGTCATTTTCCTTGGAAGATTGTCGAATGGGCAAGTATATCTTAGTCGATAAGTTGATTCTTTAGGAGTAGAGATTCTGGCCGAGTAAAGTGTCGCACAACCAGCTTTGGAGCCTCATCCTCATACTTAAAGATAATTGAATCACCCGTGCTTACTAACGAATTAATCTTACGATAAATCCATCTCGATCACATCTCTAAGTCACAGTGGCTAGTTTCCGCGCCAAATCTCATGTGTGTCATCAATAATGATGCCGCTAACGCGCTAGCACAATATCAGTGACTAGCTCATTCCCATTTACCCGCAAACCATAAGTGTCGCAACTAATCATTATCATATCAAAGGCTATTCTATTCGATTTGCCTCCTGGAATCAATTTCAAGTTCAAATTCTCGTCTCGTGAATTGCTCACACTCCGAGTTGGTGCATTTGAATGGCCCGTACTACCCCAAGCTCGTGCCTAAAAGTCTAGTTATCTGTTTTCAAGGGTACAGCCTTTGCTACCACTAGAGTCAATATAACATACAGTTCGGGCAATAGTCATGGACTAACCTATTGTGGAATTAGCTACAGCTAGAAGCCCGGACCGGGGTGGCGATCTTGCATGAATCTGCGTGCTGTGGTAGCCACAGTGCTTCAAGTAGCTTTCTGTTGTCTAGACACAATCCTAGTGCTTATGCGCTACGTAGCCGAATAAATCGCTTTCCCAAGTCGCCTCGACCTCCGGAAACAACGTAAGTAGCGTCGGAATCCAGACTCAGCGAACGCTTCTCTGAGAACCACACTCTCACGAGGCAGTCGTCAACGTGAAGTACCGTGCTTTCATTACGATGATGTCGATATTCCTGCTTGAACAGGCGGTCTAGTTCTCCGACAGGCCGAGAGACGAGATTAATTGCTTTAATATCCATCTTTGAACGGCCAAGGGCATCGATCACGGTGGAAAAGGCTGAAGCAACATCTTCTGGCTGTGCCTTCACGACCGCATCCATGCTAAATCGAGATATTGTAGCGTTGGAAAGATACTGTGATTGTTCGATTTGAAACGAAGGTTTCGGACCGTTCCCGATGTGAATGCAATGGCCAAACGGCTTCAGAGTACCAGCTACTTCTTTTGACACGTAATTTTCCGAGAAGCTCAGAATAACGTCAATCTTTCTTTGTCCAAGCACCTTCTGTAGTTGGTATTTTGACGAGTAGCCTTGATCGGGAACAACATGATCGGCAAACGTGCTGACTACGTCGTCTAGCGCTGCAGGCTCTACACTCACATGCACTTGCAGCTTCCGCTTTGCACACACGGCTTGTTTGTCATCGCGCACGGAACATTGATCTGTCCAGTATGCACTTGCTCTGAAAAGGCTTAGACTTTGTAGACACTTCAATCCCATTGGTTCGGGGATCGAGCAGCAGAATGACTCATAGCGATGCTAGTACTATTTGGGTAAGGTCATCACTAAAGGGGAGGGGCTGGGCGTGGGATCAAAAGCTGCCTACTCACACGAACCGGAAGCTGCAAGTGCATGCGAGTGTACATCGCCTGACACGGTCTGGATGACAACCGATCCTAGTGCTTTCGCGATCTCGATTGCGGATTGCGCTATTATTCCTGTCGCGCCATGAATCAAAACGATAGAGCTGTTAATGGAAGCTATGTTGACCAAAGCATGGGAAACTGCCATTAATGGTATCAAGAGTGCAGCAGCGATCTTAGATGAAACACCCTGCGGTACAACCCGGGCCTGAGATTGGTGAACCCTCAGCCTATTGGGATATGGGGACGCAGAGAAGGCGACAATATTGTCTTTGACTTTAAGTCTATCGACCTTGCTGCCGACTGCAATCACCGTACCCGCGAAACCGTTAATTGAATGTCGGGTGAGTAGTTCTGGGACTCCAATCGCCTCAACTTCGACTTCAACCTCATTGTCGCCAAGAACCTCACGGAAGGCTTCATTTTCCATAAACAATGGCATCTTCATAGACTCACTCCTCTCGACGTCGAGAATCCAGGCGTTTTGGCTATCGTGGAATGGCTTCAGTTCCGGCAGACCTATCGCATTCCCAGGCATCCAACCTTGGATATCAGGACTTGGGAGTACTCGGGGAATGTTTACTTGGTCATTTTTATAGATGTATTCGCGTTCCATCGTCGGCCAGTCCGCTTTGTTAAGGGAAATGACTAGGCCCGATAAGAAGCTCATGAGACCTTTCTTTCCTTCATTTCCCTCTTCTTGGCGGATACTTTGCTGTACGTCTACCGTTATCATCTTTAGTCGCTCATTTTCAGCATGTGCCGTACGAGAGACACCGGTGATGAGATGCTTGAGCGGGTTTTCTGAAAATTGAGGGTCGTGCACAGCGCTGATCCAGAGTACATGCGAAGGGGCTTCCAATATATCTACAACACTCTGAAGCTTTGACTGGGTGACAAGAGAGAGGATTGGACACTCGCCATTGTCAATGACAATCTGGATACTGGAACCATGCGGACCCATGGTCATCTCATCCCATGATGTCAGCGAAACCTCGAATCCTTCTGCTCCCAGTTTGCTTAATACTTGGTCAGCGAACTTCCTTAGCCAATTAGGTACGCTATAGTTCAGGACGATCTGAACTTGTTTCTTTTCAAAAATTTCTTGTATAGGCTTGGCAACCATCAGGCTCGAAATTGGAGTTTCAATGTCATCGTAAACTGCGAGTTGCATGTTTAGCGATGCTTGACGCAGCCTTGTCGACCAGCCTTCGGATGAGAGCAGGGGCCCCGTGGCTCTCCTATCGTTTACACCTTTCCACCAACCAGGCAGAGTACCAAAGGTCACGTTGTGGTAGTGCCGCGGCTTGGTGACCTCAAGCAGCAACAAGACACCCTCTGGCTTGAGCAATTGACGAACCTTGGACAGCGTAGAATCAATGTTCGAAGTTGCATGTAGCACATTGCAGGCAAGGATGATATCATAAAAACCCTCTGTAAAACCCTGGTCCTTTGGGTTCTTTTCAATGTCCAGAGTTCGAAAATTTACCACATCAGACCAATCCTGGAGTCTTTCTTTTGCGCTTTCAAAAAATCCAGCAGATATATCCGTGAAGTCGAAAACTACGGGACGGTTGCCGTTGTGATCCAAGGATTGAAGAAAAGGCAAGGTTGCACCTCCTGTACCAGCTCCTATCTCTAGGACAGTGAAGCCGGATTGCTTGAAGCCTTTGGACTTGAGATACCCGGCCATCAAATCATAGCAACGCTTTGATGAATCGTCTGCGTATACTCGATAGAGCAACCCATCTTCAAGCATTAACTGCAGCGGGCTCACTTTGCCAGTGATGATTTCCGGTAATGCAGGGCCTAGACGTGCCAGGAACTCGCCCTCGACTCCTTGAGAAGATGAAATTCCCAGAATTTTCGCCTCTGTTAGATTTTCACAAGTTTGGGGTTTCGCTACAGTGCTGTTCATCCATTCCACCAGCAACTTGTGATGATCTTTGGAGGTATCCAACGCACGCTTACCAAGGTGCTGAAGACACCGTCGGATATATATATCTGTAGCGCGATCGATTGCATCCCACTTTTGCTTCACTGAAGGAAGGGGCTTTTTAGGTCTCAAGGATTCTGCTGATATAAAGTCAACATCCGCACCCCACTTCATCTCATAGCAGATATCCCTTGCAGGCCCAGAGGTTGCAGCTTGCCCAGTACGGGCCAATCTTCGCAGTTCCAATCCAGATACAGACATGACCGGCCTGTTGGTCATCTCTCCACCATCAGGGAATACCAAGATATCGGCGTTACCACTTCGGAGATCAGTGCTAGTTAAGGTAGTTATAGCAGCTAAGGAAAAGCCGGACTCATTGTGAATCAACGTCGACAGCGCCAATTCATCAATATGCACTGGCATGATAGATGCTTGTCCTACTTGACGATTCACCAGCGGCAGGCTGGAATGCAAGAGAATATCCAGAGTGGTAGGATGAATGAAGTGAGGCCGTATGTGTTGTGCTGGCATCACACTAACAACATCCGGAATCGAGATAAAGGAGACTGAACGACCTGCTTGTATAATAGCTTTGTTAATGCCACTGAACATAGGACCATAGGTGTTGCCAACGGCACCAAGTTCATCGTACAACTCTTGAGACAAGATGGTTTCAGTTGCTTCCGACTCCACGCTCAACCACTCTGAGATTTGATCAAAAGTGACTGGAATATCCAAGGCCTTTTGGGGTCGATTGGCAGCTGCGTACTTCACTTCCACCGATCCCTTGCAGTGTTCAGCCCAAAGTCCAGCCGCCGACACTGCCGTTATGACAAAATTAAAGGCGTTTCCGTTGGTCCCACCAACGGGGCAAAAGTTTAGCTGAAGTTCTACTCGAGAGGGTGACTCGGGGATGACAAGTGCTTTGGTGAAGGATATGTTTCTCATGACAATCGTTTCTATGTCTTGCGACGGATTTGTATCTCTAGCCAACTGACCTGCGGCCTCCATCACCATACATAAGTAGCCAGAGCCTGGAAAGATGATGGTGTCATCAACGACATGATCTTTGAGCCAAGGGAGCCCTTCTACTCCAACTAAGTGTCTCCATGATGGCCTCAATGGACTATGATCCGTCATTTTCAGTCCTAAAAGGTCGTGGTAAGGATGCTTGCGGAGGCGATACTCTTTGCTGAGGCGTGACTCGTTCCAATATCTCTTGGAGTGGTCCCAAGCATAAGTGGGCAAATCATGGAGCACATTGGCTTCCTGACAAGTAGGATCTAGAGTCCTGAGAGCAACGAGATCGACATGATGGCCATGCTTGATCAGTTCGCAAAGCACACCAAGAATTGTTCCCACGCCTCCAGATCCACGGACAAGCGCCGAAATGTAGCTGTAAGTAGATTGCTTATCTAGGTCAGAAACAGATTGTCTAGTAAGGCCAGCAAAGGCGTTGTGTAGTCCAATTTCGACGAAGATCGGATGAGATTGCTCTCCTTAGGCCTGTGCGAACTGTGTTCAGCACAATGCCTGTAGAGCATCGCAATATCGGACTTTAGAAGTAAGGTTGGCTGTCCAGTACGTAGAATTAAACCCTTCCCAGACCTCATGCCCTACCACGGACGAGAAGAATCTGACTTTGGTCGATGGCTGCTCAACACAAACATCACCCAAGCTTTTCTCGTATTCTTCAGCCGCAGCTTCATATGGTGAGAGTGATAGGCAGCATCAACCTGAAGTCGGCGATTGAAGACGGAATCTTTGCTGAGCATCTCCTCCAGCTCGGATATTGCAATGGTGTCGCCTGACAGGGTGGAGCTGCTTGGGCTGTTCTGACAGGCAACTGTTGCCTTGCCCTTTACAATCTTTGCCACGTATTCCCTAGCCATCACCTCACCGAGATCTGTTGCGAGCATAGCCCCGTTCCTCATGCCCTTCGCCTTCGCAATCTCTGCCGAGAAACCTCGGTAATATGCAATCCTGATTGCTGTATCGTGAGAAAGATACCCAGCAGTATAGGCTGCTGCAATTTCTCCACTGGAATGGCCAACAACTGCGTCTGGAGAGACTCCGACCCTTCGGAGGGTTTCAACCAGAGCGATCTGAACAGCAGTGGTGACCGGCTGTGACAGTTCTGGTTCCTTGAGCCGTGAGCTCTCTTTGTCACGAACAAGCTCGTCGAAAAGGTCCCAAGAAGCCCCTAGCTGACGCAAAATGTTTCTCGATTGATTGAGCGAGTCTTTGAAGGCTCTAACCGCTAAGAGCTCTCGGCCCATGCCAGGCCATTGAGCACCCTGGCCGGTAAAAACAAAATTGATGTTGGCTCTTGTGGGGGTACGTACTGCGGTGCTCGACTTTAGTTCTTTATCGAGAACGTCTAATAGCTCCTGAGGAGTAGTCGCAACGCCACCGAAACGCCATGGCATTAGAGATCGTCTCTGGCTGAGTGTGTATGACGAGTCCCTTAATGACAGTGTATCGCGTTGACTCGATACCCATTTTTTTGATATTCTTTACAGTCCTAACATATATCCCTCCGTGACGGAAATCCCTATGTGCCGGAACCAGCCAATCATCTCGCAAGTTTTAGGCAGAAGTCAGTGATTCAAGCGAGCTGATTGGCCGGTTCCGGCACACAGGGAATTTCGTCACGGAGGGATGCACGTTACTGAGGGAAGCCTGAGATTTCGCAGACAAGAGAACAAGATATGGTGTGTTCTTTGGTCCCATTACCGTTGGCCGCTCTGGGGCTCGTTCCAGGAACGCATGCGCATTAGTTCCTCCGTATCCGAAGCTATTGACACATATCCTTGCACTGGCACCTTTGGGCCAAGGTTGAAGAGCCGTAGGGATCTTGATGTTACGCTCATCAAGTCTAAGGTTCTCTTTTGATTTGGAAAAATTGATGCTGGGTGGTATGGCCTCATTTTCCAGCATAAGCGTTGCCTTTATCAAAGCGGCCATACCGCTTACCGCTTCGAGGTGCCCAATATTAGACTTGACAGATCCAACGTACAATGGAAGATTGCGGTCAACGCAAAAGACAGATGAGAGAGCATCTAGCTCGGCAGCATCTCCAGCTGCTGTCCCTGTTCCATGAGCTTCGATGTATGCAACTTCCTGTGGTTTAAGGCCCACTCGGTCCAAAGCCTTCCTCTCCAACTGGGCCTGTGCCTCACTGCTTGGAAGTGTGATCCCAGCAGTGTATCCATCTTGATTTATTACCGCATCAAGTATGACTGCCCGAATGGGATCCCGGCACCTGACGGCGTCATCTAGTCGCTTAACAACGATGGTGGCAACTCCTTCGCCACGGCCGTATCCAGCTCCTCGACTGTCAAATGCATACGACTTTCCTTCGGCATTAAGCATGTGCAGATTGCTCATGGAAATGTGGTGATCAGGACTCAAGACCAGGTTGACAGCGCCAACCAATGCAACGTCGCAATCACCGGATCGCAGACTCATGCAAGCCTGTGAGACGGCAGTCATTGCCCCGGAACATCCCGTGTCGATCGTCATCGAGGGTCCGTAAAGGTTGAAGATGTGGGATATCCTATTGGACATGATGGCCTCTCCTGTGCCTGTGACTTGGTATTTGAGGATGCCTACGGTATCCTTGTAGGCGTTTCGATCATAGTCTCTTGTAAACATGGCAACATGAACTGACGTGTTAGACCCATTAATGTTGGCTTCTGGAATTCCAGCGTTCTCTAGAGCCTCATACGTAGTCTCTAGTAGCAGGCGCTGTTGTGGATCCATTGAGGCTGCCTCTTGTGGTGTGATGTTGAAGAAGCTTGCGTCAAAGACAGCCAAATCTTGGTCAAGGAAATGACCCCCGGCGTGATTGTTTGTTCCATTTCTATCGTCTGGGTCTGGGTGCAGGAAAGCTTCCTCGTTCCATCTATCGGCAGGAACTTTGCTCCAAGCACTTTGACCATTTACGAGAACATCCCAAAGCTTCTCAGGGCTCGTCGCCCCCCCCCCCCCCCCCCCGGGAAGCCGACAACCGATGCCGACAATGGCAAGTGGGATGAGTGGCGACTCTGATGACATTATAGGGTTCGTCAATTTGAAGTAGAATGTGATATGTGAGTCTAGAAGGAAGCTTAAACTAGAAGTTCGGTGTCTTCGATGAGGTGCGACGAAACGAGAGGATCTTTTTTTTGGAACTAAGATGCCTCATATGCAAAGGCTTCACGTATGTTTTACACTCACATGCACTTGCAGCTTCCGCTTTGCACACACGGCTTGTTTGTCATCGCGCACGGAACATTGGTTTGTCCAGTATGCACTTGCTCTGGAAAGGCCTAGACTTTGTAGACACTCCAATCCCATTGGTTTGGGGATCGAGCAGCAGAATGACTCATAGCGATGTTGGCTGACGCTAGTACTATCTGGGTAAGGTCATCACCAAAGGGGAGGGGCTGGGCGTGGGATCAAAAGTCGCCTGCTCACACAAACCGGAAGCTGCAAGTGCATGCGAGTGTACCAGGTCACAAAGCTGGACTGATGTAAATGCCTAGTGATTAACGGTAGGAATATTATGTAAAATATCCGGCCTCCAGATATCATTATGTAGAGACCCTCCGTTGAACGGGTTTTCACCCGATAGTACTCTCAGCTTCTTTCCCTCGAACTCCCCGAACAATTTCAGGTTTGCAAGGATTCTCAGGTAACGAATTGTTTTGCGGGTTTTTTTGTTCCCGCCAAGTTGTTTTCCCTGTCGTGTCATAACTACAATTCATTCACTAAACAAGACGTTCAAAGGCTTATTCCCGCACAATCAGCTCGTTGAATCTACGTTGCGGTGGACGTACAGAGAGATATATGAACAAAGATATACACATATATTTTACCGCCGGAAGACATATCTCAACCCTCCCAAATACCACACGTGCCCGCTCCAAGCCCCATGTCTCACTTTTTCGGCTCTACGGCTCCTTTTGCGGAGCCCTTATGGTACTCACGTCCTGGAAATCCTCGATTCAATGGGTCGCACAGAAGATTACGAGAGTCTGTGCGTGGTTATATAGAGTCCGAAATCATGCCTTTCTGTACCCAATGGGAGGCGGACGGCGAGGTCCCTTCACACGTCAGTTCTCACCGGTTGATTCGCAACGCCTCTATGCTATCTAAATTCCCTCCCCGTGTATTCGAAAACCCTGTGCGCCGGAAACAGCCAACGAGACACAGCACAGTATCAGGGAAGATGTTATCCTTGCGCTCTCATCGGTTGTTCTCGACCCACCGGGTTTCTCGTTGCACAGGGACAGACCATTATACTTGTTATAGCGCACATTACTTCGCTAAACGGCTTCTGACGGTAGCAGGTCCTTAAACGACATGCAGCATTGGGTTATGCAGCTGCACTCATCAATCCGTCTGCGGTGAAAGAGCACATGCATGACGTTCGGTTGCCGGGGACGTTTCCCCAAGAGAGTGGGATGAGTTTCATGGATTGATTGTCGCCGACGAAGTTGCGCGATGTGGCTCCCTCGGTGTGTTGTGGGCTCTTGGTTGCGGCACCGCCATCGCGTGCCCCATTTTGGTTGACTATGGAACTGAGGAGCAGAAGGCTAAATTTCTGCCACCTGTTATCCATGGAGAGTCTCGTTTCTGCCTAGGAATTACTGAACCAGAAGGTAAATTCACCTGTTCTCTGATGCTGATACTTGAGCATATATTGATAGAGTGCAGTGGGCTCTGATATTGCCAATCTCGTTACACGTGCAGAACAAGAAGGCAACTACTTCATTGTTAATGGAACCAAAAAATGGGTTACAAACGGCACTTTTGCCAACTACTGCATCGCTGCCGTACGGACAGGCCAAGCAGGAAGAACGGGTATCTCGCTTCTCAACATCCCCCCTGGATGTAGCCGGTGTTTCTCGTGAAAAATTGAAAGCTCGGGAGTCGCCTCTGGAGGTATGTCGTGCAGTCAAACGATATCGACATTGTATGCTGATTTCATCAATTCTAGGCACTGCATCCATCACGTTCGACAACGTTCAAGTTCCAGCCGAGAATTTGTTGGGAGAGAAAAACAAAGGCTTCTATATGCTTATGTCTAGTAAGCATTCGTTCCCAAGTGCACAGTCATGGTACTAATCCATTCTCGAAAGGCTTTGACCATCACCGGTCCTGGATCGCAGCAAACTGTCTTCGTTTGGCACGAGTGTGTCTTGAAGATGCCTATCAGTATGCTCTTACGCGCCAAACCTTCGGAAAACCTCTGATAGATCGTCAGACGATTCGACTCAAACTGGCTAACGTCGGCTTACAGATTACAAGCAGCTACGCACTACTCGAGTCGCTTACAGAAATGCGCCAGAATCTGTCGGTCAACATGGGTCAGGTGCATAGAGGTATTGGAGGTTTATGTGCAATCACGAAAGTGGCTGCAGCAAGAACTTTTGAGTCAGCTGTCCGTGAGAGCCAGCAGATCATGGGTGCATCGGCTTACACAAAAACTGGACCTGGGCTAAGGGTGGAACGGCTTAGTCGCGACATGAGAGTACTTGTAATCGGTGGTGGTAGCGAAGAGATATTAAGTGAGATGTCGGTTGTCCAAGAACAAAAGGATCTGAACAGATGCAAATCGTGTCCATAGATTCTACAACTATTCTTCAGTCTAAGATCATAAAGTCCCTCCCTGTGTGACAGAAACCCGGTGTGCCAGAAACAACAGATGAAAAGGCAAGGATAGCATCTTTTCCCGACACGATGCTGTGTCTCATTAGCTGTTTCCGGGACACGGGGTTTTCTACCACACAGGGACGGACTTCAGATGTAATTAGTTATTAACGTAGTTAATGTCCCACCTTATGTGGCGAGAAACCCTGTATGACGAGAACAGCCAGTGAGATCGCAGGGATCGCGGACTGTCGTACACAACATCCCCTTCAACTAAGCACAACGAGAGGATTTTGTTTTTTCTGATATGACAATCGGCTTTTTATGCTGTCAGCATCAATTCAGCGTATTGAGAAGCTTGAAGATATCCCACGTTCTCGGCACACCGGGCTCCTCGCTAAGGAGGGAGGAAGAGTTACATGGTTGGACAAGCCCAGATGTTAATTCCCCGAAACACGTCTCTCCGTCTTCCCGTCTAGCCTCAATCTGTATCGTACCATCAGTTCAACTTCGTGTGCGCCAACAGTATCCAGCTGGTTAAAAACAAGGCCGTCACAAATCCCCGTCAGCGATTCTTCCACTATGGATTTGTCTTGAACCGGCTCCATCTCGAAGGCATACACCATCTTGGCCAGAAGAAGACCATTCTCGCGAAAGGCAAGAGCCCTGCCAGGACAGGCCCTTGGGCCATAGGAAAAGGGCTGAGATGCCCTGGTAGCCAACAACACCTTTTCTAGAGCAACTGGGTCAGAGCTATCCGCAAGCCAGCGATCAGGCTTGAAAACATTTGGTTTGTCGAAGTATCTTTTGTCGCGTGAGATCGCCCAGCACGGTGCACCGATGACTACCCCTTCGGGGACATATCTTCCACAAGCTTTGACTCCTCCTGGTCCTACTAGTCGTGGAAGTAGTGTGGGTACTGGTGGCGCCAAGCGCATGGATTCCTCGAAAACTGCACGTAGCCGCTTGCATCTCATCAACTGCGCATCTGCCTTAATATCCTCATACGTAGGGAATGTTCCTCTCAGCTCTTCATATAGCTCCTGCATCTCAACTGGATGATGAAGAAGGAAGAAGAGAGTTGCCGAGAGCGCCGAAGAGGATGTGACCGAGCCTAGACACGTAAGCATGTTTCCATTCTCGTGCATGCAGTTCAAGCTCACCTCCGAGAAGAAAAAAACGCGCATCTGCGATAACATCGTTACGACTGAACTCCGTATCCTTGTCTTCATCTCTAGCAGCAAGCATCTTGGCGACCAGTGTGTTCTTTGACCCAGAAGCAAGCCCCTGCTTGGAAGACTGGACAATCCATTGCACGAGTGCAGGAGTCGGTGTAAAGCTTGGCAGTATCTTGAGCCAAGGAGCAAAGCCTAACTAATGCATGTCAGCCATTGGAACCTCGGCTTGTTTGTACCTTGATGCTTTACCAAGTAAAGTTTACGCTCAAACTTGCTAATATCGGCCAAAAGGCTAGCTGATTTAGCGTCTCCGCTTTGGAATCCGTACGTCTGTCCGCTTACTAGACTGGTTATGATCTCTCTAGCCACGATGTCCGACTTATATGCAAAGTTGACGGGACCAGCCATCACGTTCTTATCCTTGGGCAATGCTTTGAGCATTTGTCGCATAAACTCGTCAACCTGCACAGTAATCAATGTACCATAGTCGTCAAGATTCTGTTCGGAGAACAGTTTGTTCAGCAGTTTGCGTTTTTGTTTATGCATATCGGCATTCGAGGTATTCCATGTACTTGTAAAATCAGGAGCAAGTCTGAAAGGCGAATATGCTGCATCGTATTTTGACACATTCCTCTGGAAGCCGTACACATCTAAGCGCGATTAGAGCCAGTACTAAGACCCATTTGATACCAATGTCTTACCTTCCCAAACATCGCAATGTCTAATTGAGACAAAGTTAGGAGCGTATCTAACAAAATCTCCTGGAGTGGGCGGTTCCCAGTTAGATTATAACCTCCATTTCGGCGTCTCTTGATGGCCATACCATATTTCTCGTGTAGAGCATGGAGATAACGAGGCAAATCACCACGCCATGCATGGTATTGAGCCACGATACTCGAACATTGACAGAGCAAAGGCCCGGGAAATTCGCTAGCGCGGTGAAAGTAGACCCTCGAGAATGAGATGGTCGCCTTGGTTCTTTTCAGACTGGGCTTTTCATAAGTTGGTTAGACAACGTACCAGCAGCGCCACTGCAAGTAGACAGGGGACTAGTGCGAGAGCCATCTTCTCGCTATTCAACGTTGTTGCTGGGAGTCGCAAAGAGGCATGATGTGGCGGTAGGTCTCGAGCTCAAAAGTAGATCATCTGTCGCCGTCTATCGCGACTAATAGGTAGCTCTTAGTTAAACACTCCGACTGTATTACTAATGGGACGTTCAAAGTTTGAATTGCTAATCCGGGCTCAACCCACTTTAAACTGCCCGAGAATAAGGCTGAGTAACGCCCGTCCCTATCCGGTGAGAAACCTGGTGGACTGAGAACAGCCAATGTGACAAAACACTTTGTCGTAAAACCTGTTATCTTTCCACTCTTATTGGTTATTCTCGGCTCACCGAGTTTCTCGCTGCACAGGGATAGACGTTAGTAACCTTGCGGGAGGATATGAGAGTATATTTGTACAATTCTATACTTGTAGTCTCGATACATATCCAAAGGCATATACATGTCAAATTACTCTAGTCTGTCTACCTATTCAGTGTAGCAATACTCCACCTGTTCCCAGCAGATGTTCTTGCGTCCCAGGCGAAACTGTGCAACTCCATATTCCGACTCGGAACCTGGCGCTACCATGGCTTCGAATATTCTTCTAGCCAACTGATCATGATTGCTGTTTCCAGTGCGAGTTTTCCGTGTCAAAGCCTTGCACCAGGCTGATGCTTGGGAGCTGCGAACCCCAGGTCGTCCAAGAGATTTTCTGTAACAACCTTCAATGCTTCTCCATCCAGCGCAACAGCGTGAAGTACCCCCATGTCATGCAGCGTTTGGGGGTGTATCTTCCTAGCCGTCAACATGGCCATTCGAGCTAGACTAACGCCCCACTCGCGGATGATGAACTTGGATATGGTGGCAGGGCAAAGCCCTAGTTTCACTTCGCTTAGACAGAAGAAGCTCGTAGAAGCAGCCACACGTATATCACAAACAAAGGCCAGGCCCACGCCTCCGCCAAATGCCGGGCCGTTGATGACTGCGACGGTAGTCTTAGGGCATGTATCGATGGCTTCAAACAGGTTCTGTAGCGCTAGACAACGGTCTATGGCACTTTCGTATAGTTTTTCCCCAAGGTCCATACCAGTGCAGAAATATTTGCCTTTTCCGGTGAGGACGATGCGATGGACTGAGCTGTCAGTCGAAAGGGTTTGAAACAGTCGCGTGAGGTTCTTGGCTAAGGCGAAGGAGAGGGAGTTCCCCCTCTCTGGTCTGGCAAGTTGTATTTGTACGGTTCCAGCCTGTTGTAGTACCTCGTATCCGTTCTCTCTTGACTCGACTTCCGAGAGCGACGTCAGGCGCACGGAAGAGTTGATGGCGGGTGACGGGATGTCGACGTTCAGGTTCATTGCCACTAACCTGTTCTTAGAATAAGTCATTTTCTCCTAAGAAGACTGGTAGGTAGAACAACAGGTCCTATGTAAATAATAGATTAATTCTCCAGAATAGAGATTCTGCTCGAGCGAACTATGGTATAACTAGGCTTATAGTCTCACTCCTACACTTAATAACAATGAAATCTCCCAAACTTACTAATGGCGACAGGCTCGTTTTGATCACGCTTCAGACCCACTACGGCTGATTTTTGCGCCAAGGCCTACGCAGTCGACAATCTTTTGGTTGCATTATGCCCTGTCTACAATATAGAATGCTGGTATCTCGGTCTGATCCTAGGAAAACTCTAGTAGAACTATTGTTGCATCGGTCATGCAATGATCGTTATATTCTGTCGTCCTCAAAGAAGTACTCTACTTCAAATGAACACAACTATCCCGAATCAGAACAAACTCCCCGATATCTTGGAATTTTTAATACGAGTATAATGGCGTGAAATAAAAATAAATCTATGGTATTGAATGTTTCCCTATAAGCGATGAACTTTATATAACTATATATATTAAAACCTTTAACTACAGTTTGCACCTCTTTCTTGCATTAGCAATAAGAAATTACAAAGTCGAGTTGCGTTCGTGCAATCATGCCTACCTGTGTTTCAACATGGCTAAATTCGTTGATTTGTCTTGTGTTATTTCTTTTCTTCGGCAGGCTTTTGACTCAGTCGATCAAGGCACGTATTGCTGCAACTTTACTCAGCCCAAGTTGGGTCGGGCTGTACGAAAAAGGAATCAAAACAGTAAAGTGCCTAACGTGGTTCACAAGCGAATCGCTCACCCAAGCGAATCGCTCACGCCCCACCAGCGCGTCGACGTCGACACTACAACGCGTCATGACTCAACAACGCAATTATCTATCAACTTATCCTGAATCAGATCTTCAGATTGCCCTTTTGATATCCAATCGCAACGTGTTCAAAGCCAAAGACGTGCTGCTAAAATCTATAACGTGCCTCAAAGAACCTTATCTGACCGACGCGCTGGAAAGCGCTCCCGACGTGATATCGAACCAAACTCGAAGCGCCTGAATAAGCTAGAAGAGGAGGCTGTAGTTGAGGGTATTCTTAACGAGTCTTCAAGAGGATTTGCGCCTACAAAGCTGACGTTCGAGCAATGGCCGATAAACTGTTGCAGGAGCGGGAGAGCAACCCTGTTGGCAAGAACTGGGTTGACAACTTTATCAAGCGAACTCCAGAGCTCCGTACGCGCTGGAGCCGTCCTTATGATCACCAGCGAGCTACCTGCGAGGACCCAGCGATTATCCAGCGCTGGTTCGATCTAGTCAAGGGGATGAAGGAGAAGTGGGGTATTGTGGACGATGATATCTACAACTTTAATGAGACAGGCTTCATAATAGGCAAGATTTCATCACAGTTAGTTATCACATCATCAGAGGGCTTTGGCAAAATCAAGCGGGTTCAGCCAGGCAATCGTGAGTGGGTTACTGTGATTCAAGGCGTAGGCGCGTCGGGTCGCCAGATACCCCCTTCGTTATCTTTGCGGGCAAGGTGCTAATCAACGTCTAGTTTGAGGATCTACCTGCCGACTGGGTTCTTAAAGTCAGTCCTAATGGCTGGACGAATAATCAGCTTGCTCTTGCCTGGTTAGAGCACTTTGATACCCATACAAAGAGGCATACTGTGGGTGGGTATCGACTACTCATTATCGACGGCCATGAGAGCCACTGCTCGGTTGATTTTCAAGATCTTTGCAAGGAGAAGAATATTGTTCTTATCTGCATGCCTGCGCACTCATCTCACCTGCTGCAGCCTCTTGATGTAGGCTGTTCCGCGCCATTAAAGCGCAGGTATGGCGACGCTATCTCAGGCTTGGCACGCAACCGCACCCACTACATCAGCAAAGAAGCCTTTCTACCAGCTTTTAAGACTGCTTTTGGGCAGTCTATCACGAAGGAGAATATCCTAGCTGGCTTTAGGGGCGCTGGTCTAGTCCCATTTGACCCACAGGCTGTGCTATCAAAGCTTGATATGGTATTGCAGACGCCAGTACAATCACCACGACAGGTAGCCACCAGGGAGTCGCAAACACCACGCAACGCGCGCGAAGTCGAGGCTCAAATTTCTCTCATTCATCAGAGCGTGAGAAAACAGCGTGGGTCTTCTGCCAATTCACT
>PDWZ02000023.1:0-206183 GCA_004156025.2 Alternaria gaisen | reverse complement strand
AACCTCCTAACTCCTAACCTCTAACCCTAACCCCAACTCCTAACCTCTAACCCTAACCCTAACCCTAACCCTAACCCTAACCCTAACCCTAACCCTAACCCTAACCCTAACCCTAACCCTAACCCTAACCCTAACCCTAACCCTAACCCTAACCCTAACCCTAACCCTAACCCTAACCCTCAACCCTAACCCCAACCCCAACCTTTACGGGGCCCACCGCCCACCCCTTACCCCAACTTTTTTTTTCTAATCTTGCCCTTGACTCCTAACACCCCATTACTATCCCCCACTTTACCTTCTCCTTCTAGCCTTCCTTTCTTTACTCCTTTATCCTATCTTACTAGTTAACCCCTATTTAGTAACAAAACCGACTAATGCCTACCATATTCTTTTATTAAACTTTTTATTCTTGCTTTCTTTCTATATGACTATCGACGATGATCGACGCAAAGCGGACGATGCGGAGACTTTTCGACGGACGCGACGATGATGATCTTTGTTCGATGATTGATGAAACGGACATTTTCGCGATTTTGAGCCGATCGACGACGGATGGACCGAGCGACGATGACGATGATGCGATGATGACATTTGATGACGGATGATGCGATTTATTGTCTTTGATTGACGACGATTGAGATCTTTCGATTCGGATGATTTCGACCTGACGATTTTCGACATTCTGAGAGACGACGCGAGATCGATTGATGATCTTCGATCGACTTTATTCACGATTTCGATCGACGATTCGACATTTTTCGACGATGATTTCGATTCGACGATTTTCCGGATTTCGATCGACATTTGATTCATTTTGATTTTTCGATCTCGATGACGCCGACTTCGACTGATTTACGGATTCGACGATTTTCGATCTCGACATTTTTCTACCTTCATTCCACCTTTATTCTTTTCTACCTTTAATCTTTTTCTCTCTATTTTTTATTCTATTTTGTTTTTACTTTTCTCTGAATTTCACTTAAACCTAGATTGTTATTCTAATTATACTTTTATACTTATTACTCTTCTTTCTACTTTATATTACGCTACTCTATCTAGCTTATATATTCTATGCTAGTAATAGTCTTAATTTAAATATACTCTGTAAGCAAAGTGTTGCATATAGTCTTAGAGCGTATTATAGTATAACTTCTTTCTAAAAAGTATAGTATACTATTACTAATTTATCTGTCTATTCTATAATCTAATTAAAGTTTATTTAATATTTTACTTAACTCTTAAAATCTCGCTACTGTCTCTAGTATTCTATTATTTCTACTAATATAAGTTAACTATTACTAATTATATATATAGTGCTAGCTCTTCTTAGCTAGTGTGTATATAAATATAGCCTTTATCTATAGTAAACTACATTTTTATCTACTTATAAATAACTTCTTTTTAGTCTTCCTGTTGTTCTTCTTCTATTCTTAACCTTTTAACGTATTACAAGTAGTCTAGTATGTAGTAAGCTCCATCTGTAATATATTATAAGTTTGCCTTTAAAGCTTTTTTTCTTCTCTACTCTATCTCGTTTATCGCTCTTATACCTACAATCTCTAGCACTAGCTTTATAGCTATTACCATCGTGTTCGTAAAAATCTGCCCCCATATCTCTTTCTCTATGTTCTTGCCCAGCCAATGCTGTATATGCCTCGTCACCTATCTCCTAAACCCCGACTCTCCCATTGTTTGAATCCCCTTTCTTTGTCAGCCGCGCTATGTACGCTAGCGGTACTACTACATTCGGCCACTGACAACGCTTGTCCATTCTCTCCTGTTGCGCAGTATCTCTGACTTACCCAGCACCGCCGACAGTTGTTCCTCACGGTCCGATCCACAATCTTCCTCTGAACCGATCAGCCTCCTCTCCAGATGCCCTTCTCCCACGCCGTGCACTGCATCGCCCGGTGCCTTCTCCATTGCCCCTCCTCCTTGTCCGATACCCTGTCCAACGAGCCAGCATATCGCACATCCGTTCTGCAGCGCCCGGTAAATGTTCCCCTCTACAGCGGCCCATTCCTGCGCCCAATCTTACGTGCTCCTCATCCATACCTCCTCCCCTCTCCGCATCGATCGCATCCCGCTGCCCTCAATGTCCCGACAGCTCACCCCTCTTTGATCCAAGTATGAGCTCATCAGCTCGTCGACATCCACTGCCAATCAAAAACTGTCCCATCGCCAGCACATCAATCTCGTCCTTCTCCCCCTATCGCCTTCTACCTCCCCATGCTCTACTAGCACCACTACATCAAATTTCGCTCTCCCCCTTCCCTCCGCGACCACTCGACTGGTGTGCAAAGTCACTCATGCTCCACGGCATGCCTACGTGCAAGATATACACAATCCCCGCAAAGTCTACTCCCTGTTCCGAGCGCAGACGTTGCCACAATCATCCCACCCCTCTCACCCACTCTTGTAGCCGGTCTCCACGATTCACTACATCTGCGTGATAATGAGCGCACCTGAGTTCCTCTGCAATTGCTCCTGCACCGCGGCTTACTCTTACAGTATACAACCCCTTCTGCCTGCTCCGCTGCAGCCTCTGCCCATCGCTTGCACATGAACAACGCTGTGTCCTGAAGTTTGCCACGCTGACACCACGATACAAAGTACCGCGCGTTCGGCCGTACTGTGCTTGCCCGTACGTATGTTGCGTGACGCACAAGCATACTCGACTCAAGTTCCATCTCGCAGCGGCGGCAATGTTGCTGTCAACATCACAATCGGGCATCCGAGCAGCCGCAAGTTCTTCACCGTTAACAGCTTCTCCCGCCAGTGCGTTGACGTAAACACGAGATGACACTCGTCGATCACGACTCGGTGCAGCAGCCCCTTTGCCTTGAGCGTCCTCGCGTACCCCAAAAAGTTGCCGCCGCTTTTAATATCGCCAGCTACGTCTGCGCTGACTACGACCACAGATGCCGGATCGTTCTCGCCGTACTTCCACTCTATGCAGTCGACGCCGCACCGCTGAATCCGCCCGACCAAGTCTTCAATCAACGCTCGGTACGGTACAACAACAACCGTTACGCCTGTCTCCTCCACGCAAGCCGGCAGCGTAAATAGCAAGCTCTTGCCCCGCCCGTTGGAAGCACGACAATAAGCGGCGTCTGCTTCTCTAGCACAGCGTGCAAAGCCTGCTCCTGCTCTACCGATCGAAAGCCGACGTCTTGCTTGCCTAGCACCTGTTGCAGCCCCGGTGTATAGCATCGGCCCGCGGGTCTAAGACACGGACCTCCTTCTCTTTCGGCAGCCTGACAAGCGCTGACATGCTGTTTCGCATCGGCCTCTTTGTCGTTCTGCTCGGCTCGACGTACTTAGTTGCGCTCCCATCTACCCCCAAGAAGCGGTGCCATGCTACGCTAAGCTGCCGGAACGCATCAATCGACCGTACGCTGAGATGCTTGACGATATCGATCGGTACGCTGTAGTTGCCTACACCCATTGCTGTCGTCCGCGAGTTCTGCAGCTCGATGATATCCTCTTGCTCCTCGTCTACTTCAGATTCGTCCAACTCTCCAATCTCGTCTTGATATCCCTTGCTAAACGACTCCCCCACCTTAACTCTTCCGATCCCTACAGCTGTATGACGGTATCCTAGCGTGTGCAGCGATACGCCTAGTCGCTTACCCGTCTCGCGCTTAATAACTCTCGTTAGTCGATCTGTGTTCCAAGCCCCGTGCTTGTCGCTCCAGACATAGTCGCTCAACCCGCCCCCTAACACCTCGACGACCAGATACTCCCGGAACGGCTGCAAGTAAGCTAGATACACGGCCATCACCTGCCCCAGCTGCGGGGGCAAGAAGCGCGGCACAATCTTCGGCTTGTCAAATTGCGACTGCGACTTGTGATAGCGAACCACCGTCATGATCCTGCCATCAACTACGAACACGTTGCGGTCCTGCAGCAATCCATTGCGGTGTCGAATCGTCGTGATTTCGGACCCACGTCCGGGCTGTCCAGACGTAACATGCACGCAGAAAAGCAGCAGCTCTAAAAACCGGTCGACCTGTCGCAGATACTGTCCGACCCGTTTGCCTCTCCACCTGCCATCTAGTGTCTGCAGCCGCATGCCACCCTCTTCGCTGCGAGCCCTCTGAAGCATCCACGCCAGTCCATCCGTAAGCTTGTTGCTAGTCCGAGTTACAAAAGACATGCCGTGCTTGGTAAAAGACATGTCGTCTTCAATCTGCGCCAGATCGATAAACAAGCGATCTTCCATCCTCTGCACCCACAGCAGCGACCACAGCTGCTTAGACACATCCTCTATACTGCTCTGAGCCATCTTGCAGAACCGTGCGATAGATATCGGCTGCCCGTTAAGATAAAAGATCTTCTTGTCCTCTGACCAGTATGCGTTGCCTGTGTTGCCTTGATTGTGTGCAATGTGCTTGCCGTACGCCAACAGATTAATCATCTCGCTCATTGGACTAAGCGACCCATCGGCGAGATACTTGCGGCGCATCTCTAAAAGTTCCCGTAGTTGTCGTCAGTCTCGCTGCTGTTTTGTACTGCGGGAAGTAGTTTTGCTGCCCCAAGCACTCGTGTGCAGTACACCACACCTGCTAGCATATATGAGTAATTCTTCGCAGTCCGGAACCGTCTCATCTCGGGATCTATGCCTAACACAGCAAGAAAATGTATCAGACCGCTGCTATAGATTAAGCCGCGGGTCCCTGTAAGTATAAATGAACTCAGCGAGTCCAGCAATGCCGCCATCTGCACCCCTCGATCGCCGTCGTCCAAAGCAAACCACAGTGATCCTGCCAGTATTCTCTGGTCGTCCTTCCACGGGAACAACTCACGGGCGTCTTTCATTAGATCGGCCGCTTTCACTCTGCGCGGCTTACGCTGCGGTACAACGCTGCCATCGCTCTCACCCTCGTCCTCCAACTCATCCCTAGAAGCGTTACTCTCGCAGCTGCTTGATGCCCTGCTGCTGTCTTCTTCTTCTTGAGTTTCGTCTTCGACGACGCGGAGATAGTAGCACACAAACCTGACCATGTAGCTTGCATACCTCGCCTGACTCTCCGGGTTCTGCAGCCGTGCCAACGGTCGCGGGTCAACCTCGTGCTGTTTTGCGCTGCGAAGCCAACGGCGTAGTTCTCGCGGGATTGTTGCAAGATTCTTAACACAGTTTTCGATAAGCTGCTCTGTAAGTTTCGCGGCAAGCTGCAGCTTTGGTTCGTTTTTATCGGGTAGCCGTACTTGATGTGCTAGATGCACCAGATTGCGGTCCTTGAAATGCTCTGGCCATTGCGTGCGCTTAAACCAGAGCGTCTTATCAGTCTTTGCTGTCTCTCCTACGACTTGTTCTGCGTCTTCGAGTTGCTTTCGGACTTGTTTGTAGTTATTAAGTTGTTGCTTATCAACGCTTTGTTGCTGTCCACTTCCGCGATCAATCTCGGCATCCACATCAACGACAAAATATTTGCGCAGTCCTCCACTGTTGAAAAACGTCTGAACTTTAACTAAAGTAAATAGACTACTCTTGTCACCGATCCACGGAAGCTCGTGTGTTTTTTACAGTGCTTCCGCATTTCGTCGCTGCTTACGGTAATGTAACTGCATGCTGTACACCTAAGACCATCTAACGGCGCCCCTAGCTCTTGTATTGCTTTCGCTGGCTGCCTGGGAAGTTGAATTGTGCTCGGCTCTGCTGTGGAAAATTGATTGAAATATTGAACAACCTCTTGTCGCTGTTGTACGGGCGTCTTGTGCTGTTCTTGTAGATGCCTGTTAAGATTCAAGACGCCTGTGCAGTGCTGCCTGCACACAAGCACTTTATATTGCCTAAGAAAGCAAAATACATCGTCGCAATTCTCCTTTGTAACGATCTTCGGCCAGTGCTGCACGTCTGTGGCGCGCGCGTTGCTGCTGTCGTGCTGCTTAATGGGCGCTCGACTGTTCCATGTGGGGTTCTCCATTGTCGCGCAACCCTAAGAACGCAACCCTAAGAACGCAACCCTAATAACAACAAACTCTAGCTGCACATAGTAAAACTCTAGTAGCGGGTTGCGCATGCGCATTTGAGTTGACTTTGTATGACACAATTTTTAATAACGATGAAAAAAATGTCGTGGGGCAGCTGTGTTGGGGTATGCGGGGCATCCCTTAAATATTCGCCCGATTTGGTTTTCTACCCTAACGCTAAGCGGGTTCTAGCGCGGGGAAGGGCTGTCCCGTCGTATCATATTGGTTAGGTTTTCTACCCTAACGCTAAGCGGGTTCTAGCGCGGGGAAGGGCTGTCCCGTCGTATCATATTGGTTAGGGCTGTCCCGTCGTATCATATTGGTTAGGATAGGGGCTCCTGTACAGCTTAGTCGCGCACTTGAGATCTCGCGTACCTACCGATGACGAAGACGACAGTTTTTTCAGTAATTCCCATGGCGGTTTGCAAGGGCGTCAGCTGAGAGAAAGAACGCTGTCCGGCGACAGGCACTCGTAACCCTCCATTTATGCCACACAGGAGCGAGGCTATCTCCACGTCATCATTGGTAAGCATGGGTGTGCAGCAATAAATTCTATGGCAGCAAGCGAACATCTCCAGTATTCAGCTTACTTCCTCCGTACCACTTCTTCTTTACATACTGCAACAATGAACTCTGTCTCAATCTACTTTGGATTGCTGCTGCTAGGTGTCACGTGTTTGTACATGTACCACACCAACCATCGCACAGCACGCCCTGTAGCTGTCAACTACCACTTCACGAGGCGCTGCAACAAAACTTGTGGATTTTGTTTTCACACTGCCACCTCGTCTTTCATGCAGAGTCCCGATCGTGCCAAATCCGGGCTTTCTTTGCTCAAGAAAGCGGGCATGCGAAAGCTGAACTTTGCTGGCGGAGAGCCGTTCCTCTATCCGAAGTTTTTAGCCGAGATGGTGGTTTTCTGCAAAGACGAACTACGACTCGAGTCAGTTTCTATCGTTACAAATGGAAGCCTGGTTAAGGAAAGCTTCTTTCGAAAGTGTGGCTCTAAAGTCGACATCCTGGCAGTCTCGTGCGATTCGTTCGACGAGTCTACCAACATCGAGATCGGTCGTGGATCTGGCGACCAGATCTCGCAGCTATACAAGGTGGCTTCGTGGTGCAAGAAGTATGGCATCAAGTTCAAGATCAACACTGTAGTATGCCGACTCAATTGGGATGAAGACATGAACAAGCACATCGAACAGCTGCAGCCTTTTCGCTGGAAGTGCTTCCAAGTCTTGGTAGTTACAGGGGAAAACGACTCTGAGAACACACTGCGAGACGCTCGCAAGTTCATCATCACCGATGAAGAATACGACAGCTTTTGCAGGCGACACGAGACTCAGACGTCACTCGTACCAGAGTCGAATCGAATGATGGCCAAGTCGTACTTGATCCTCGACGAGTATTTGAGGTTTCTAGACCGTGACGGACGTCAGCCATCTGCATCTATTCTTGACGTTGGGGTTGAGACAGCACTTCGGAGCGTGTACTGGGACGAGAAGGCTTTTGAGGACCGTGGGGGGGTGTACGACTGGACCAGGCCGGCCAGCACCTGCGGAAAAGATGGGCAAGACCTACAGTGGTAAGATCATGAGTCCCGTTAGTGGCAGGGAATACTATGGTCGTGTGACGTTGGGTACCGTATAGTATGTCATACTCTGTTACATAGGCCAATCAAACTCATAGTCAACTGTATGACGCGTCAAGCAGATCGAGTGCTACAAAACGGTGGATATGAGTGAGCGATTGAGCTTCAGCGAAGTACTCATATCGCCATGTCCACAAAGTCTGAAAGCTTCAACAACGGAAGCAAGCCTTCGAGACGGTCGAATCTCTACCTGATAGGACCTCAGTGTAGTGGAAAGACAACTCTTCTCAACGCGTTGAGGGCACTGTACTCCGATCACGACCCAGCATTTCAGGACATCGATAAACCATTCATCATCGAAGAAGCAGCTCGATTGATCATGCAAGAGGAGGGGTTTCAAGCAACAGATCTATGTGATAGTGTTCGGGGCCTCGAATTACAGATGCGCATTCTACGAAGACAGGACCAAACCGAAGAGCAGATGAGGGACCGGTGGTTCTTTGCAGATCGGTCACCGCTGGATACCCTGGTTTATGCGAAAGAATACACTGGACCCGACGCCTTCAAGACACTAGCGCAAACAGAGGAGTGGGCAAGGTCACGGTCAAGAATGCAACGCGCTACAGTGGTAGTTTGCGAGGCTGGCAATGTAGAGTGGCTGAGCGCAGACAGTGTCAGGATAGCGTATCAGAACGCTTCAGAGTGGAAAGCATTGAATGGGGCGTTTTTTGATCTGCTCAGGGAGTGTGGGATTCGATACAGCGTCCTGTCCTATGGTATCAAAGATTTGGGGCAGAGAGTAGCACTGGTGAGCCGCTTTCTGGACAACGACAAGAGTAGCTTGAATGTGGAGCCTGTTACTCTCTGAAAACATCCGTGTTGCATGATCAAGCCTCGGAGCTTTCCCCAGAGTTATTCTGTAATGGTTTTCAGCTGAATTCACGCATCTGTATTCTCTACCATCTGGGTCTCTCTAATCATCTCCTGATAGAATATGTAAGCAGGGGTGATGGTAGAATGGAGTCTCATGTATGAGTGTATTCTCGTGTGTATGTACAAGTGTGTCTCTGAGCTCTGGAGTATTCGGATGCATTAGTCATGTGATGTAGTCCTAGGCTTACGAAATCTAAGCTTTCAGATGCTTCAAGATGCAAGATGCTAAAACCACGCAAGCTCTGGTAGCTTCCCTCTTGGAAAAGAGAGCGGCGCGCTCGAGGTCAGCATCGATGCTGTCGAAAGCGCTCACAACAGGATGCGCCTTCTGCGCGAAGCTTGTCTGTTCATGTCATAGTATTAGACGCCGACGCTAACGCATCCAGTCATTCGCTGGATGCGAGCGCCAACGGCAAGTGGCGGCTAGTTCCGCGCTCTCTATCTTGGATCGGCTCTAGCTAAACAACGGACGCAGACCGGCTTGCACGTGCCGTTATGTTACCCCGCAGTGGGTTGTAGCTGCACAGAGGGGTGGGTAAAGGTTGCCCCCACCTACGCATGGAAGCAACAGTCAAGCTAAGAAGTTTGTGGTGCAGTAAAACTATAAAAACAACGCCACAGAGCAGATGCTGGGTATTGCGATTGTGGGTGCTGTAACGGCAGTGGAAGCGCGAACCAACGTCCTCAGTCGTGTGCGTACCCGCAGAGTGCCTAATAACGATACCAAGATTGGCTGACCGGTGTCAAGAATTGAGCCGTTGGCAATGTATTCCTGATCAGGCGAGTTGATGAAGGCCGGAAAGATGCGTCCAACGTCGCAAGATCAGCTGATAGGATATGTCTCGCTGCAGCGTTTGGAAGAACGTGAGCCGTGCGCTACGGGAATGCAAAGAAGACTGGCGTGGCACAGACAGGCAAGTCTCACCAACGTGTGCGCTAGCCGAAAGAGGTCATTTCCACGGGTGCTTGTGGTAAAGACTGCATTAGGAATGGTGCGAGGAAGCAAGCCCTAGCACAACAGACACGCCCACACTATCGGCAATCACACAGCGTCATCGGAACGCTGCAAGTACCCGGCACAAACGGATGAGATTTCTTTTCCTGCGCTGATATCAGTTGGACACCGATCAACGCTGAGAAGAAGCACAGGTACGCAGCACGCTTGATGACGCGGACATGTATCACGGGATTTGTGGAATATATCACTTGCCGCTGACTCCAGTCTCCTGCATAGCATGTATCTAACCGTTCATGTTTTTCATCCATCTGTCCCTCAAGAAACAATCTTGTTAGCGCCTGGAAGCAATGACCTCGTTTGCGAGTGCTCAGGTCATCGAGAACATTGTCGGCTACAGATTCCGTTCTAGACATGATGACTTACAAAAAGCGCTAAGAGCAGCTGGAGCTGTGGAGGAAGATTGGGATGGAAATCGAAAGTTGGCTCAGCTTGGCACTGCACTTAGTGAGTTCTTACTGAACTACTTAGCTTTCGAAGCAGGGGTCACACGAGGTAATGGATAGAGCATATTTGATACGAAAGAAAGCTAACCTCTGTCGAGCTTATGCCAATGATTTCAAGACGAAAGTAACCAGCAACGAACATCGTGCGTCCATTGCGAGACGAACGGGTATCAGCGACCACATCACATTCAACGAGCAAGAAGGCGCACAGTCAGCAAGCGTGCTTGCTAAAGCTGTCAATGCAGTGATAGCAGTCATCTTCTTTGATTGCGGTCAAGACATTGGCGTCGTCCTGAAGACGATGCGCCACCTTGGGTCAGTCAGCCCAGTCTTTTCGGCGACGATGCGCTAACGTTACGAACCGTTCAGTATGTTTACTCTTGCTGGACAATCAGTGGACCCTGCACTGCTATCTCTAGATGAATTTCCGAATTCACTCGATGTGAGATCGCTTGCACGATCTCTGTTCGGTGTAGATATGAACAGTCATTTATTGTCAACTAAGGCGAGCAATGACCGAGGTTTCTCGACCTGTCCTTCGACCCAGCTGGACGGAACCACAGATTCTGGAAAAACGGCGGCAGAAAAAGATATTTTGGGACAAGCGCAGAATGGGAGCCAACGGCCTCCTTTCCAGGATCACTATGGTTTCGATGGCGAGGAGGCAAATGTGGAATTCGCAGCAGATTGTTCGCCCGATGGAAGCATGTCAACCGCAGCTCCCACAGTGGCAGACAGAGAAGAAGCGAGGAGATGCGACACAACTAGAGCTGCAGGTCAATCTGGAAAACCTACGGGGAAACGGGGTGACATCGATAAGGGCGAGTCTGGGCATAGAAGAAAGCTTCGAAGACATGATACTCCTTCAAGTCTTGATTTGTTCGGAACATATTTGGCAGAAGAAGAACGAAAATGTGAAGTATGGGGGCACCAAACCCCGCGAGATACTTTTCTTACCCCTCCCATCCGAAGGGCAATCCAGAATCTGAGCAAAGGGAAGACAGAAGTAATGACAAGGATTCTGATACATATCGGCAGTCCCTGCCTGATAGGTGGATTGCAAGACATCCTGGAATCATGCAAGACCCAGGAGAGGTGCACGACCTCGGAAGCCATGTGTATGGTCTCGAGAGCGGAAAGAATCCGCGTGATCGCTAGTCTGGGTCATACCATGTCTCGTTCCCAGCTGCTTCGGAGATATCACGTCCTTCAATTGTTCAAGGACTGTGGCGGCCCGGATACCTCGACCTGGGAAATAGCCGTCACCCCATCTAGTCTGACACAACGGTCTGGCAAGCGTGGAAACCCGCTCAACAGGTCGGTCGCCGACTTAACCGAGAGGATGATGGAAGAAACATTTCCGGCTATCGATTCCAGTACGGACGAGTATACAACAAAGTATCGGTGGATCTCAGACATACGGAGGCTTGGACAGCGCCTATGTATGCTAGAGACAAGATTCGGCAAAGGCATTCTAGGTCTCATGTTAGATCAGGGCGTCGCCGGTACAGATATCGGTATCACCGATAAGATGTGAGTAGGGTCACTGCTGATTTCGAACTATCAGTGACTGTGACGCAGGATCATGACTCCAAATAACGTCGAGTACGCTGAGTTTCTTGATATCTTGGACAAGTCTCAGGGTGATCTACTCCGCGGTCTCAGTAGGGCCGTTCTCCCCACTGTGCAAGCTCTGACTCTTGGAGATGTACACGAGTGGAGACTTTTTGATGTAGGGAAGATAACGGTTGATGACATCATGAAGTATCCCAAAGGCTCATCAGTGTTCCTGGAGCTTATCAATAAGGCATTCTAGGTCGCAAATGTGAGCCCAGTGAGCAGCCTGTTTAAGCACGTTAAGTCAAGCAAGCTCGACTCGAGCCTTCACATGTGTTAGAAATGCGGCGTCGTGATCTATCACTAGTCGCTCTAGATCTTGTGATGATCGCCAAGACTGCAGCATGTCGTGACACCACTGCTCGTTGATACGTAGACTGCAAGTCCGAAACAAGCTAGGGGGTCGGGTAAGCGCGCCCCACATCGTCAGACGCGACCATACCTCCAGCCTGCTTACTGTTAGCATCACATCAGGTCGCACACTCTCCCCAATCTTTGACACAAACTTCTGCATACTCCATGGACGACACGATACAAGATTCAGTCGACGAATTACGGGTGCGCTCGTACCAGGCTGAGATGCTCAAGCGTAGCTTGGAAGGGAACGTCATCGTTGTGGTGCTGCTTCTGCTTGTTGGGAGACAAAACTTGTGCTGACTGAATACAGATGGATACTGGCAGTGGAAAAACAGCTATGTGAGCCAGTTTGCGGGAAGTGAGAAGCTTGCTGATTTCCGCCACACAGAGCTGTACTTCGTATCCGAGAGGAGCTGAACTGCTGCCCAGCAGAAAAGGCACGTTCCCATACCGAAACATGCAAGCAATGCGCAAAGATTGAATAGTTGACTTTCAACAGCTGGTATGGTTTATGGCTCCGACTGTAGCCTTATGCACGCAGCAGCATGCTTACTTGCGCTCCTATCTACCAGCAGTCAGAACGCAGCTCTTGACTGGCGCAGACAACGTAGACCGCTGGAGTGAACAAAGTACCTGGGACTCCGTGCTAGAAGGTGTTCGCATCGTCGTCTCAACCCACGCCGTACTAGAGGATGCGTTGAGCCACGGCTTCATAGCCATGCGTCGCTTGGCACTCCTCGTCTTCGATGAAGGTAATCGCACCTTCTGCTACAAAAGTTCAGGCTGATAGTCTCAGCTCATTCATGTGTCGGCGGGCACGCTGGAAACAGGATTATGAGAAATCTCTACTATCCGACTAAAGCAAGATCGGGCGTTGTGCCGCATATCCTGGGTCTCTCTGCTAGTCCAATCCTCAGATCGAACCTGAAGGGACTAAGGTAAGCACGCAGACGATTTTCAGTCTCAAGTCATGCTTACAATGTCAAAGCAACATCGAAGCCAATCTTGACGCGACATGCGTCACTCCACGACTACACCGACAGGACCTGCTCAAATTTGTTCATCATCCAAAAGTACAGAGACTTGAATTTCCCCCGTGCAAAACTTCGGAAGAGTCTATCACGGGTCATGTGTTTTCGAAACTTCGCAGACTAAGTGAGAGGTTGTCCCTTGAACAAAGAACATTAAGCGCTCCGTCAGTCCCGCACCGGAGTTCGACTAGAGCTGGCAGATCGACTTCGCAAGGATCGTTCACGGACTTCTCTGATCAGATTAGGAAGTTTTACAACAAGGCGACACATGTCTACAAAGAGCTCGGGCCTTCCGCAGCAGCCTACTATATCCTTCGCACAACTGAAAGGATAAGAAACAAAGCTGAACTTTTGGAGGCGTCAGCATTCTATATCAAAGAAGAAGACAAAATGGTATATCAACTGCAGCATGTATTCAATCGAGAAGAGCTCACCCAAGCGCCTGACGTTCTGTCCCTCCGGAGTCAGTTGTCTCCCAAGGTCGAACGATTAATAGCCTTCTTAGAACGTCAGGAGCCGGAACAATGCTCGGGACTGATCTTCGTCCAACAGCGGGCTATAGTCGGTGTACTCTACACTATTCTGGCTAATCATCCGCGGACAATGACGAGGTTCAAGTGTGCCACTTTTGTTGGCTTGTCAAACAGTTCGCACGGCAAACTCGCCTTATGTGAGCTGCTCGATAAGGAAGCACAGAAAGACACTATGCTTGAATTCCGCACTGGGAAGAAAAACATCGTCATCGCCACGGACGCGCTCGAAGAAGGGATCGATGTGGCCGCATGCAATCTAGTGGTATGCTTCGATGCGCCTTCGAACCTCAAGTCATATATTCAGCGCCGCGGCCGCGCCAGGATGTATGCCTCTCAGTACGTCATTATGGTCCCCACAGACAGTATTCAGACGAAGCTCGATAGCTGGCCAGAGCTCGAGAACGCTTTAGCCAAGATGTACCAAGACGATGATAGAGCGAGAACAAGGATTGCGTTACTGGAGAACGAACAAGAGTCAGTGGACGACTCGCTTTGCGTTGGAGCTACAGGGTATGTCACATTTAGATTCTCCATCAGGAGTCTGACCAGACCCACAGAGCCTACTTGACAGCTGAGAAAGCCATGTCACATCTTCATCACTTTTGCGACGTTATGCCTCGGCAGAGATATGCCGAAACGCGCCCAGTGTTCTCTTTCAGGGAAAAGGACAGCGGGCTGATTACCTGCACTGTGACACTTCCCAATTGCGTCAAATCTTCACTTCGATCTACTCGTGGGCGACGAGGATGGCGAACCGAGCGAGCAGCGATGAGAGATGCGGCCTTCCAGTGTTACGTCGCTCTGTTCGAAGCCGGACTTTTGAATGACCACCTTCTCCCGTTGACACACGAGTGGAAAGACCATGATGCGAACACAGAGCAACTCTTGAAAAAGGCATTGCGGAGCAAGCAGATAAAGCCTTTTACTCAGATGGCGCGGGCATGGGCGACTCCCGACTTGCATCAGACCACGATAACAGTCAGTTGCAATCGAACGCATGAGAAGCTGTCAATGAGGCTCACGACTCCGACAAGATTATCCTATATTCCAGATGTCTTGTTATACTGGGATTCAGAGACTATCTTCCAAGCCAGCTTCGGGAACCAATCTCGGAAGTCAGTTGCAAGCATTGACATGCTAGAACAGCTAAGGGCTGTCACCCAGCTCCTAGATAAGTCGACACGTTCCGATCAGAGCGTTAGTCACAAGACAGACTTTGTGCTCCTCCTCGGTCCAGACATCGAAGAGAATCAGTTGATGGATTGGTTCAAGGCATACGAAGGACGTGTAGACATGCTCGACGCCCTAACGAGTAGTAGTGAGGATATCCAGGGACTTGTCCGATCTACCAAGCTGAACGGAAAACCATTGGTCTTCTTTTGCATGACCAGCGAACCGCAACAAAAGCTCGATCTGGAAGTAGTGTGCGTCCCCCTCATCAAGCGTCGGAACTTCGAAGCGCCGAATGCGCTCACGAACCATTTTGCTGCTGCTCCGGCTGTCGATCTAGGAAGACCATCGGCAGCCGTGCAAATTCGGGCTCGCGAATGTACAGTCGATCTTCTGGACCATAGATTCGCGATATTCAACTTGTTTGTTCCATCTCTCTGGCGGCACATTGAGGCCTCTACCGTAGCCCACCAACTGCAGGAAACGATCCTGCCCAACGTTTCGTTTTGCAGTCTATCGCACATTGTGACAGCAATCTCTGCGCCGTCTGCTGGGAGGGCAACCAACTATCAGCGCTTCGAGTTCTTTGGAGACGCGCTACTAAAATTCCAAACTTCTGTCCAGCTATTCACAGATCACGGCAACTGGCCGGAAGGGTACCTCTCTCAGCGGAAAGACAGCCTTGTATCGAACGCCAGACTCGCCAGAGCTGCTATAGCAAAGGGATTAGGCTCGTTCATCTTGACAGACCCGCTGCGGCGTAAATGGTCAGTTCCACGCATCTCCGATGCAGACCAAGAGGCGGAGGAGCGAACACTCGGAATCAAAGCCTTGGCCGATGTCGTTGAAGCTCTTATCGGAGCTGCATACATTGACTCAGGCTTCAAAGCGGCGAGAGCGTGCACCAACGTCTTCCTTCCTGAGATCAGCGCCGTTGTACCTCAGTTTCCAGAGCGAATATCGGTGAAGTCCAACAGTCCGAGAGACCCCGAAGCTGAGACCCTGATTGGCTACCGCTTTCAAGATGAGTTGTTGCTGCTGGAAGCATTGACGCATCCTTCCTGTGGCATCGATGCTAAGACAGAGTCTTATCAGAGGCTTGAGTTCCTGGGAGATGCAGTCTTGGATGTGCTCATCTCCACTTTCCTCTCGCGTTGCCTACCTGAGTTGTCCCAAGGACAGATGACTCGCATCAAAGCAGCTCTTGGGAACAAGAATATACTCGGTTATCTTTGTCTTCATTTCAGCATGGACAGAGATCTAGTCCGCATCGAAATGGGCCCAGATCACCGCCCGCACGAGGTACGATACTGCGAGAAAGTGCCACTATGGCAGTTCATGCGTCACCACTCTCCAGAAGTAGTGCAGGCTCACAAGAACGCTGGCCACACTTTTGAACAATGTGGTGCTGAGATACAGAAGATCCTCAGCGAGGGTGCGACATATCCGTGGAAACTGTTGGCTCGCTTAGGCCTTGACAAGTTTTACTCCGATCTGGTGGAAAGCGTCTTTGGTGCGGTATTCAATGATTCGCAGGGCGATCTTTCAGAATGCGAGAAGTTGTTCGAGCGCATCGGTCTGAAATACTACGCTGCACGTATGGCGGAAGGCTCTTTGGACGTTGTGCATCCGAGAGATGAACTACAAGGCCTGATTGGCTCTTCTAAGCTTGAGATTGATGTTCAACCGGTATTTTCGGGCGAAGATCGTGCAATCTTCGTGTGCAGCGTCAGAGTCGAAGGGACCGTGATTGCTGAAGCCCAAGGATGCATTACCGAGGATGAGGCTTGTGTGGGTGGTATACAAGCAGCCGTCGCATTTCTTCGTTCGCAACAGGAGGGTAGAGGACGTTAAGTGTGATATAGTAGACAAAGAGGTCTCCTGGTTGTAAGCGTATAGAGTCTGCTACATCTACCCTTAAAATCTTCACTGCTTATGCAGTGCAGTGACCTTTTTATATAGAATTAGCTAGGACAATGCATTCAGCAAAAACACATACATTTCCTCTAAATTCTTCTGTCTATGATACCTGCACTCAACCGTGCTACAGAGATCCTTCGATGTTTGAGGCGATACAAATGATAGGAAAACTCGGACTTGATAAAACATAGCCACGGTAAACGCGACAGTATCGATAGAGAGCTATGGAAGTGACAGGATACCAAGTTGCTATGGGTAAATTTTTGCGTTAGTAATTTCCATCCCAACCAGAGTAATTTGCTTTCCGGACTCATGCTCTTAAGTCTACTCTACTCTAAAGATGACTTGTTCAAGTGGTTGAAATGTTAGCATAGCCAATTCTGCTTGTGCATTCTGATGGCTAACATAGCATTATGAAAGTTGTGATGTTCCCTACTCGTCAGATCGCATAATATTCTTGCGGTCTATGATCATGATTGATCTATCGATACACCTCGTGACACCTGGCGATTGGTCCCACGACCCCGCACCCGGCATCACTGCACCCAAAGCGGCGGACGTCAAGACGCTTGATCCTGCGGCGACGAGATGGCGCGAGTAACGTTGATCGAATAACGAATCGCTGGAATCAGTGGGTTCAAGGCATGCATCTCCGTTCAAAACGTGCACTAAATACCACAGGCCGCCAGCTCTCTCTGCTTGTCAAGTCATTCTACGAGATGTCGAGCGCCCGTTGAAAGACCGTGCTCCAGGACGCAAGTCGATCTGCATACCTACTTTGTGTTTTAGCCTATAGCTGCAAGTCAGTTAAATACTTTGCTAGAAAACGCAAGGTATTCTACCAAAGCCTATCAGTAGCCTACACGCCACAAGTATACGTGCTGTTCTCCTCTCGTCGCTGGGGCTCTCGAGGCCCTACTGACCAGCAACGTCGATCTGGAGGCGAAACATTCTGCCCCAGTCGATGCTGGCTGCCGAAGTCTCGCTGACTACAGCACGTCTTATCGATGATGGGCCACTTTCCAGTTGTATGTTTCGGCCTAGCTAAGGTCTCTGAGTTATTGTATTACATCCCATCGGAGGTCATTCCAGATAAACCGAACAAATCGTTGGACTTCTGGTATATCGCATCCCATGGATGAAAGACCTTAGCTAGACTCAAAATGCCATATATGGCTACACGCATTCGAAGACAATACTTGTTACAGACGCTCTTGAAGAAGCATACTTGGCTTCGCGAGGTCCTGTACCCTGCGCCTATGCCAGAAGACAATGTTCACTCCAATCTGCAGCAAGCTACAGTCTCTTTCTGGAAGGATCCAGCACAGACAATCACAAAGCTATTTAAGCTGACTCGGATGTGGTTCTTCACGCTTCTTCGTTACACATACCGTATGCGCTTCTTCGACGGAAACACAACATACCGAAGCGATCTCGATGAGGCAGATATCTAGTTCTTTGAAGACCGACGATACATCTCAGAACTGACTGAACGCGAAGTCTGCCGACTGGTTTGCATTCCTGACAAGTACGAGGCAACCTTCTATCGGAGTTGCTACAAGAGCGCCAAGCGATGTCCAGCATGGACGAAGTTTTGCGCCGGGATACAAACTTTCTGCAAATCCCTGGGACTTCTCACATCCCTAAAAGATCCGGAGCGATACCTAAACACACTCCTGGATAAACTCAGCTCCCTCGTGTTGCAACAGAGATGGTTGCAAACTGCATCGCATCTTGATGAGACTGCTGTTCTAGCCCGCAGCACGGAAAAACACGTCAAAGAACTCGACGAACGAGTAGTCTCAGTGAGATTGATGAGCCTGAACTTGGCAGAAGACACAAAACAGCACGTTGATTATCTAGCACTACAATACAACGAGCTTCGATCGACTGTCGCAACATTAAGCCGTTCACAGCAATGTGACGTGAACGTCTCGTCAGAGCTTCAAAGACAATGAAAACCACGAGAGAACGAGCTCCAACACCTTCGCAGTCGACTCGAAAGAAACGAGATAATGAACGCACGTTGCCTCATAACAATGCCAGAACAGATTAAGGAAAGCTGCATCAACATCGGCCACCCGATCACGGCATCGAGCGGAACTCAAGATGTTGAATTTCTTGTAGCTTGCCGGTGGCTGTTCGAGCACCTGCCGGCTTTTGACTCTAGACAGCAAGGTTTTGGTAATCGGTGGAGGCTGTTTTGGTAAGCTCAATGGAAACAGTACAGACAAAATTCAAGTCGTGACGACCAGCCTCTCCGAACGCTGGTTTGTGACGAAAAGTACAACAAGGTTGTAAACGGCCTCTATCGCACGCTGAGCAGCTTCATACGCGGACACTAGCGTTTGCGAAACAATCCACTAGATCCAGATGTCCAGAAGGTAGTGGATGTGATCAGTCCGACGCACTACGACAGCAACGGTCAGATTGACATCGAGGCGGAGAGACAAAGGTGGTGCAGGTAAAGTCCGCTGTTAGTAATAGAGCGCTCAATGTAACGCATTGCGCTGAGACTTTAGGTGATGCGCTTTTGATGCTTACGTCTGGGTGACAGCCAACTTGCCGAATGGATGGTACTGCAACTACATGGATACTCTACAAAACTTCCAGCATACTGTGGTCGATCGCAAACTATGTGTACGTGCTTTGATATTCCTTGCGTACTGTCTCACCCGTACGAGGATCACAAGATCTCGCGTAGCAGGAATTTCAGAACCCCACCAGCATAGGCAGATCTCTTTGGGAAAAACTTTCCGCTACCAATAGTATACTCCCTCAACTCTTCGAGAGAAGGAAAGAGCTCGACTGCATCTCGCGAGACGTCCACCAGATCTACAAGATTGACGTGAATCGTCTTTATCTTCTGTTCATGCTTAGAAAAGGGTTTTCTTGAATGGCTGCCACAATCATACCTTCTTGCAGTGAGGAATAGTGTCAGGCAATGGCTCAATGTAGAGGGCTACACAAAGCTTATGCCAGTTCTCGATGTCAGCGACATCGGTACCGTACAAGCCATTAAATCGTATGACCAGGGCGTCGTTGAATATCCGACGAGCTTGTTTACGTTCCTCACAGTCCTTGTCCCAAGCAAAGAAGTCGCACATGCGATAAAACTCCTCCGCCACGCTCCTCTTGAGATCATAGGGAAAGTCTGGATACTGGGTGAAAAAAGCCGAGATTGCGTCTAAATCCTGCTTTGCTCTGCGCTGATGGTACGGGAGAAGATCTAGCTGCCTCTTTAACAATTTAGCAAAGAGAGGTCGGAATAAATCGTTCTATCCTGGCCACCTACCCCTCTGCTTGATACCGGTCGTGAGCCGCCAGGGTGAGAGAACTTGCAACCCGAACCGTAATTGCAGTGACCATTTTCCTGGAACTGATAGCATACACCCCGTGAGCTTCTACGCATATTTTCAGTGGGTGTCAACGATTAATGGCCTTAACAGTTTTCGTCTTTCGAGGAGGAAGAAAGGTCAGTGAAGCAGCTTTACCGAAGACTGAGCCCCCCTTCGTTTCTTGTGACGACAAAAGCAAATACAGAGCATGAACCTAGCTTTATATGATATCATGACACGGACTGATATCTACCATGCAACTAAACGTCAGGGTTTCATAGTGTGTGCTTCCCCGTGCAGCGTACCTACCAGACAATGTAACATTGTAGTCTCTTGATCGGACTTGGTACATTACATCCATGATATCCAATCCGGAAGATCGTCCGTAGCCTCAGGGTACACCGCTGGAGAGTCTAACAGAACCAGTCGCCTGCTTCACTGGTCAGAAGCGTAGATCACCCTATCTGCGAAAGGGGGAAATTCGAGATTTACTACCGATCAGGAACTGATGATTATTTTGACGAGATCTGATTCCTGTGCTATCACAACCTGATCATATTGACGCCTCCAGCTCGTGGTTGACTATCGGCCTTGATACATGTATGGAAGATCTCTCTCAAGTATGGCTATGGTATCAACCATGATACTCATGTTCTCATAGCTTTCTATCGCGTCTGCTGTCGGATGTTGGGGATACATTTTGCACGCAATTCCTTACAGAGTTTTCTTAGCAACGAATGAGATCGAGGGGACGGTTACACTAACGTTGGTGCGAAGTTACAAGACGTGCAGAGGTCAGTACGAAGTCCAGGAACTACTTTCGAGGCGAAATTCAGTTGGACAAATATCTTTAGTTTCAATTTTGCATGCGTTTCTAAATCTAGACATTTTCTCGAGTATCTCGTTCTTAATGCTCGGCGTGATGAAGCGTGACAAGGATCGGGGAAGTATCAAAGTGGCGCGCCCAATCTAATCGCTATCGATTTCGCACTTCTCCAGCAAGCCACACTCAAGCACTTTAACGAGATGCGTCTTCTCCATGTCCTCCCCTTCTCGTCTCGTCTTCATATAATCTTTCAAGAGCCGTACAGGACTCGCGTTGAAGCACCAGACACCAGCAGGCGGTACAATAAATCCGTCGACCTGCAGCTTCTGTCCCCCTCTAGGAGTTTTTCAAGCTAGACCCAGGTATCTACACAGCTCGGCATACTCTGCGTAGGACTGGAAGTAGAGTTGGCTGGCGAAGAGATTGAGCTGAACGATCTGGCTTCGGCAAAGGCTCAAGATGCCTGCAGAGAACTCACGGCCGACGCAATACAGGTCGAGCGTATCGAGTGGGCCATAGCTCCGATTAGGACGCGGAGCGTAAAGATGCAGTGTCACTAGCTTCGAGGTTCGAATTTTCGCGATGAGTTGTTCAGCTTCGAAGGGACTAAGGATGATTAAGCACCAGTCAGCGGAGGGCTCATGTCCCATCGTGACTGAGAGGATTCATTGCAAAGGCCTGAGATACGAGTCCGAGACGTACGAGTCTGACATGACTCCTTGTGGGTGCTTGGCAGTGCGCTCGAAGTCCGCTGTCATAAGCAGGTCTTCTGGGAATTGTTCAAGATCAAATCGTTTTGCAGCACTCGTTGACTTCAGAGTCTGAAACGCGGGTATGAATGCGCTTGACCTTTCCAGAAAAACGCCAGCGTCCACCAGCCTGACAAGGTCGGGGTGTAATTTGTGCTTCTCAGCTTCCATAGGTGCAGGTCTCTGGACTTCGCGCTCTTCCTCGATTTCTGGAGAGAGTTCTCTCTCTTGCTCTTCTTGAAGCGTTGCTGTGTCTAGAGACACTGCCTCGAAGTCTCGATAGCGCTTGAGGATCTCCCGAATGCTACTGTTGATGGTGTCCCGATCCTTCATTGCATCGGATAGATTACCAGGACGAGGTCGATAGCGATCTTCGAGGCTTTGCGCTTCTGTTTCGAGAAAAGATTTCGCTTGCTCTACAGTTGCTTCCGCTCCGTTCAAGCAATCCTTGTAGTCCTCATAGCGGTGACCTTGAGCAGCCCACAAAGGTATATTCCGCCGCATGTCTGCCCACGTCTCTGCGATTGCCCATACCAAAAGAACAGAAACTTCTATCTCTGTACTGCACGACTTTGAGGTGCACTGCAGAATCTTTGTCTGTATCTCTTCCGGAATGCAGAAGACGATTGACTGGCCCTTGCTCAGCTTCTGCATCCGCATACATGCTTGCACTAGCGCATCCTTTGTCAAGTTTGCGCCTAACGTTACAGCGGCCTGGTATTGCTTCGGCATCTTCAAATCCGTTCCCCAGGTGTGGGCCTGGTCGAGATATACAAGACATTCTTGCAGATGCTTCGAAAACGGCGATGTTTGCAGTCGCTCAACGCAGCCATTGTGATCGAGAACCGAGAGTTTTTCATAGTCGTTGAAGAAGATGACTGCTTTTGCTTTGATATCGTTTGAGTTGCTTATGCGAAGCCACATTTCAACCACTTGAAAGTTACTGAGCTCCAATATTTGCGCACCAGCATCGAGAATCACCCGAGTCGGCAATTCCATTGCGTCGACGATCTCCAGTAGACGCTCAGCATCTGTCTGCGACGGTAGCAGTTTGACAGAATTCTCATCCTGCAGTAGGTAAGCCAACACTAGGGCATTGGTGTGGTTCTGTTTTTCGGAATCAATATGACGAACCCTGAGCGGGAGTACTTGACGTGAGTCGTTCGTGCCGCTGAAGCCGGTCGTGGGATGAGATTTGACGGCACCAAGGTCCCAGCCGGATGCAGAGAGCTTGGATGGAAACTCCTTCATCGCTTTGGGCAAAACAATGTGGGACAGAAAAGAATCGATGGCACCTTTCGAATGACGAAGCGATTGGAATATCTCCGTGATGCACTGATGACGATCTTTCATGTTGATGCCCGTGAGGTGCTGGAAGGCTTCGGGAAGAGCTCTTGCCGAGCGGACTCATATTTCGTACTCAACATCGGATTGATCCGACTTCTCGAAATGTGCAAACGTGTCAAAGAGGTCCTGATCATCTAGGTCGCCATAGTAATAGGTAAGTGACGTGAGCGTGATGACCACATCCGGATGACTGAACTCGGGCCGGGGCGACGGGCTGTCTTTCGAGCGGTATGGCACAGCCAATTGAGTTTTTGGTTTGCGGCTGCGGGCAATACCGTAATTGACCCTCCATCGCTTGGACTTTAGCGCAAAGCTTAGCACACCGCCTGCAATGAGACCCCGCAAGAGGAGCAGCAGGCCTTCGGTGGTTTCTGTGGAGAAAGTCCCTTTTTCAACTGCGTCAACGTCTGTAGGGGTGAAATTACGCTGGCGGATGTAGCGTAGGATAGTCTGTCTCATCTCGGAAGGCTGCCGCGCTATGGAAAGAAGGCCTGAGATGCCGACCATGCATATGTGTTCCGTGATCAGGTCCAGCAGCTTTTCTTCTGCATCACCACGGAGAATACGCGTGCGAGGATAATGTGACGCCTGGTGTTTGTTGAATTCAATCGAAGAGGGAAACATTGTCTTGACATCGGCGGTGTATCTGGTGACCAATCCCAGGAGTGAGTGGATTATGATCCATCTGTCTGGATTGAGCTGTATTGGCGCTTGGGTACCTGAAAATAGGTCAGTATGAGGACTCAAGACGACGTAAACATGTGACGCCGCGACTTAGCAGGCTGATACTGATCAATCCTTCTAGGTAGAGACAGCGAAATTTAGCAGTGACAGTCGTTTGCGGCACATACCCATTGTGTACACCAATTCAAACTTGACGATGGAATTTCCATCACTTTCATCGACAATGTCCCGGGAGTGTCTGTCGAAGAAATGCTGAGTTCGCAAAAGTGACCTTCCTACGTCAGGCTGCCCGCTGAGGCACTCGATGCCCATAAGCTTGAAGGACAAGATGTGTTCAGGTTGGACGAGCAGAATACTACGGTTAGCCCTGCATTCTTGTAAAATCTCGCCAATAGCATCAGCTTCGAAGGGACTGAGTTTAAGGGCTCTAGAGAAAGGTATATGGTAGATTCTCCTGTTGAGCAGCCCGCCGAGCTATTCGACCAGCATTTGAAACATCTGTCGTGACTGCGACTTTGCAACAATGACTCTGACGAGCCTTTATCGGCGGGAGCCAGTACGATGAAAGGTACATAATGCGGACAGGATCACTCACAAGTCGCCTTGAGCCAGATAGGCAGCGATGGTCGGGATGACGGCGGAGGACTTTCCCTTTCCCATGTTGAATTGCATGACGGAGTTTGCTTGCTTCGGTGGGCATCGCATCCGTTTTGCGATTTCTTCCTGCACCTCGCGGACTAGTAGACCACTCTCGGCCTCAAGCAGCAACGTCTCAGGAAACTCCATGGGTTTCCAATTCTGGTGCCCACGGTTGTACAACTCTTCGGCAAACTCATATGGGTGAAGAGAAACTGCCAGAAGTCTCCTGGCGCGCTGGAGCTGGGTCAAAGAAAGACCGTACTGGATGACTACTACTTTCCAAGCCTCAGTCAGGGTATCGAAGCGATCTCTATTTAACTGACGAAGCCAGAATATGGGGGAGACTCGGGGTGATTGGCCTATTTTGACCGCAATCCCATCGCCTGTGTGAATATGGTTTTGTAGGATGGAGCTCGTATCATCAAGATACTGCTGGCAATCGTGCACGTATCTCTCCACGAGCCTGCAGAGCTCGCTTTGTGTCATGTCCGCACGTATTGGGGGTGGTTTTCTGTGGAGTGCAAGCGAGTCGCAACTTGCGTATAAGTCCAAGAGGTAATCCTTCTCACGTAGAGACTTTGCACCGGGTCTAAGCTTTCGGAAAAGCGACGTGAGCCGCATCCTGGCTTGATCGATACCTTTGTCTTTGGCTCGCTGCTCTGTCAACTTTGGGAGCGGCGTCGGCAACATTGACAAGCACAAGTCGGTAGGGCTCGATGCTATACATCATATTAGTATAGCGTGTGGGAGAGGACGACGTTAAGAAGTTGATGAAGCGCACCCAGTAAACGCGTATCCGAGTTGTCTGTAGTGTACAGTGCTGGGGTAGACTTACAAAATGCAACTAATGCCGGCGCCTCTAAGCCGAAGATGTCTTTGACACTGTAGAAAGAGGATTTATGTATCCCTCTACAGTTTTCGCGCACATAAGCGACGCGGTTGTCTCTAATCCTCAAAGGGTCAACATCTTGTCGTGCCAGAGTCGATGAGATGTTCTCAAGGTATCGATAAAAGCAACGGTTATCGTACCAGATTTTGAACATTCGCCCAACCTCCGACATAGCCCTCTCAGTATTCAGGTATGTTTCCGCAAACTGAGTACGTGGTGTACTTGGTACCTCACAGGGCCACTGGTTGTGGAGTGCGCGTGCGACAGTCTTGGCAGCGTTGCTTTGATGCATCTCAAAAAGTGTTCTTCTTCTCCTGATCCATTGCCAATACTGCTCGCCGGGCAGCTGCGGTAAGTCATATTCAGGACAAACTTCGTAAGGTTGATGTATCTGTACCAGATTCTTAATGGTAGATAAAGCAGGAGAATCTCCTTCTGCTAAGTCGAATCTGGCGTCCGCAGGGATTTCGACTGGCGCTAGATCAGAGCAATTATAGAATGCGGCCAGGGCTTGGATGACATCCATGTCTGCGGATTCCGTGAACGCTGCAGTTGACAACCAAATCATCAGATCGAACTTGTTATAATGCCAAGGCGTTGTCGCAAGCCATGAGTGCAGGTTGCACCACATGTCTGGGAGGAAGGAAGATGGCTCCACGAGCCATGAAGCGTTGTAACGAAGCGTGGGTGGCTCCAATAATGCGTTGTAACCTTGGACTGTGGCGTCATGCAGATGGATTGTTCGAAGGGATTTCACAAGGTTATGCGCGTGGACAGGAGAGTGGAGAGTAGCCTGCCTGCGAAAAATCAGTTCAGCGGCAACGGCACCACGCGGTCCCCATTGCGGGTCGGCAACGCTAGCTCTGACTTCATAACACTGATTAAAAGTACGGGTATGGTACTCTGCGCCAAAGCCATCGACGCGAACAGACGATGTTCTTATCGTGTCTCTCTCAAGCAGGTGAAGCTTCAGAAAGTCTAGCTTCGGTGGATCTACATAGATGTCGCTAGAATGAAGCAGCTTCGTTCTCTTTGATATGGAGAACAGTCTGTCGACCGCCGTATAGAAGCCGGGACAACGAGGATATGTTTTTGTCTCAATGGACCTCTTGCATGACCTCCTTATGAGAAGGATAGAACATCCGTCCTGGTGTCAGTCGAGCGATGGACTCCAGGAGGCCAATATTGGCCGTTGTCAGCACGTCGAAGGATGGTACTGCGCCTGACTGTAAGATTAGTAGTGCAGCCTCAGTCCCAGTATAGCCGGTCAGGATGTCTGGCAGGCAGTGCGAAGTAAGTGCATGAAGGTAGCACAGGAGGAGCTTGCTTTGCAAACTTCCGTTGCCTATCAGCCGTCCCAAAAGCTGGTCTACCTGATACGCGTGGGTCGCACAAACCGCGTCCAATCTAGTCGAAACAGAAACATGCCCCGTCGTTGTCCTTGAATATGCCACAACGCCTTCTGCTATGAGAGCCAAGCGATGCTCGATTCCCTGTTCAGCCTTGAAAACAAGTACGCTGGCCAGTCCAGACATCGTTCCCATTCGCTGATCGGTATCGATGACCATTCCCTTATATTCATGCGAAGGGATCTTAGAATTGCCCTGCTTGTGATGGAAGGCTAGTCGTCGCCGGGGAAGCTCTATGGAGAGAATAAAAGACTTTGTAGACAAGATATGAATGTGCAACGGAAGCTCCAAAGGCGACAGGATGTTCGGTATTGTGCTGCCAGTATTGCTTGCTGGACTGACCAGATAGGTGTCTACCCTCTAGAGGCGCCAACTAGCTCCATATCTCTTCGGGCGCCACAGCCCACTGACTGAAGCCCAGGAATCGTCTCGGGGGCGAATTTCTACTTTCCCGGTATCGTGGTCATACCAGTGGAAGTAGTCAGCAACGAACATTGTCGGAAGTCGATTCTCGAATACACGAGAGGAGACAAGATCAAATTTCGTTCCACCTCGAGCAGCTAGGATAAGCATATTCGAGCCTTCCATTCCGAAATTGAGGTTGTAACACCATTTGGGGTGGAAGGGGTGCATCGCAGAAAACTCCATGCCTGGCTCTACAGCAGATGTCACCTCTATAGGCACCTTGTCGAGGGGCGAAGCATACAATTGATGTTGACAGTATTGCACTGGCAGTCGAGAAAGTGGCAGCCCGTTCACGAGCAACTCAGCGGTAAGGAGGCTGAGGTGTACAGCTTGTGCATCGTACTCGACGTGGACCCAGTGGTGTTGAGGATCCTCAAGTACGCTCCAGTGATTTGTAGGGCGAAAGACTGCCCACAATGCCGCCACAGCTCGGTTGAGACCTTCTTGTACGATGTCAGAAGATATCCCTCTGGTAAGCACTGACAAAGCTCGAGGAAGCAGTGATCTCCACGACTGCAGCATAGCGCGATGGAGATACTCGTGCTCCGAAGATGTGGCATCTTTGTTCTCTTGCACCACGATTGAAGCCTGAAGCAGTACCGAAACTCTTGAAGAGGAACAAAGGATGTCTTTTAGGAATCTTCCGTCGATGTCGAATGTATTCGTACACAGGAAACCTATTTCGGTAAGTCTGGAAGAGAGCTCTTTCCGCTGCAGATCGTCTATTACTGTAGGGAGCCGTTTCTTGAGGCGAGTCAACCATTTCAATGATATCACACGAGCCTCTTGAAGCAGCTGCGTACATCTTGTGGCAATCTGATCCGAAGCATTGATGCTGAGTATTCGCAACATTACCTGCACTAGAGCGGCGACAGCTCTCCAAGTCTCCCAATTTTCGCTGATGCGCCTCAGAGCCGTTTCGATCTTATCCACAAGGGCTCGAAAGAACGTCTCATCCATGAGGATCTCGTGGGCAACACGCTCTAGCTTGTTGTTGCTTGTAGGCGGACCTGCGCGGTGCATGGTCTGCAAAAGCAAGCAATGCATCTCGATCTTATTCAAGTCAATAGTTGGCATTGCAAGCTGCACCAGAAGATTCTGATACTGGATTCTGTACCCAATAGGAAGACACCTGAAGGTCTTGTATTCGACCAAAGAGAAGTGCGGGGGGCAATCGGACAAGCGTGCAATCACCTGGTTCGGGGTTATGACATTCAATATGGTAGATGACCTCAAGTAAGCTTGAAATTGCGACGAGCGAGACGGAAGTTCGTATGTGCAATTTTTGGATACTTGTTGACTGGAATCCAGAATGGTAATGAAGGTGTTGTACGAGCTGTCGAAGTACTGGTATTGAAGTGCATTTTCAACACAGACTTCCTTTTCTTGTAGGAAGTCAACACCCTCTTTGACGCGGTAATGGCTCCCTGTGAGTGGCTTGACCTCGGATTCAAGGTAAACACGCCGATCGGACGGGGAGGTCCAAAAACTACTCAACCCATCTTGCGTGTAGAGATCGTATTTCGCTCTCGGTTCTGTAGTTCTGGCATGAATGAAGCCTAGCATTTCCACTCGTAAGAGCATTGTCGCGTCGCGCTAGTGACTATAGGCCGTTGGGATTTGTAGTTCAAACACTGTTGCTTTTGCCATCGCTTCGTCTGAATGAAGCGGCCATTCATGGACATGAATTTCGAGTTGCTTAGCTTGAGTCCGTAAGCTACATTTCCTGCACCAGGGTGCATGCTCAGTACTGCTTGATCCGTAGTACTCGTTGTAAACTACTTGGTAGTCGCAGTCACGCCTATCAGACGCAGCTACAAGGTCGTGATAACATGGTTTACAAGCGAGCGCCGCGTACAAGCGAGCGCCGCACCCCACCAACTTTGCGCACCTCTACGATCGTACATCTCAACAACGTGATGATGTAATATGTAGATATCTATATAGCAGATTAAGCAGTATCTTTAGTATCCTTCTTGCATGTACGTAAGTTGTGGCCAGTCTCCCTGCACCTCGTGCAGCGCGCCAGAGCCTGGCGGCTGAGTCCTGATCGCGCACCTCCTTGACGCTCTTTACGAGAAATCTGCTGCTTAACATCACGTTAAGCGAGTATATCTTCTCCCTCTCCTTTTGTTAAGGTCCCTCGCTTCTGTATACGCTTTTTCTTACGCTGTTTACGCGCTGAGGCTGCCTTATTAGCCTTCTTAAGGCTGGCAATCCGATCGCGCATTAGCTTAGCTAAGAGCATTATGACCTTAGCGCCCTTCTTAAGCTAGTCAATCGCTTTAATAATAGACGCAGGCGATGAGCTCTTGTGCCGCCGAACGCGATCACGTATTAACGTTGATAGAGCCTCAAGCTCGCGTACGTTGCTCGGCGTACGCGCCTCCTAGAGGGCCTCTGATAGAGCAGCTGGAGTAGGCGTACGGAGCTGCACGTCTAGCTTTGACAGGACAGCATCTGGACAGTGAGGAACAAGGCCTGCGCCGCGGAATGCTGAGTGGAAATTAGCTGGCGTAAACGCTCGATCAAACGCTGCCTTAAACGCTGGCAGAAACTCGAGCTTGGTAACGTGGTTAATATGGTGGCGGATCAGGCTCTTAACCTCACGGCTGTACGCGCGCTTCAACGGCGAGAAGCAGCCAACGTCTAGAGGCTGGAGCAGGTGAGATGAGTGAGGTGGCATGCAGAGCGTGTAGATATTGTTCTCCTTGCAGAGTTCTTGAAACTTAAGAGAGTAGTGGCTCCTATAGCTATTAAGGACGAGCAGGCAACGCGTACTAACAACGCGAGTCTTCGTGTAAGCGTTAAAGTGCTTTAGCTACTTAACTCCTAGCTCGTTATTTGTCTAGCTATTGTCGCTAATTGCAATCGCCCAGTCGCGTGGGATATCCTCCTTGTACTAGGCAGACAGGTAATACTAGCCAGCAAAGACGAGGAACGGTAGGATTAACCAGCCAGCTGCGTTGATCGCAGCGATCAACGTTACCCACTCGCGATTACCAGGCTGGATAGCCTTTAGTCTGCCTCTTCTCTCTAACCCTATCACGACAAGCTAAGTTGTAATCTTGCCTATTATAAAGCTAGCCTCGTTAAAGTTGTAGACGTCCTTATCGCAGATGCTGTACTTAGTCTTTGTCTCCTCTACAAGCTTAAACTAGCTCCTAATTAGAGCTAGATCCTCGCATAGAGCTCGCTGCCTATCGTACAGTCGATTAAAACACGTCGTGAGGCTATTAGTACGCTTAACAAAGTTGCGCGGCTAGTAGACGCTGACCTAGCTAGCGCCGCGCGCAGTTAGCAGCTTATTAGCTATATTACGTACGGCTTCGTACGTAGGCGCAAACCTACGCTGATCTAGGTCGAGTATATAGCTAATAATCACCTCCTCCTCTCTCTAGGTAAGCTTTCTTGAGTTAGGCTGGCAATCGCGTTAGGCAGGTACACTAGCACGTTGGCGGCGGATTGTTTGTTCAGACACGCTATAGATAGCAGCAGCATTGCGATTACTCTGTATTTAACAAGAATTAATAGAAGAGATAGCGAGCTGAACGTCTGCTTTGTTTAGAGCTGATAGAGTAGCGCTGCGTTGTGCTATTGTACATTGAGATAAGAGAGGTGCGCGAAGTTAGTGGGGTGCGGCGCTCGCTTGTACGCGGCGCTCGCTTGTAAACCATGTTACTGTTGTTTCTTCTGAGCCAACTCGCAGCACTTCTCTTGACGTGCTACCGTTGCCTACTGCTTGATATCTGAATGCAACCTATGATTTTCTGGAGATCCATCAGAAAACCTGACTGCGAACGAAGATGGAAAACTAAAGTCGCGGTAGAGGGATGGAGCATCAGCCCTCGCATCTCTTTGGCGGCATTGCAGGTAGGCCTCAGCGACCGACAGCCGCCCCAACTGACTCTCGAAGGGCAAAGAAAGCGAATGGAAAGAGGACAATTCCACCTCTGGATCAAAGTCGTACAGTAATGGATACATCCTACAAGCGCATCTGTCACATGCAACCCACAACTCCATTACGGTGAGATACACGATGGATAGACTCCTTGGTACATCGCTTGCGGTGCTGTATGAAGAGCTTGCCTGGTGGAAATACTCTTGCAGAAGCTGTCGTAGCTTCTCGCAGGACGTGTCATCGGACATGTGTCGCTCAGTCCAAGAGGAAAGGTGGTCTTCGACCCATCTCTCCACTGTCGCCAAGTAGAAGTACGTGTATTCTCCCGAGCCGCTGAAGCTGGTGGGCAGCTCATGCTCGGGACATACCAGGCATTTTGAAGTCGGTCGAAAATTTGATACACCAGTTTGACGTGTTCTACCAGAGATTTTCGTAACGAAGTCGTTCATTGCCGGGAGATGGATGTCAAGCTCGTTGTAGGGCTGGAGATCTGCGAGCACTGTCATACCTATACATCTACCTGCGCTGTTCGTTACGCTGTCGATCCAGCGACCATCGATGATCGTGCCTGGTTTACAAGCGTTTGGGCTGACTTGGTGTAGAGATCGAAGGAGCGTCCGGGAATCAGCTTCCTCAACTTCTGTAAGCGGCCGGTCGACTTGGTGGAGGTGATGTACACCAGGTCGATATCTGGAGTCCCGCATAACACGTTAGCAGGCTACTCAGGCAATTTAGTACTGCTCGGCCGACAGCAAGGCTCGTGTTATCAGGTTCTAAAACAGAAATAATCACGCCGAACTGATAGCAGTATGGGATCGAAAAGCACATTATTACGTGAATTGACCTTACATACCTGTCATCTCGTAATGTGCTTTCACACTTTGGAGAAGCCTCGCTAACAGGTTCACCATGACAGCCTTGTATACGCTCACAGACGACGTGCGAGCGATCTGGAGCTGCATAGTTGTGCGGACAAGGAGCCACAAAGCAGATCTTCTCCATGGTAGGAAGCCGTGTTTGCATAGGACATCTTCGCGAGTGTTTTTCCAAACACGCTGCACGCCAGTGGGCTGGCCGATGACGGATAGGAAGTGTACGAGTAAATCGGTGATCAAGCCTGGGTGCGTGGTATCGCGAGTCTCATGGTGATCTTGCCGGTTTTTGTCTGTCTGAGGCTGGAAGCCCGGAGCTTCTTCCCAGCTCATCCTTCCAAGCATTCGTGCTGATGCTTCAATCAGACCTCGCTCCTGGAACTGTTTGAGAGGTATTCGATAGGCAAAAGTCGGAAAGGAGCGCTTGAGTCGACCCTTTGTTCGCATCACGGTCTCGTTTGGCGGTGACAGCTCGAACACCTCGAAGACGACATCAGTACCGGCTTCTTGTTTGCTGACGATCACCGCCGCGTTCTGTGTCTTTATCTCAATGGGGATAGTCCCTGACGTCTCACTGGAGGCCAGACCATGGAGTAAGTCTGCGAGTCGGGAGTCACTGATAAATCCGTCCGTGTCGCGAATGCGACGCAGGTTTTGAACTGCAGATGTTAGGAGATCTATGTGACTATAAGACAAGATCGCATATCAGCTGATGTACTATTATGGACTGCTCAGATCGGGAGCTGACAATCTGCGAAGGTACTTCCTAAGGCTTACACTAAATAGGTGCTAGATACGAAAGTAGTATGAAATCCTTCTGAGTACTCTCGACGGGGTTTTCTGGAAGACGGTGACGTCTATGCACATACCTAGCTACTTGTGGCTGCTCGGTCCGCACCGTCTCGTCGAACGTGCGGAGGACTTCTATTGTCGTGTCGAGTAGTTCATCTTCATACTCTGCCTTCCAGTCGCTCTCCTGTGGCAGCTCTGGAGGCAGCATGATATGGTGAAAGAGGTAGAGTGTTGCCTCGAGACTCAGCGGAGGCATAGCGATAAGTCGCAAAACTTTGCCAGGTTCGAGCTAAGGTTGACGATAGAATGATAGTTTGACTTGATCAGAGATTGAGCTCGTGTGCTTCGCATCAAAAGCGTGGAGACAATCAGATGGCGATATCAGAACGGCTTATCTACAACTACCAGTTCATGGAGATGAACGAGAAGGTTGTCTTGTGCTGGCAGAGACTTGCAGTGTGGCGCACCCACTTGCAGCAGATGACACGTCTCCGACCAGGCAGTAGCATAACCTCGCAAGATAACGGCCGAGGTAAAGGAGGGAGAGCGTTATCCCGCCGCACGAGTGGGCATCAAACAGTCTACCAGCCAGTACTTTAGGCACTACAGATGCATCAACAACTACTTCTCTGTTGTGCAACGAGGGAGCCAGACCTCTTAGCGGGTTGCATGCTCCAATCATGGTGGCGCGCACTTGAGGTCTACCATGTACTCCAATACGCCACATGCCGATCGGCTGGAATGACTGTAGAATCTAGCGATAAGATGTTAGTCCAGCCTCGGTCTGACTTCATAGCTCCTGGCTTCAAGGATGGTGTGAGCAGTCGCAATCGACCCCACGCTAATGCCGGAAGCTCGGCCCAGGAGGTGTCAAGCCTTGTTTTGGATCATAAACACCATGCCTGATCAGGATAAAGGCCCTAACAGACCGCAACAGACAAAACATGAACGGTGGAAAGATGGCAAGTGCAAACGATCTGACAGCTCACAGGCTGGGCCCGCACCTTTCGCTCAATGAGAGATAAGGCAGCCACGTTTAGGTCGTGTTACCCCGCTGGCTGACATTCACTGTTGGGGGGGGGGTCCGTCAATCGACCATTCTTTGTCTGACTGAACCTCGACTTTTCGACAGCTAACAAACAATCCAACATGTACTACGACAACGAATGCGAAACGTGCGACCGGGAGTTTGGCAGCCAGCAAGCCGCCATCCAGCACATGGATGCACTTGACCACTGGGGTCCACGATTCGGATATGACGCATGCGATCGAGAGTTCCTTACCCGACGCTCGGCGGAACAACACATGGACGACACGGGACACTGGGAGCCACAGTTCGAGTGCGAGGTCTGTGACAGGAGATTTCGTTCGGAGTTGTCTGCCACTCAGCACATGAGCGCTCAAGATCATTACAAGCAATATCACTGTCGCGACTGCGCCAAGTCGTTCCGGAACGAGAACGCATTGAGAATGGTACGTTGTTTACAGCCACTATACGGTTGGTCTATACCTCCAAGTCAGGCATTACTAATTGTCGCAAGCATCTAAACTCGAGCACCCATCGCGGCAGGAATGTTGCCTGTCTCTTCTGCAAGACTGCCTTGACCTCGGCTAGCGGGCTTCCACACCACCTCGAGTCTGGCTCATGTCCACGAGCTGGGAATTTCAATCATCGAACGATATTTCAGGCCATCAATCAGCGGGACTGTGGTGGTCTAATAACGAACAAGCTACTTACCTGCCCCGATTCTGGTACACAGAATATCGCAACAGGTGCGACTTGGAACGGCTTCAACTATGAGTGCTACCTCTGCCACCGAGAGTTTCGTAATCTTCAAGGATTGAACCAGCATTTGAGCTCGCCGGCCCATAGCGAAAAGCTGTATCACTGCCCGAACCGTGACTGCACCGGTCAGTTCGTCCGTTTAGCATCGCTATTCAGTCATTTCGAAAGTGAGAGCTGCAACTTTGTGCGATTCGAAAGGGTCCAGGAGCATGTCCACGATTTTATCACGGGACGCCAGAAGCTCATCGGCTCTGGGTGACTGTATAGCCCTGTGTTTGAGGGGAATCCACATGAGGTTCAGCGTTGGATCAGTACGTCGAAAGCATCGGTACATGAGCAGCATCTGGCACTTCGCAGAATTGGTCTGAGCTTACACATCATGGCTGTCCGTAGTTGGTTGTTTCTCTGCAAGCTGCTCGTTCTTAGTCGACTTATTCTTGCCGACTGGTTACAATGTCGGGATTAGGTTACTGATGTTATAAATTGTGCCGCCGTACATCATTGATCAAGCTAGCCAGCACACATTGGGGTGTAAACTCGACGGCTGCATTATGGCTTGATAGCAAGTGTGCAATTCCAACTGCGTATATATTCAAGTAAAGAGCTTACGGATGTGAGATCTGATGACCCATGCACTGCGTTAACCGAACGGTTCTATCCCATCTCTGTGTTGGAGACAGCCTGCGCCGTACACCATGACGATGCAGAGTAGACTGTTATGGTAGAGAGAAACGAATTAGGTGAACCTGTGCGCTAGCCGAAAGAGGTCATTTCCAAATGTACACGTTGTAATGGTCGCATTAGGACTAGTGCGACGAAGCGGCCATGTGACACAGGAGACGCGCTTACATTTTTCGTCACCCTACAGCAGATTGTAAGCACTGCAGACGTGCGGCGCAGACGAGCGAACTTTGTTGCTCAACTTTGTATCTTCCGAACGCTGAAGGACCTTGCAGGAAGTTCGCACTCAAGTGTGCTAGAGGCAACTTCTACTGCGTCCGGTCGCCTCCTGTTTGACGTATGCGCACAGGCGTCTGCAGCTTGAGAGCGCAACCTACCGCTACTCAGCCCTTATCGCCTCTGACGAAGCGGTGTCAGCCAGTTTGCTCTTACCATTTGAGAAATGGAGCAGATCGCAAACCATCGAAGTGTGAACTCCAAGCAATCTTCAGTAAGTGTTATAGCATAAGATGCGCCAGCACGTTGCAAATTTATTTGTTGCGAAGAGACGATTGCGTTGTGACAGAATCCTTAGATTGCAAGCCGTGTATTGACATTCGAGTGAGAGCGTGCCAAACCGACATGATCTGACTTCTGGAGATATCGTTGCTTGATGTCATTCTACTTTTTACTAGTACCCGCCTGGTTTGCATTCTTAGCGCCAGCACTCTGAGCACGCGTCGCGAAACCGCCGGAAGACATGTCCTTCCCACCGAGAGCCTTGAACCCAGATTAGCATTCAGCGCTAGTCGGAAATCTCACTTGCGGTACTGACCTGAGATGACTGAATCCTGGAAGCATCAGATGAAGTCATTGGGGTAGACTTGGTTCCGCTGTTATCAAAAGCGTCACCGGTATTGAGGTCAGAGGGCGACATTTTGATGTGAAAAATGTCTCAGGTTGCACAGGGTTCTGGGGATTAGCGATGACCAGTCCACTGTTGATATGGTCGTGGCATTTATATGTTCGGTTACAGTCGCAGAACCGGTTGTGGTTGGATGCTGTGCATCGAACTCAACCCCGCCATGACGAACGCTGTAGCTCCAATCCATCGTTGCCACACTTGATACCCCGCAAATATGGTCTCCGATATATCCTGCGGTCGATCATGCGAACGAATTTGAGCAATACACTTCCAGTCTGTCAAGCCTGTGTTTTCCGTTTAGAGACGAGAACGTATAGCCCACCAAGTATACAAATTGCATTACCACTGGTGGCGCTGTCATGCTCTAATAAGAGTCTGCCACATTGTCCCCATCCTAGTCGACGTCTTCAACTTACCGTTACAGAACAATGTGTAACGAGCTGCATGCGAATGCGTATTGAGCCTCGATAGTGTGCACCCGTATGTTTGAAGATGATCGACAGTCCAGCGTAGGCGAGCCGATAGACATAACCTATTCGTTTGCCGCTAGCGACCCACGATCGCGCCACAACGTGAGAGTCCCACGACTGTCTACTAGTGATGCTTAGCCGCCCGGACCGACACGTTCTTCGATCGCGTTGTTATATTTATGGTTGTGGGATGATCGTATTTGTGGATAGTTGTCGACGGGTGACTTGGCTTCTCATTGTATAGAAATACCGGTAGGCGTGATTTTCCCATACTGTATCACCCACCGGTACGCACACAGCCTTGGCAGAACATCGCGTATTTCCTCTTTGCTTATTAGTTCGAAGGATCTTGTCCAAGTCTCTTTTACTCATCGAAGACAAAATTTTCCAGTCGCGTATGAGGAAGCAATGCAATGTGATTGTGTCTTGTTTCATTGTAAATGTCAGTAGTGGGATAAACAAACACGATGCAATAGTAGCACGTGCGAATACTGAGACTCTGCATCACACCATACCCCCAAATCAAGATTCCTTGTGTATCGCCGTACAGCCAAGATGGCCTCAATGTGCGACTGATCTTCGCCATCGAACTTCAACAGTAGTTTCGATGAATTGTCCATGGCAACGCGAGCTAGGGGTTGCGAACGTTCATTTCCGCAAGTCACTTCAAAGGGAATAGCGTGTTGGCTACTTGACCTGTCAAGTTACAGATGACAGCTTCAGGCTGCACTACTGGTTGATTTTCCTTTTCGCGTCAGCATCGGCTAGCAAACCCCTTCAATTGTTTAATGTCCTTGTGCCATCATCATTGTATATGTCGATAGTTTCCGAACAAAAAGGATCTCCTCGGGAAGAAAAAAAAGCTAATGCGACGACTGAAAATGCTATAGTGATGATTTTCAATGCGTTGTGGTCCGTCAAATCGAGGGTGTAGTGCGTTGGTGGGGAAATTATTCTTGATGTTGGCACGCAACCAAGGCCAAGCACTGTGCGGGGTCGTTTTCGCTTGTCGCAAGCCGCCGTGGGTCCATAGTCCACAATGAAGAATCTGCCAATGAGCCTCACTTCCAGCGCCGAATCTGGGTCTGTTCTTTCGTTCGCAAAGTCAGGGTCCTCGTCCAGTTCTCGTTTATGTTTGACGTTCCCGACGACGCTACTTATCACATGTGAACACTTGACGCTGTGCTTTCACTCTACAAGCTTTTGTCTTACGTACAAAGCACCTGGAAGCCAGCTGTGCTGGCGACAGCCTTGATGACTGTTGTGATCGGATTGGATCGACATGTTCAAGAGAAAGGGAACCCGCTAGCGACAGCAGTACCCTGCAGCCGCTCCCCTCTAGGCTCGCTTCGTTGTGCGGATCACGTCAAGTGCCGCGCGATCTTTCGCTGGTAGCCGCCGGTACGTGGGGCCGCACGGGCACGCGTCGACATTTCCCGTGACAATGGGAAACCACTAGCGTCTACTTCAAAGCATCACAGCACAACAGAACAGCACCAAGCTGTCAATATGCCAAAGCGCGCGCTCTGAGAACAGCACTGCTCCTATTGATGAGTCGATGAACTGATAAGAGTGACTGCAACACTGACTTTGACATCTTTCGCCCGTCTAAGTGCCATACACACTCCGCTCCGTCCCGCAGTTTGTCGCTATTAATGCGTGCTAACTCAACGGTGAAGACTATCGTATTCTATTCAAGTTGATTGGAAGTTATCTGCAGCGACAGAATCCAGTCACGCGATATCTTGCACTTCAGTATTTTGTCTCTGCGACTCACTCTGTGTGCACGAGAACTCCGTTGTGGAACTGTAATGGCGTAAATAGGAGAACTCGGAAGTAATCTGGGTCTTCGCACGGGTGTTCCAAGGTAGGTATCATCATAAGATATGCATCGCTTGTCTGTCTACTTCGTCGCTTGCATGCGTCGTGCAGGGCTGTGGGTTAGACAGACGCAAAATTATGGATTCCGTCGCAACAAGGGCAGGAAAATGGAATGACTCAACCATATCAACTGTGTATGTGTGTCGTCTGGATGTTGCTCCGCCTCGGTTTCCGAAATATGGGTAAGTCAGTCCATGACGGCAGGTGTTTCTCCTATCAGATATATGCGGCGCACCGAGTAGAAGGCCGGCCGCCAGATGTGTACTCAAATAGAGACGTCATGATTCGATCGCCAAACGACGGATTGACTTCAGCACGCTAAAACGCTTTGCAACGGCGGCAACGAACAAGTCACGCAACTCATCGTGTTCTAACGAATGCGCTGCATCAGCACACCTCGTTGATCAAAATCATCAGAATTGGGTACAGAGAAAACGGAAAGCAATGCATCAGCTTTGTCAGGGTATATTGTAAGAGCGATGGTGGAGTGCAAACGCAAAGCCGAGCGATCGGACGTGTGGATGGGAAGCAGGTAGATATGCCTTTGGTATCATCATAGCATCAAAGTCCCATACTAGTCGTCAGGACTATCCGATAATCTTGATGTCTCAGCGGGTTGTTATACGTGTGTCTCAAGACACAAATTGCACACACAAGCTACATGTTCGCATACTTCACTTAGTCGTGTGCTGTTGGGAAAGCAAACTTGTCAATAGAAATGTCCACGGGTATCAGAGCATGTGAGCTATGTTCGGCGAATGACACAGTCTTTCGTACAGAGCAAAGGATGCTTTGATCGTCGTGTGAGCAGTGAGCACTGCATGTTATCAGGCACAGTGTTTGGGTTGGCTTGCAGCATGGCAGGGTCCAGCGAACAGATCAGCACACCATCGAATCGCGTGTCATTGTGGGTAAGATATCAAGAGCAAGTAGAACCCAAGTTAAGTTGTCCCTCATTGTCGTGGATGATATTTTTTCAAACTGATGAGGAGGCTAGCTTGCCTTTAAAGATCATCTTGATCACCACTTGTTGGCGATCGTTGGCTATCTCTACGCCTGTGCTTCGGCACGCAGAGTCATGAGGAGTTATTAATGAATACCGATATGGAAGATTGTCATAGTGCTTTTTTCATGCTGGGCCAGGGAGCATACCATGCGTCTTGTCGAATGGATGCAAGCTTCGCACCAGATCTGACGGATATCTACATGACGTAAGAGCGCCGATGCAGAGATAGCAATAGCCCACTGTCCCGCAATCACAGTGTCATCTTCTTGACTTGACCGACAAGATCCGCCTTCGCTACCAGATACGTTGATCAGGAAGCCGTAAGTAGGCCCCACGCTCACGCGGAAAGCTGTTTGACGTTGTGTATTGTGATCAAAATGGAAACCAAACTCGTTACGTACCAACTTATCGTGCTGCAAACTTTGTTTTGAGCTACTGAGGCCCCTCTGCGTTGTCACTTGCATGCTTGCCTTAACCATTGGCCATTGTCGGCGGGGTAATGGCTATTACGACAACAACGATGCATGCTAATCGCAACACCCAGAAGAGTCACGAATATCACTCATTGTGGCACAACAAGCGGACATCTACTTTTCATCGACTCGATCAAAGGGTTTGACTCTATTGGGCTGCATGGCTTGGCGTGTCGCCGTCTTGCTTACTTTGTATACGCCACGATCACGTATCAGCGCTAAACCTGCAGTTACTTCCGACTTGGCTTATGTGCTCAACGTATCTAGCTGCTTGTAAGGACTTTCTGTGAAAGTGCCCCCTGCTGTCGACTGAGTTTTGAGTCTTTCGTCTTGGATTCTGAAATTCCCATCTTTCGCTATGTCTGTGTTGAAGGAAGTGTTCAACCACCTCGTCCTGCCACCACAGCTTCCTGGCAAACAGGATGCCAACATCGAAAGCACCGGTGATGACATCGTCGTCCGACTCGTTCATGCTACGGATACGCTGAGCCGACTCGCTGGCCACGAACAAACATCTCCCTGGCACGCCATTCGTCAGTATCTTCATCGCTATCAATTTCTCCATATACACGGTCGGCTCGAGAAGCTGTCGCTGACCTCGAAGCTTTGCAACTTTGACCAGGAGCAACCGCTTCTTTTGCATGTCGCAGAACAGAACGCCGCGCTGATCGTTCGTTATCATGCCAGGTATGCCAGCCGCCTATGGTCCCCAATGTGGCATGAAATCTGCAGCTGATCTGCTTTGCAACAGTGCCCAAATCGAAGCTGTTGTGTTCGAAGCTTTCGAGATATCGCCCCCATCTGCCGAGGTCCTGGCTAGTGAAGGCGCCCTTATCTGCGATTTCCCGGACTGCTCGGCGCAGATACCACTCCTTGAGTTTCAGAAGCCGTCATTCCAGCACGCGCTAGCTGACTTTCTGGAAAAGGGCAGCATGGAGCCCTTGAGATGCTTCCAGGCGTTCGTGACAAAGTCGCAAACTCCGATCGTCGAACCGCGAGATACAGGAAGTCCAAGGCTCATAACGCACCTTCTCATACCCTTGCTCGAGTCCATCGGGTCCTCGGTAGACGAAAGTGTTCCTCGCTTGAGGAAACGGGTTCGCGACGATGCCGTTATTGAAGCCGCAGAACTGTCGTGGCGGAGGTTGCCTCTCTGGATGGCAATACGTGTAGGTATCCAGAGACAGCTGCAGCTCTTGCTAGGAAGCGAGGTTGGAAGAGTCTACTACAAGTTCTTGATCATCACTGTGCTTGTCGAGCTTCTGCGCGACTGCCCTGGGGAGCTGGCACCTGAGCTGACGATGATGCTGCAAGCCAAAGTCTGTCGTCGCCTCGCAAAACTTGAGCAACAAAAGAACAAGACATTGGAATTGCATAGCAAGCTGTCTGACACTACTGCAGCTTTCTTCGAGGAGAGCATCAAGCAAGTCACCCAACTTGTGAGTCTCGCTTGGGAGAAGTTCAAGCGAGACACGACACGACCCGTTCCCCTGCTTCCGGCGCGCGCTGATGGGCAAGCCCAATTCCTGTCTCTTCCCAACAGCGAGCCGTACCTCCAGAGTGTTCTGCATTCATATCACGCGCAGAAGAGAACCTTGCCATCATTGCAGCTTCCATCATTACACGGCACTACGATTGAGCAGGTTGAGCTTTTTACAGACAAGTACCACCAATTGGCTGAATTAGAGGGCAGGATCGAAAGAAAGGAGGAGCCTCAATTGACTGAGGATCTCACTCCCGATTCGTCTTGCGAGAGGCTAGCCCATGCAATACTCGGTCTCGTGGACAGTGTTGGAGCAGCGTACGAGTCCGACCCCGAGCAGATGTCTATCTTCATTTTGAGTCTCTTTAGACTTTGGGTGAGGCTAGACAGGTACATGGCCAAGATCTGCCCTATGATCCGGGACTACCACCCAGCGTTTACTCCTGCACTTTTGGATGCGCTGCATCTACCGACTGCTGCAGAAATGCGGCGGCTTCGTAATATTCAGCGCTATCTTCGCAGCAGGTGCGAGGAATGCAAGCATCAGACGACAATATTCTCTGTACCTGAGAGGGAAAGCTTTGTGGTGCGATACGTCTCGACCTCTAGATCAATGCAGCGACTGCACCGACGGATAGAATTAGCGTCCGAGGCGTCACGTCAGGCGAAGACGTCAGAGTTGGAGAAATGGTGGTCTGATTTCGACGAACATTCTTTGGGGATCTCTGGAGGTACATGCACCTGCACGTTCAAGCAAGATGGGACGCGGGACGTAAGGGGTTGCACCAAATGCTGGCACTGGCGAGTTCGAAACCGCATGCAGATCTATGCGCATGAGGACTTCCTCCCAAGCGATCCGATCAAAGCATCAGCAGTCGTCTTTGAGTTGGACGTACCAAAGTCTCTCGCCGCGTATCGGAGTGCAACATGGAGAATCTTCGTGTTGGCTTATCCGGCCAAACCGCAGTCTGGATCGCCGACTAAACTCTTGAGAGATTACGACCCCCTCACGTCATATGCATCAAAACACTCCACCAACATCACTATTGCGTCAACGTCTAAGTCATTCCGTGGCACGCACTACAGGGTCAGTAAGAAGAGGATGAAGGCATCCGAGTCCGATGTACTCTACCCCAATGGGCTGAACTTTTCCTACTTTGACACCGCTTCGAACACCTGGCTCAAGGACTTCGATAAACCATTGACTTTCCAACATGAGTGCGGAGTACATGTGCCGCCTGGACTTCGCAGCTCCGTGTTACCAAGCTCGCCGCACCCTCCCACAGTGGCAACTGGGCCATCGTCCTACGAAATCGTCGCATCAGAGACAAAATGTCCGTCTAGCCTGTCCGTGCACGAGTTCACGGCTTGTCAGCGACTACTCTCAGGCAATCATCGACGATGGTTGACACTGTTGGTCGAACTAGGCGCATCAAATGTGAACTTCAGCAACGAGAGCACTATGCATATGTTCAATCACCTGGCTATTCAAGCTGGGCCGGCGAAGATTGGCGACGATACACTCGGCGCCATTCACGCGGTATTCAAGGACATATCGTTCTGTGAATGTCTAGCCGCACAAGTCGAGAAGCGCCTCAGCGACATCGCGTCAAATTGGCGCGAGGTTCACTGCATGGAGGTCATGATCACGCTGGGTCTGCGCCTGTACGACTTGACAGCCCCCATGCTGCGAGCTGATGATCTCTTGGCGCAGGCGCGTCGCATCACCTTGACTTGGATCGCCCGTCTACGAACCGATGTCAGAAATGCCAAAGAAACTTCCGTCGCCGAAACAGCCGCAAGGTACGCTTTCTGGGCTGCGTTGCTCTGCCGCAGGACATTTTCTAACATCAGAAAGTCTGACGCTGCCATGTCAGAGGACGATCTGTCAACGTTTGTTCAAGCGTCATTGGCTCTTCAGGAAAATCTCCTTGTGGATGTGGCCAAGCTACCACCAGCGCTGAAGAGGATGTTGATCCGAGACACCAAGATGACTCACAGAATCAAATCACGTTTGCTGCAATCCATAAGAGCCCATCCTCGAAGTATCGGCATGGCTATCAACGCATCGTGGTCGGAACCTGGAGGTTCAGCTGAGAAATCCTTCCGTAATTGGCAGCAGGTCTCAGCGATACATGATAAGTGGGTAGTGAGTTGGATGCTGACTTCGATGAAGGATCAAGCAAACACGCAAGTAGTTCACTACAACTTCATGGAGGGTCACTTACTGGTCGATGGGAAGCCTCTGGGACGACTTCCACGCGACCTCCGAGAGTCAGATGAGGTAAGGGAGCTCTTTGGCGACAGGAATCTTCTCACCTTTCCGTCTGCTGCGTTCGGCATGTCGTATGTTCTCGCATCGCGGATACACAACCACGAAATACATTTTGGATCTCGCAACGGGCGCGTCGTCGTCCGCGCTTGGACTCGAGACGAGCTGCTGGAATATATTCCTTCTCGCCATTTCGTCGGGCTCGAGACTGCTGACCTTCCGGCTGCCCTCGTCTCCAGTTGTGCGCACTGGCTGAATCTGAAGACGAGATGTCTTGAGATTCGGCGCAAGCCTGTTCTGTGGAAGACGAGGAAGAGTGACTGGAGGATCGATCTTATCAAACGGCAAGCTTATCGAAACGACCGAACGTTATTGATCGATCCCAATTCTCCCCTCTTCAAGCAAGTTGCAACCCTCTTTCGCCACTTTGAAGATCCGCACAAGATTACCGTTTTCCAGCCTGCCAATTCCAGGGGGAGACTCTCCGTCGAGCTCCGCCACTTGGCACTCTCGTTCTTCGTAAACCGGAAAGGACTTCTCCAGTGTCGAGAATTGAACGAGGAGATAGACCCCGACCAAGATGCCGGCACGTTTTACGGCCTTGAAAGCAAAATCGTACTGCGCGATGTTTTAAACAGCAGGCGCCGTAGCGTAATCATGCCTCTTGGGCCAATATCGTCTATACGTCGTGGTATGCATGTGGTCGTTCGAGCGGCTGGTGGCACTGATTTCGCAAAGTTTGGGATCGATGACGTGCTTGGACGATTGTCCTGTCCTCTCGAGCCGCGGTTGTTGTATGCAAAAGCCCAATTTCATGCATATACATCGTTTGTCATACCAGATCCGTTGACTGGCCGTACTGGCACTGAGGAAGCATTGCACATGCTCCGGTCGGGTCAATGCCAACCATGGGAACCGTTGGGAGGTGCAGCGGTCGCGACTCTCCAAACAATCGCAGACCTAAGCCCAAAGCGAGAATACTATCCGCAACACAAGCAGGCACTGCAAGCGGTTTCCTGGAACACAAGGCTGACCATGACCATTCAACATGATGCATACGAAGGACTTGTCCAGAACATACTCTATAAGTCGGATTGTCTGCGGCTCTTTGTTCAGAATGCAGCGGAGGGTAGCATCAGCGTATACGACCCGTCTCACCTTCGGAAACGGGGTCTTACGCGGCGCCGCCTCTATGAGCGCCTTTTCGACGGCACGAATCGAACAGCAGCTGGTGATCGGATGTACGAATCGCGTGGCCAAGAACCTGATTCGGAGCAAGCACGTAATGTTTATCATATTGCGAGCCTCTTCCGGAAGGGACCCTTCCGCATTGACACACGTAGAGAGCTTTCTGCGATACTGCAGGATTGGCAGCTTATCGGCGGCTTCCATGAGGGACGTCAAGCCGACGCTGCGAGTCTGAGCGACCTGGTAGATATGAGTATCGACGAGCAATGGGGTAGACTTGTGAACCTTTGTCGCCACTCCAACCTCGACGAGCCCTATAATCTGATGTTCCGCCTCAGTGTCATGTCGCTCAATCCCAGAACTGATCCGGACGTCATGAAGATCCTGGCAGCGTTTGCATCCCTGCCGAAGTTGAGGAACTCAATTCCTCCATCTTGCCTCTCATTCAGCCAGTTCAAGTTCAACGAATTGCCTGACATACAGTCCATCTTTCGTGTAATCTCTGTTGACCTCCCAGAGAAGCATCAGAGAATGCAGAACAAGGCCGAAGCAAGGCACCGCAAGGCATGTGAAGCTGAGGGGAAACGATTAGCGCAACACTTTCTCAACCAGTGGCCAGATAGGAAGGTTTCTCTGAACGGATTCGATTCAGACCTTCTCGATGTAGGGCTCGCAATGGAACGTGTCGTGCCGGAGTGGGAGCGCCTGCATTCGAACCTACTCCTCTCAGAGTATGTCAGTAATGTGCAAGATGTTTTGAAGGATTATGAGGGAGGGAGTGGTACGCCACGTCCTAAGGCTTGGAGATGGGACCAAGGGCCATTTCCTGGGACCTCTTACGATCCTGTCGTGCCGTCGATCTCGAAAGATCTTCTTAGCAGACCGCTGGCAGCATCTTTCGGACCCCAGGCGTGCGAGCTGCTACTGCCCAAAAACAGCAAACTTGCTTCTCATATGGAGGGGAGCGCAAAACCCCGGATGCCAGCCAAGGAGATCGTTGAGCTACGGCAGATCCTTTCCGATTTGGCACAGTCATCCAACCCTCTCCGCCAACACTATGGACTAGATCTGAAGATGAGTCTCGACGCCCTCGAAAGAACCAGTAATCAGACTCAAGTTCCCCAAGCTACCCCGAATATCTCAGATAACGCGAGGCGCACCCAGGAACTCCATGCGATAGTAGCCACTCATTTGTCTCGGATTCGCGAGGCTCTTGCCAGAGATGACAACCGCTCCTCGTGGCTACGGCTTGGAAACCTCTGGCCTTGCATGACGTCCATCGCACTTTTGGAGCAGCTGCGCTCAAGCTCGTGTTGCAAGTTTGGGAACTTCGTACAAGAGACGATTGTGGCACACGGTATTCTCATCACGAAACTGCAGCGGCTGACACGAATCCACAACGCGCTGTGTCACGATAAAGGCAAGGATCTCCAAGCAGAACTCGGAAACTCTGGCCATGAGAACTGGAGTGCCCTGGATTGGCCGGACTGGCTTCTCCTAGAGATTGATAGCGACATTCTGATCCGGCGGGAGCAGGTCGACGTTGCACACGCGATCATCGCATCTGAATCGAGGAAGAACACAGTGCTGCAACTGAACATGGGTAAAGGTAGGTCAAGCATATCGTAGACACAGTGCGCTCTCTGATAGTCATCGCTAGGTAAGACATCGTGTATTGTTCCGATGGCTCTAGCGGCAATAGGAGACGGCAAGCAGCTTTCGCGTCTCATCGTACCCAAGCCATTGCTTTTGCCGACTGCGCAGATGATCCAGTCACGACTGGGCGGCTTGGTGGGTCGCGAAATACGACATATTCCCTTCTCTCGTAAGACCAACATCAACCCGCAGATACTTCAGCTATACAGGAACCTCCATCAGGAAATGTTGGACAGTCAGGGTGTTGTGTTGATTGCGCCTGAACACCTTCTCTCGTACAAGCTTAGTGGCCTCCAACATCTTGCTAACTCCAACCTGGAGACTGCACGCGAGGTACTTGAGTATCATACATACTTAAGCTCGATTGCTCGAGATATCTTGGACGAATCGGATGTTTCATTGGCGGTAAAGACCCAACTCATCTACCCAAGCGGCAAGCAGACAACCGTGGATGGACACCCGCACCGCTGGAAAGTAGCGCAATCCATGTTATCGCTCGTGAAAGATCATCTTCCCAAGCTTGAGCAAGACTTTCCGCGCAATATTGAAGTCTTGAAGCGGGGTCAGGGCTATCCGATGATTTACATCCTCCACGCGGATGTCGAAGAGGATCTGCATAGGCGCATAGTTGATGACATCTGTACCGGAAGAACTTCATTTCTTCGCTTCACAGGCTGTGCTTCGGATGGCTGCAGCCCAGACATACGTAGAGTGCTCCTAGAGAAGACATTGGACATGACGTTGTTGGAACGCGTGGCTAGACAGTTCACTGACGAGACTATCGCTCGCAAAACCCTGTTGCTTATCCGGGGCCTGCTGCACCATCGGATACTACTTCTTTGTCTCAGAAAGCGCTGGAACGTACAGTATGGGCTGCACCCTACGCGAGACCCGATGGCGGTGCCCTTTGAAGCAAAGGGAATTCCTTCTGAGCAGGCGGAGTTTGGACACCCTGATGCGGCGATCCTCCTCACCTGCTTGGCTTTCTACTACACTGGTCTCAGCCTGGTCCAGTTTCGCGAAGCTCTTCGCCATATCCTTGCGTCACATGACCCTGCTAGCGAGTACGACAGGTGGACCAGCAGCTGCGATTCGCTTCCAGAGGCTTTGCATCATTGGAACGTGATCAACTCCGATGACCAGGATCAGATGGAGGAACTCTGGAGACATCTTCGAACGAACACCATCGCGCTCGATCACTACATGAACCACTTTGTGTTCCCTGCTCACGCCAAACAGTTCGACACCAAGTTACAGGCTTCTGGATGGGATCTCCCCTTGTTCCCGCGAACAGACTCCGACAAGACGCTAACACGTGCAAGAACCACTGGCTTCAGCGGCACTAGCGACAACAAAACGATGCTGCCGCTCACCATCCAGCAAAGCGATCTACCAAGTCTGCATCAAACTAACGCCGAGGTGCTCACCTACCTATTGCAAGAACGAAATCGTGGATACCACACCGTTGCTCATGCAGGAAGGCGGCTATCAGAAACAGAGTTCCTTGGCCAACTGAGAGACAAGAAGATTCGAGTTCTCATCGACGCTGGTGCCTACATACTCGAGATGAGCAACGAAGATCTAGTCAAGACGTGGATGGACATAGATACGCAGCCACAGGCAGCTGTATACTTTGGCACTGATAATCGAGCCTGGGTGCGATATCGTGGCATCAAGGCGCGAGTGCCCTTGCTAGCAACCCCACTTGTCGATCATCTAGACGATTGTCTCGTGTACCTGGATGAAGCGCACACACGGGGCATAGATCTAAAACTGCCTGAAAATGCTCGCGGCGCGCTGACGCTTGCTCTTGGGCAGACCAAGGATCATACTGTGCAAGGTGAGTGACAACATTTGATTTACAAGGTATCCAATGCTGACGTTACATGCAGCTGCCATGCGCCTTCGGCAGCTTGCGACCACTCAGTCTGTTTGCTTCTTTGCCTTTCCAGAGACTCACCAGTCCATTCTCGACGTCTGTGGAAGGAGCAGGGACCACAAAGTCGACTCTTCTAATGTCGTTCGTTGGTTGTTGGAACAGACATGTCGTACGAACGAACAGCTCCAGAATCTCTACATCTCTCAGGGTACTGACTTTTGCAATCGCGTGAATACAGAGTGGGAGAATGCAGCTTTTCTTTTCGATGCTCAAGACAGGAGTGCATTTGTCAAAGTGCTCCGGCATCCTGAGCAACAAACACTGGAGCAGCTATACGGGAGCCGTACGGAGAATGTCCACAGCACGTTGCCTCCTACGACCATGTTTCCCCAGCTCGAGGCTTTCAGGAACAAACTCAATCAGCTACGTCTGAGTATGTCACAGGCGGCAGACAACCTCCACTCCTCCGCGCTGGAAGAGGTAGAGCAGGAACGCGAGGTGGAGTTCCAAGTTGAAGAAGTGCGCGAGGTGCAGAAAGCCGTGCACTACGAGGCTCATACGTTTCCTGGACTCCATTCAGCCATTTCTGGCTTTGTGAGCACTGGTCGTCTGCGTGGAAACGTGGGATACGAAAGCGTGTTGGATGCTGTTTCACGCACGTCTACCGGCGACAGATCTGGCATCGGAGGAACAGAATCTGGCTTGTTCGTTTCGGCCGAGTTTATGAGGACAATCAAAACGAAGGAACGTGGCTTGATTGACAATTTTCTAGTGAGTTCATCGTCTTTCGCGTTCTATTAGCATACTAACAGTTTGGCTAGCGTCCGGTTGAATGGATCCTTTACAACCCCATCACTTCCGACGCACTCATCGTTATCGCCGAAGAAGCAGAGGCTGTGATTCCTCAACTTCGTACTCAATCGTTCCCTCACAAAGTCCACCTCCTCACGTATTCCGCACCTGTCACGAAGAAAATGCTCCCGTTCAGCGGTCTACGGTACTACACTGCGCCAGCACTTCCACGCGAACACACCATCCCGCCAAGCCTTGTCATTGAACTCGGCCTCTTCGCGGGTCGACTGTATATGGGGTATGAAGAATGTGTGTCGCTAGTCAAGTACATCGACGATGTCAGCGCGAGTAGGCGATCCAATGCAACAACGACAGAAAAGACCAGATTCATCCTAGAGTGGACGTCTCTTCGTCGCAAGGGTCAGGATGTCATGCACACTCCGCTTGGCTACGTGTGCCAGGGTCGCCCGTTAGGTATCGAACATGCGTTCTTCGTGACCCGCCATGCTGCTGATAGCGGTGCGATGAAACCGTACCACACCAGTGAAGCTGTCACCGAGGCGCCAGACGATGATGAGGACGAACACGAGGATGAGGGGGGAAGGCAGTATGATGGGCAAGAGGGCTAGCCATATGTTCGTTTGAGCTGAATCTACTTCTGTAGAACATCCGACCAAAGCGCTAGCACTGTGAATGAATTACGTAGGCTATGATTACCCGTGCTGGACGTGATCCATACATACATATCCATTCGCCGCCACTGTAACAAACCGAGGATCACCTTGTGCTAGAGAGTCTACTACGCAAGACGTATGCTTTTTCTAGGAGAGTAAGAGGCGCGCCTCGCTTAAGAGAAAGAGAATAAAAGTTGTTTTCCTTTCTGACTACGTCTATCGTATTAATATGCTAGCTGTCTTTACTACTATTAGTAACATAACGCAAGTACTATTATCTACAGTTATGGCTTTCACAATTTTGCTGAAAGTTTAGTCTATAGAACGTAGTTTGCAACTTAGATAGATTGAGCATAATATAATCTTCGATACAATATATCTCTTATACTACTCTAATTTAAACTTCTTGCATGCATCGTGAATGAGCTATGTACATCTCCTTTGAACCCAAACAGGCGCTTACGCACCGTTGCCGTTGTACAGAAACAGGTTAGGGCTACCGCTGAGGGTGCCAGTAATTTTGTTCGCGACACCAAGCGCCTTGATGCGGTTAGTGATCGTAGCAGGGGTGGATAAGCCCTCAAGAGCCTGGAGGTAGACAACAACACCAGCGACGTGCGGCGCAGCCATGGAGGTACCAGACAGCGAGGCGGTGGCGGTGTTGCTGCCGATGTACGAGGACAGGATACCGACACCGGGGGCGAAGATGTCGACACCGGCGCCGTAGTTGGTGAAGCTACCAGGGCGGAACGAGCTGTCCGCCGCAGAGACGGTGATGGCGTTGGGGGCGTTGGCGGGGGATTGGCCAGAGACGGGGAGCGGGCGGCCGGACTCATCACCGTTGCCGGCAGCGACGACGGAAAGGACGCCCTGGGTGTAGGCGGCCTGAATTGCGTTGGTCCAGGTAGTTGAGGCTCCGCCGCCGAGGGACAGGTTAACGACAGAGCGAGCGGTGCGGCCTTTGGATGTGATGTCATTGACCGCCCAGTTGAAGCCGGAGAGGATGTTAGAGGTGGTACCGGTTCGGCCCTCGAAGACCTTGACGGAGATCAAGTTGGTGCGCTTGGCGACACCGTAGGTCGAACCACCGATGGTGCCGGCAACGTGGGTGCCGTGGCCTAGGGTATCGGTATGGGCACTACTGAAGACGTTGTAGCCGAGGGTGGCACGGCCACCGAACTGCTGGTGGGCAACGATGATACCGGAGTCGACGACGTAGGCGTAGGTGTCCTGTCCAGCGGAGGTGTCGTAGATGTACTGGGTAGAGGAGCCGGATCGGTGGCTGATGGCACCAAGACCCCAGGGGGCGCTTGACTGAGTAGTCAAGGCCTTCTTCTCGAGCGCATTCTCGTGGATCTCCTCCACATCATACCAGAGGTATGCAATTGTGTCGGGCTCGACAAGGGCAACCTGTAGTAGATCAGTACAGCCGAAGATATGTGACGGTTTCTTGATAGCAATTTGTGAAAAAAAGAAGTGGGTGAGGAAAGGCTAAGCAACTCCAATTCGTTGAAGCAACGCTCATGCGGGAACAGTGCCGATGTTGCCCATCAGAACTTCAGTGATTCAGAATACTACTCACTTCAGGGCTGGCCTTGATTTCAGCAATGGTAGCCTCGTCAAACTCGCCAGAATACGCCTTCCAGTCCTTGATGCCGAACTCCTTCTCAATACCGGCGGTGTCGCGCCTGGCGAAGCTGCGCTTGTGGACGTCGGCGGCCCAGTTCAAGTGAGCTTCGGCGGCAGCAGCGTCGACACCAGGCTTGAGAGTGACGATAAACTTCCCGGGGATGATATCGTCCTTCTTGGTGATAGGAGCAGGAGCCGCAAGGACACCGGGGAGCAGGGCTCCGAAGAATACAGCGAGGTTGCGAACGTTGACCATGTTGAAGTCTGCGGTGCGTGAGTGTGAAGCTCCAGGATCGTCAGTGGAAGATTTACTCAGGAGAACACTGAGTGTAGACCGGTAGAAGAAGTGTCTGAAGATCTCAAGAGTGATGCTTGACAGCCTTCATAGAGCGATATTCACTTCATCTTATATACACGACCACAGAGGTATTCAAATGACCGAGTAGTCACAATTCTCCGATTCTATGGTGCCATTGGGACTACAGCCATGGTAGAGTAGTAGCGACTGTCTTGATTGAGAAGGTCGAAGGACATCACCATTCCCGAGCATAGTATGGTGTGCTATTGAGCAACTTACAAATGCTATAGCGCAAACTCCAAGGCTGTAGGTGGTCTCCGCACTATGACTCCGTGGTTGCTAGCACGCTTTGATGCAGACTGTGGTGGTTACGAAGATGTTCAGCCAAATACCTGCCGAATCCGGCCTGGAATCAATATTCGATCAACAGGGATATGGTAGTGCCAAGCCAAAGTACCGGGACAAGACCATCAAGAGAGAAGGCAGCGGATTAATAGTGCGTTTGAGACGGTCATGCGTCAGATTGTCGAAAGAGTGTCGGGAGGATAAGCATGCTAGGACGTTGGACTTGCAAGTGTGCTAGAGAAATCAAACGCAAGAGCAGGACTACTGCCTGGATCAGGGGTTACCTGCTCAGTGGTCAGAATAGAGCTTAGGCGAGATCGCAAGTGAATGAAGTGATGTCTGGACGTCTGAGCCATTGACTCCACCATCCAACGCACGTGTGGTGAATACAGTCTCTCACCTCGAGAGAGAATAGGAGGAGGTCGTGATAGACGATCCTCTTGCGGTTCGCGTCACCTGCACACGTTGTTGCCCTAGACTCTCCTCCGACACGTACGATAGACCTGCATCAACAGAAACCTGTTCTCGTATTCCATAGGCACATTTCCACGGCCTTTAGTCATGTTGTTGATCCCTGAACCATTGTTGCGCTCAAATGGCCTGGATGGTGACGCTATCTCGGATGGTGTACAGAAGCAGCAACGTCATTACTGATTCCACGAATGCTGAGCTGATCATGTCACTTGGCGTGCCCGTCACGACGGCGGAGCCCTGGACAAATGTTGAACGAAGGATGGAAGTGAGGGCGCGAGACTCTTGGCAATTTGCTTGGCTGCAGGAGCTCCTGCTTCGTTGCGCAAAGCGCGATTGGCGAGCACAACAGCAACGCGCCGGCAAACAAAATAGGCAATCTGGCGTGCGACTTGCCGGCCCGTACCGATCACGCGCAACAAACGCTGAAACTGCTAAGGCTGAAGCTTGGGTAGAAAAGGCAGCTTGATTGTGCAAAGTTCCCACTCGCGCGAATAGTAATCACGTCTTATCGGCAAATAAAACGAAGTCCGGAAACCCGCCAGGGATAAACTAGGGAGCAATGCAAGAATAGAGCCGGGTACGAGCTCTAGGCGCTTGGGACCTATCCGAGAGGACGGCCGCGATCTGAGTTAGAGCAGATAATTTTCCGTAGGAGCGATGAAAAGCGATAAGAAACGACTAAACACAAAATACAGAACACAACTCTGCTTAAAGTTTGCGGAACACGCCTGGGACGAGCATAATTACTCATGCAACACAGCAATCGCCAGCCGGTTGCCGCCCTGCCCTTGCGTGTACGTCGTCACATATGTCGTGTCGTTCGTCAACCAACAGTTAGCACCACTTTTTATGTTATACGCGACTGGCAGGTCGTCCCCAATGGCGATCCCCTTGTATAGTGCTAAGCCATGCACAGCATCCCACGTGCTACACGCATCAAGACATTGCTGCAGCGAGTATGCGATTATGCTATTGATATCGCTATCCTTGATGTTCCTATCCTCAGTGCAGGTGTATCTCTTGCTGTCCCAGGCGACCAATGATGGAGAACAGCTCGTGCTGATGCGGACGACGGAGGCTGCGGTCGAAGGAATGCATACTGCTGGGGTGGAGCCGCTGGCTGGAACGGAGTTTTTGAGCGTCACTGCATTTGTAGGCATCGCTGATATCGTGGGCGTTGCTGGCGCAGATCGCTATGCGGCTTGCTCGTTCTTCGACACTGAGTTTTCAATCGCCATACTGCCCCCCTACGCCCACGCTCACGATTGCCGCAACAACAATCGACGCGACTACGATCAATATCCATGTGTTCTTGCGTCGGAATCCAAAGATCGTTTTCGGTGTGGGCGTTGAAGGACATTTCTCTACATAAGGCGTATGCTTAGGATTGTGGTAGTACGCTGGCGTTCCAAATAGTCGCTGCGAGCTCGCTTATCTCCTATGCCAAGTCCAATTCAGTCGCGATAAAGTAACGCGATACCCTTCGAGGAGATATTCGGGCCCGAACGTTCTTGTCATATTGATTAGGCTTGTTAGCACAGCTTGTAGTTCCTCTGATCTGGGATACTCTCTTGTTGCATATATGAAGGGAAGCTCCTTGCTCTCTGAGCGCGTCGCAATGCGACTCGCAATCTTAGATCGTGCTTTACTGGTGTTGTTCGAGATGCGCACCATTTCGCGAAGCATGATGTACAAGGCATAGCGCAACGCCAAGCGCCCAGGCCGGGGCTAGAAGGCCGGCCCACCCAGCGCTGAACACCAACCTCCTCCCTTCCACCTCCATCTCTATCCATCCGTCTCCATCTCTACAACTTCGACCCCCGTTCGTATCTCTATCCGTGATACAAATTCCAATATCTTGTACGCACACGCATACGCGCACGCGCACGCGATCGCCTCCAGCCGCCGACCGTCAGCTGCTGAACCGCCCCTCTCTTACTGCCTGGCGCCTTGCTCCAGTACGCCATCCTCACAGCAAGGCCTCTGACACGTCGGGTCGAATTCGCGATCTACGCGTTTTCGATGCGCGTATCTTCGGGGCGATACTCAAGCAAGGCACAGGCAGTGCGGGAAAGGCGGGCTTAGTGGTCCACGATCTGGCGGGTGTTGCTGCGGCAGAGTTAGGGCTGCTCTTTGCGACCGACGCGAAAGCCCGGGTGGGTGGGTTTCTTTTGCCGCTGCATATCGCCTGCTTCGTTGCAAAAGGGTCATGTAGTGTTAAGTAAACGTCTACTGTAGAGGGAACTAATGAACAATGGTCCTTAGTCTCGTTCGCAAGGAAGGCGTGGCCGCATTGGCATATTCTGCAAATGATGTATCTGTGCTGTGGCCGTGTTCTTTAAAGATCCTGCATTCGGACGCGCAGTTCGTGGTGTCGCTCGAACATTCTTATTCAATACATGGCTTTGACGACAAGCAACTCTTTACCCTTCGCTATGAAGGTGACGATCTTATGCCTGGCAAGACCTCACTTGGAGATGTTGATATTTCCCTTCCGGATGGGTCGTTGCACGACATCGCACGGCATGGGCAACCCCGGCTGCGAACGCTGTCGCTGACACTCAAAACACCCTGTTCTGTATGGTGCCCTCACAGTTTTGGCAATGGGATGTCCAGCCTTGAAACTAGTTTCCACAAGCTCTCAACATTGGCCAGGGCGACAGATGTGCGCATTGTGTTCGACACAAATTGGCTTGGGAAGAAAAACCTTGCCAGGCTTCGAAGTGCTGTCGAGGCCTCCCGGCAACTCACTGGAGTTCCAGTCATCCCGCAGTTCGCCCGTTTCTATCAGCAGGCAGACTGGTCAATTCTCAGCTCTATCCGGGGTGCCAAATTTGGACCTCATCGTCCCACTGGAGACTGGACGTCCAAAGCTGCACCTTCGATTGAGAACGCGGTAGCTGGAGCCCCTCCTTTCGAAGACGCGATATATGACGCCCCGCCTTCGTATGCGCAAGTGTCAAACAAGCGCTCGAGACTTAGTAAGTCTTCTAGTCGGACACAGCACCAACATATTGCTGACGCGCATCGTCTAGCTCGCACTAGCTTGACACCCGACTCTCCTCCACCGAAGCGCCTCCTCCAAGATCCCACATGCGTGCCGTCACCAACAGAACGCGCCTCTTCCCCATCGTCACCTAGCTTGAAGTCCACACCTTCGTCCACTGCCACTGTGCAAGTGGACATTTTCCAAGACATTGTCACATCCGCTGTCCAGAAAGTGCTTCCGGATTTGCTGCGCGAACAACTTCCCAGCATTCTGCAAGACTTTCTTCCAGGAATGCTTGCTGACCCCTCACCGTCGCCTTCTTTGTCGCCGACACCACGGTCCAGCCAGAGCGCGGACACGCTCGCACAACACCGTCAAACTTCGAATAAGAAACCCACGCCTGCGGCAGTCATCCGGACTGTCATAAGCACTGCTACCAAGACCCACCTTCAAAGATTCTTGACTGATGCCCTCGATGAAGCCTACGAGCAAGTCTCCGAGCTTCATAACTCAGCTAGCGTTGAGTTCGAGGAACACCTTGATGACACCAGGCTTGATTTTGCTATGCTCAAGGAGGATCATATCGCCGCCTTCAATGAAGATTGTAATGAGAAGTTGGTGGAGTTCAAAGAGCGTCTGATGGAGGGGAAAGATGAAGCAGAAGTGGATGTGAAGGCACACGCTGACGAGGTAGTGGTCAAGGCTTGGGATAGGTTGAGTATGATGGATAAGAGGTGGTGTAGTCACAAATGCCTCCACGATACGAAGGACAAGGGTAGCAAATTAGAACAAAGGCGGAGAGCGATGTCTCTGCCCCTATAACAGTGGAGATACTACAGATGGGAATGAATTGGAGCGGAATCGAGTATTTGACGTATGGTTTATGCTGCTTGATCTTCTCGCGGTCTGCAATTAGCGATGTTAAGCATTATACCCTATCGTTGGATTCACTCCTCCTCGTCTTGATCGCTTCTCCCTGCTGGGCGGCTTGTGATGCGCATGTCTCGCGCTGGGATCAGGTGTTGGACAAGACAGAGGTAAACGGACAAGCAACAAACGGGGAGCGAAACCTGCAGTAAGAGTGTATAGATCGAGCTCTAATAACGAATTTGCTCAAGACGCCGAGCACCCTATTGCTTACTTTCGCACGTATAGCCGTTTGAAAAGCGGTCGCCTTTGCTTTCCAATAGCAATTACATTCTCAAGCCACCTTTACTGCCATTGAGATCGTTTTTCAGCCACGTGCAGAGTCACTGATGGTTGCTTGTAGTTAGGCGATTTGTCAGCCGTCCCGCCCCGTACTGACTGGAGCTAGCTGGTCCAGCTAGCCTTCTTATTTTCTAAGAAGCCAAGCTTGTCTTCTGTAAGTTTATGATCCCCGCGGAAAATACCTATGTTTCAGATGGGGTATAGGGTTACGCGTCATCCGGTGATTTGCTTTGGTATTGTCGGCAAATTCTTGTTCGGTCAATTCAATTTACCGAAGCTGAAGCTGTTCTGACCGAGACGTAGGCCTGGTGCTCCCCTGAAATCACCAACAATACATTGCCAGATAAAAGAGCCTATCTTTTCCACTTGAGTCAAATCACCTACCTATTTCTTTGTTGCAGATTGTATGCAGATTCGATGAACAGTATCAAAAAGGTGCAGTATTACGACTTTGACGACCTAATCAGGCGCAGCTTACCATCCTCTAGATCATAATCATCGGTGGAGGACCTGCAGGGCTATTGACAGCGCTTCGGCTTCAGCAGAATCATCAGATCTCCTGCATAATCTACGAAGTTCGCCATGAGCCAACTACACTTGGCGGAGCGATAGGCATACCTTCGAATGGCCTCCGACTGCTACAACGACTGGGTCTATACGAAAGGCTCGTAGCGAAGGGTGCAGATACAACAGCCCTGGTCATGCATTCTTTGAAAGGTGCCGTCATGGGCAAGATTGACATGGTATCGTGGAGCAGAAAAACCACTGGATTCGGTTACATGAGGATTCGACGATCCGATCTTATGGATGTTCTTCTAGATTCTGCGAGTACTGCGGGAATCGCTATACATTATGGCAAACATCTCACTGCTATAGAGGAGAAGGATGACCTTGTTACAACTTCGTTCTCAGATGGTACTACTGACTCGGCGGATTTCCTCCTCGGATGCGATGGTATACATTCTGCGGTTCGCAAGCTGTACGTCGATTCTGAATGCACGCCAGAGTATACTGGAATATCCAACATGTACTCGCTCATATCGACATCACAGCTCACGCCGTCTGCTAAATCGATGACCGGTCTGAACACGACCTTGACCTCTGACGGATTATTTGCTATCACTCCAGTCAATCAGGCTCGTGACACTCTGTATTGGTTCTTCTCGCGAGAGGTTCCGATGCCATTGAGCGGTGACAATCGCGACGGCTGGGAACAGCGCAGCAAGCAAGAGGTCGATGTCGTGAAAACCACACTGCTCCGGATTTTGGGCGATGCAGACTCCGGTTGGCTCGAGATGCTTCGTGACATCGTGCATAAAACGGAGCATGTACGCTTCTATCCGATCTACAAGATCCCAACAGGGCGAAAATGGCATAAAGGCCGCTGTCTTATTATCGGAGATGCAGCGCACGCCATGCCACCACACGCTAGCCAAGGCGTATCCATGGCCCTGGAAGACGCATTCCTATTCTCAAAACTATTGGGCAGTCACTACAGCAGTATTGAAGATGCGCTGCAGGTGTATGAGAAGAAGCGTAAGGCACGAACGGCGGAGATGTTAAAGACGACAGAGCGGAATGGCACTATAAGAAAGAAAAAGGGCGCATGGGAACTATGGGCGAACGAAATAGCAATCTCGGGAGGGTTATGGGTTTACAGGACGGCTAGCTTAGACAAGTTCGGGCTCGGGCAAAAGCCTCTAGCTTACGATGTTGAAGAGGAAGAGTTTGGGCTCTAGCAATCTTAGGCTCTCTAGAGTATAACATAATTAAAAACATGTGTACTTGAACTTAGATTAGCATAGGCAGGAAGAGGCCTACTAATAAGTACGTAATTACTTCCATATGCAGAAGAAGAAAGACGAAGAGGAGAAGAGTAATGTTCTTCTTCTACAGTATTCATGCTCTGCACGCTAGTACAAAGAGAGACAAATGGAAAGTTATTTAGCAGAGGCTGTCATAATGACAGATAGAGAAGATAAGAAAGGCAGGAATAGGAGTGTAGAATCTTTACTGATGCGAGAAACGGGGAGCATAACACGCGCTGACAGTAGTATCTAGTAGAGAATCGTAGATAGTTACTTAGAGGTAGGTTACACGTAAGAGAGCTGTGTGATAACAAGAATTGAAGAATGTAAACAACGCTAGGCTATGCTGCAATGTAAAAGCAAAATAAACGGCAATATTCTGCCAAAACAATGCTAACACCAGCACGAGGTTGTCAGAGCGCCGTGGTGTAAATACTGGTACTAAGAACCCGTGTCCTACGCACACGCGAGATCGGAAAACGTGTACGTAGCGCTCGTCGCCGCGCCACCAGAATTGCTAGTCCATCTAACCTGCGAGATAGGGAGACCAAACAATTCGCAGTTTGATCCCGTGATCCCGTAGCTGACACAGATACCCAAGCCGCGACAGAAGGATTTGCAGAGTTCGGGGGCGAACGGGGCGCCGCTCCCCATGCGGATCGTTCGTTGAGGCGTCACTGTGGTCAACCTGGGGCTGACGACGTTGCAAAGTGAGGCCGGCGCCGGGCTGGGAGTAGGTGTGGGAGTTGGAGTTGGAGTTGGGGTTGGGGTTGGGGTTGGGGTTGGAGTGACCTCGATAGCAGGGGGTGAAGGCGATGGAGATGGCGATGGAGATGGCGATGGAGAAGGCGACGGCGATGGGGAAGGCGATGGGGAAGGCGATGGCGATGGCGATGGCGAAGTGTTGGGACTGGTGATCTCATATGAGCCAGCGTTGATTACCTTGTACTCATCGTCGCCGGCATAGTAGCCAGTGTTGACGGCGTAGCTAGGGTCCCATGAGCGTGTGTAGAAGGCGCAGTAGGTGCCAAGGGGGACGCCATTTTGAGTGAGGATGTAGGTGGTGAAGAAATTGCAAGGCCTGTAAGTGCCATCAGAGTCGGGATGTGCCATATCGTATTCCGTTTGGGCTTTGCATGCAGCAGCACACAGTGTAGGGTCGAATGGGTTATCGTTGAACAGGCGCATGCCGTTGTAGGTATCATAGCCGTTATCGAGGGGCGCGTTGATAGCTGCTGGTAGACTGGTCGGAGTCTTGAAGTCCTCCGCGTTCGGCAGACCTTTGTTGGTTTTGGAATAACCGTTGCTGCCAGCAATCACGACTTGGAAGTCTTGACGCCACTGACCCGTATTGGTGGCAGCCTTGGCCGCGACAGGATATCCATAGAGTGAGCACTTGATGTTGTTGGTGGAAGGGGGGTTAGGGCAATTGGGTCCGGGCTCGAGAGATGGGTCGCGTTCAAAGTAGATATTGAAGCCAAGGCAGTACTTCTCGCCGTCGCAGGCATCAGCACAGCCCTGGACGTCGTAAGTCGGGTAAGTCTTGTAGGTCAAGTAGCCAATCTGCTGGGAGCTTCCGCTCTTGTCTACAAAGGACTGCTGGTAACCAGACGGAGTTCCGGCATTTCGAGCAATCTCACTCAACTCAGCAGCCGAGGAGAATGCTGCGGCAGTGTCAGGTGAGACGGCAGGGCCATTACTATGGAGAAATTAGCCAAATACCGTCCATGTCATCCTAAGCTTCTTACCCAAGAGGCTGTGAATCACACGCATCACGCTTCCTCGTCGGTAAGTCGTATGCTCTGTCGCGCTTCTGGATGGCGCCCTCGCTCTCAACGACAGCGGCAACAGCAGAAGCAGCAGCGACGGGGTTGTAAGTCGGCTCCGCAGGCTTCGTGTCCTCAATCTGTGGACCCAGGATCGAGGGCGTAGGGACAGCCAAGGCAGCGTCGATGTTTATTCTCTGAGGGAGGGCGGCGGCAAGGCCAAGAAGGCCAGAGGCGGCCAATGAGTAACGCATTCTGGATTTAGCGACCCCGGATGTTTATAGATATAAAGAAAATGTTGTTTTCATTCCGTTTCACACGATGGCGGTGGAACTTATATACTTTCTTCCCTCTCTTTGTCCTGGCTTAGATGCGAGATAGCGTCGCCATGCCCGAGTGGTGGTTGCGGGTCTAGGCTGTCGATACTGGCGACGAGTATTGCTGAATTCGTGATCCGTACGCCATGGCGGTTGGGAGTGCATTTTGTCCAGCTGAGATGAGGCTAACAATGCAGACATGTTGGTCTAGAAACGCGGGGACAGCGACGGCAGAGCGACTACACTGACATGGACGACGATGCTTGTGCTGAGGAATGACAGCACGTAGTCAAAGCGCGTTAGAAGCGCAGGCCGAAGCGAAGCTACACCATGCACATGGTTCTGACTTGGCTGGAAGAGGTCATTTCCCATCAGCCTCGCACAGTATCTGTGGCTTGCATGGTGGACGCTGGTATACACGTGTACCGGCAATTATTGATAGTGTCCTCCCGATGGGGTAAGGTTTTTGCGATCTAGCCCGAAACGATGGTCAGCTTTGAACTTCACGCACCTATTTGTACTGGGCGATAGGCTAGTGTTCAAGACGGCTCGATGGGCTGGGGCCTAGCGTGCGCATCGTGGGGCTCTAAAACTTGAGGCTTTCGGCTGTGCCCCTGAATTAGCTCCTACGCCGACTATGTTCCCGTCATAACACCATTGCTAATAGTCTTACAGTACCGCTGGCGAAAGACAAGCGCCCCCACCGGACATATATACGGAGATTCAGAGGTGCAGGTACCAGGTGAAGAGCACCAAATTGCGGTTTGTTGCAGCGCGCTTGCGGTCGGCGATGTATTTCATGCTCAGCTGCATCCCGCCTGGTGATGCTGTGAGGATGACAGCCTGGAGGCATTGGCGACCACATGCAATATGACTGGCAGAGGTAGCCTGGCGTTGCGCAAGTCAATCGCGGTATCGGGCGGGAAGTCCTGAAGACAATGAGCGATACCGGGAGGCTACCGAAATTTCGCACAAAGGACCTTTCTTGTATCGCATGGAGAATGGTTGCGACGCAAGCAATAGCGAGACTCACGACTGCGACTGCTTCTGATGCAGGCAGTAGTGCCTGATGAATCGCAGCCGGTAGGTTTTATCTCAGGAGTAGGTCGCGGGTCCTTTGCCCCGCACCCGCGTCTCTTGCCAATACTGAAAGCGCGCAATTCTGGAAATTCCACGCCATGCCCCAGAACCGCGATGCCGGCCACGCGTTGCTAGCGTGTGCATTTTCATCGCGAAATCACTGCCTTCGTATCTCCATGTGTGTGCCATCACCTTTTCATTCATCGTGCAGCGCTTCTACAACTGATCAAGATGACTACGAAAACGACTGGTCGAAATGGGTCTTTCGCTTTAGCTTGTAAGGTGAAGATAACTTCCGCCTGTTAGTTGTGCTGATGTGTATTTAGAGATGGATAACACGATGAGGCAGCTGCGCTGCCGGCCACGAATGAGAAACGGTAAAAAGGCGGGGCCTCGCTACCCTGCAACCACGAATGGGCCGAGACGATGATTAGCTGGGAGCCGAAGCGAGCCACGAACAAAAATTTCAACGAATTGCTGGAGGTACACCTCCAACGCGGCCCACAATATCTCCAATGGGCGGGCAGTGCCTATTGGGTTGTGCTGATGTGTCAAGTGGGGCACAGGTATCCTTCCGTACGACATCGTCGAGCTGATTCGTACCACACTCATGACAACATTCTCACATGACTTTTACAATAAAGATGGCTTTCTGTGATGCATGACAGTCCGTACCAACTCGCAATATCCTAAAGCTTCCTCAGTGCGACAGATCTGTAAACGACGAGTCCAAGTGGTTCCAACTACCGTGGTCTGTGACCGACGAGAAAGACAAGCATGCGTTTACCAGGTGGCATGCCAGTCTTGCCAAACTGCATGAAGGTGCTAGCAATTGCGCCCTGTGCCAAGTTATCTTCAGCCATCCTAGTGATAGCCACCATTATCGTACCGACTACAAAGACAACGACATGAGAAGTTTATGGCTAGAAGTGCGAATTGGTGAGGCTATCTTGACTGTGTACTTATGCGACATGAATTCAGAAGCGCATCTGAGCGGCAACTTCTGGTATAACACAGCTCCAGGTACAATTATCTGATATGTGAGCATAAATAGTAGCTGGTATGCGATGTACGAATAGCCCAGCAGCAGATTGCCCTGACAAGTATGTGATCATTGAGAACCCATTACATCCCTACGTGCTTGTCTAGATGGCAACATGGGTCAAAAATTGTAACGATCACTATCTGAACTGCCAATAATCGACAAGAAGCGACACTCAGCTACCCACACGCCTCTTGGACCTTCACCCGCTACCCAGAGGAACCGGCTTCGAAGGTGTTCCGGGTGATCCACGTGCCCGGCTCACGGATGCAGCATTCAAGTTTATGGAGAACGGCACAGATAGTAGAGGCCAGTACATCGCAATAAGCTATTGCTAGAGAAACCCTCTGCCGTCCATAACGACCTGGACGAGCCTAAAAAATCAAAAAGGAGGTGGAAGGATCAAATACATCCAACTTCCTGAAACTCTTCGAGACGGAGTGTTCCTTACTAGGTATCTAGGTGTCCGCTACCTCCGGGCTGACTGCCTATGCATCGTTCAAGACGACAAAGCTGACTGGGGGAGAGAGGCTTCTCGAATGGCTGATTTACACAGTACTGCGTATCTCGCCCTTGCTGCTACTGCGGTGAGGACTTTTTGCACGCGCGCAAAATTGGAGAAGGTAGGGTCGTTTCATTCGCGTATGAGGAAAGATGATTTGGCTTGTACCTCTATTACGACGACTTGACCATATCGCCGGAGTCTATGGAGTCGATACTCGACGAGTCAATCGCTATGCGAAAAGTTAGTCTTGTATCTTCAACAGATCGTACTAAGCTCCCGCTGGCTGACGTAAGATAGAAGAGCATCTTCTGGGCCGAGCCTGGGCCCTACAGGAACGTCTCCTAGCGCCTCACACGATGCAATTTGCTAGCTATAATACGCTCTGGGAATGCTCGGAACGAACAACACGGAAGAGAAATTCGAAAACTCGGGTCGTGGAGAAATCTCTTTAGAAAGAATCGCCCATGGAATCAAAAACGTGGAGAAGCTACTGCGGATCGATTCGACCGGGCGAAGACATGAATGGGAAAGAAATCTGGGCTTTTGGTCCAGGATGGGGGGTATGGTTCGCCCAGATCGAAGAATATCCGTCCCGTAACATGTCCTCCCAATCTGATAAGCTTCCTGTGCTGTCCGGTGTGATCTCGGCGCTACAAAGGCTTACGTAAGATGTCTGCCTTTCTGGCATGTGGAAGAGTTGGCTCTTTAAAGGTTCGCTATGGCGCTTGCAACAGCTCAACTGGGATATGGATGTTCTCTTCCCAAAGAGGCCATAGGGAGCTATACCTTGGAGATCTCCAGCATGGTCCTTCGCATCAATTGAAGGAGTTGTGATATACACACTTGTCGAGAACGATCCTGGCTAGGGAACATGTGTAGAACTGCTAGGTTGTGACGTTGCGCCCAAGAGCGTCAATCCACTCGGGGAAGCAACAAAAGGATTTGCGAGGATGAGAGCACCGGTTGCTGCCGTATTCGACGTAGTGTTGCAGCAATCAAGTGAAAGAAGTTGATGTAAGGTTTGCATGAAAGAAGATAGACTCGTAGATGGGAGCGTGTATACTGATATTGACGAGTGCGAATCACGTGAAGTGGTCATGGTTGCTCCGCATACTGGCATTGCGATCATACCGGTGAACATCGCTGAATTGAAGAATGTCTCACTACCTAAGTTCAACGGTCATCACCCTGCTGTAAGTGGTTGTAGTTCGGTATAAGTCACTTCATATCACACGGCTACCCCGTCCATGCCCATCTTCAATCCAGCTTGAGGATTATATAGCCCGCAGTACTTGTCGATCGTTACTGCATCTTTATGCTGCCGTGACCTATACAAGTGTTCCTTTCATATCTCTCAGTTACACTTATAAGCAAAAGTGTTGTAGCGTAATTAGCACTAGACGTATTAGTTCATCAGAGATAGATCGAGGTTGAGGCTACTTACACATTTGATAAACTGAACACACAGCTATTAGTCATTCGATTCTTTCGATAGCTACACTAAAAACTTACACCGTCGGTACAACTGTCCTGGACGTAGAGCCCATTCCTTACGGGTTGTGCGCAAACTCTTTCGCGAGGAAATCTAGGGTTGTCGCCGTCTCCGCACTGTACGGGTATTACGACTTGAATTTTCTCATTTTTGGTAATTTAGATACTTACGCAGAAGGAATGGGGCTACGAACAGTCAGTAGGCTGATCTCTAGCTAGTCATCATATTACTTACATAGGAGTCGGGACATCCAGTGTTTGCGGGCAACCCCCATCCATCATTGCACCAGGAAGCCTGGGCAGAGACGGCAAAGGCTAGGAGAATCGAGGTAACGAGTTTCATGGCTAGTTAGTAAGGACGCTGCGGTCTGTACTTGAGTCTTCAATGGTATGTCGTCGAGGTACCTACATTACGATGAGATCAACGCATATATATACCTAACGCTCGATGATGCGCACGGGCAGGTTCTTGTTCACCAGTATGAAGTGGTCACTTGCTAGCGATTCTGGCCGACAGGGATATATATTGCATACTAATCGAAGGGAAATGTGCAACGCACGTAAGTTTACCTTGTCAGAAGAGGAGAACAGCGGTGAGCTCTTGCGGCGTCGCAATGTGTGCGCTACGGACAGGATCCTAGATTATCCTCTTGCGGAGTCGGGGTAGCCTCGAAGCCGCTCTAGCCGATTGTCACTAGATCCTCGCGTGGTAGTGACCTGTACATATGTTCCCGACGAGATACTCTCTATTATATGTGTAAACAAAAGCGTTGCAAAGATGTTCGTGAATCGGTTTGGGTTTCTAGAAAACAGTGGGTGCCGGGCGCCGCGATAGTCACTATAGGATGCACAAGATTTCGAGCATCGGTAAGATCGGGCGGGCAACTAAGTGCATGACTAAGGGCTTATTTCGGGAAATGCGCGGCAGGTACCGCCGAACCTCCCGCATGCGGGCGAGCCTCATACAGCAATTGTAATCGAGCACGTGCTCGGGAGCTCGATAGGGCATTGAGAAGTAGTGAGGGTGCGGATATGGACGCGACGGAGTGTTACTCGAGCTTGAGGCGATGACGGGCGGCTTGGTACTGAGTATTTTATGTCGACGCGAGAGAGCAAAGATCTAGCGGTGGACTGGTCCACGGGTGGATTCAGACTGGCTTTGGAGGCGAGCGAGGTCATATCATATCGTTCGGCGAGCGTGCTCTGATCGTCTGCGAGCGAGGCATCGTCATCCTCCAGGAAGGGGGCTACGATGTTCCCAAGACATGTTTCGAAGGGACTGGCACGCGCAGCATGGGTAGACAGTGTGGCTAGGTCGGAGACAGCGAAGTTGTCTGGCGCCGCAGAACCTGAAGGTATGTCCAATTTCCTGCAGTCCGCAGTGCGATGGTGGAATGTCGGCTTCTTCGGTGTAGCTACACAAGTCCAAGACGGACGTCGGCGTTTTGAGTCTTGGCAACGAACATCGTAATACGTCTTATCTTGCGAGTCCCTACTTACAATGTATATCAAAGTACGCATGAAATACGTCGCATCAGCGAGACATGAATCGAGCGCGATGCATTCCGCACATTGAGATGGCTCTCAGGCTTAACGACTTGCTCGAGTCTTCAGTGAATAGATAAGTACCTTTCCGCTGTTCGCAGGGCTCCCGGATGATGCACACGTGTCCACGTGCTTTCGCGTTAGGCTGTGTGTTCGGACCTGCCCATGATTATGTTCATTAAAGCGGCCGCAGATGAGTGCTGTCATCTGTGTCACAGCTGTGTACGCCACGCGTCTCGGAATCATATGTGTGCGTCACGGCAAGTCTAATCGAACTCGGACCCATTTCGTGGATAGGTTCTTATGTTCCTGCTTCTGTCGCGTCGTTTCGCTGTTCACCTTTATCAATTTCCAAGCTTTAGTGAACACAGTCTGCTCAGATTACATTGTATGCCAAAACGAAAGCACTATCGCAGTAGTTAGTAGAGAGAAATTCCGATAGAGTTAGTAACAGGCTGCGCGGCCTTAAGATCGTTCCATTTCAGCAAAGGCATAGCGAAGAGACTGGCGAAAATGTGGGTGGCAGGAAGATTATGGTCACGACAGCTATGGCCTTCATGCATTTGCAGCTGCGGCGCCGCGATGCTTACCGGTTCAATCAAATATACTCGTACTCTCGTACAAGGTGTGGATGGGCCCCATATCAGTAGACGAAGTCGCATACTGCCACGTAGACTCAGCCTGCTTCCACTTAGGATAACCGCAATCGTTCAGAGATCTGATCAGCGCTACGCCATCATTGTCGCCCATAAAGCCAAAGACACATGATGAATGTGGAAGGTCTGCAGGGGTGGAAGACTGTAAACTCCTCACATGTCGTCCGATTAGACATAGTGATGTATCCGATCCGACTGTGTTGTGACTGCTTTTGGGGCCTCCGACCCGACAGGCAGCCATGACTGGAGTGTTGTGGAAAAGCACATGCACGTGGGAGTGTCGGCCTTCTTTGCGTGGGCGTGACATTTGCTATGTCCAGCACAGCCCGAATATCCTTGGTTGCGTCATACGGTTGTATGCGACGTCTCTCTACAGCGCCCACGAATTTATTCCCAGGTACGTGGGGAATGTTGATGTTGCTCGCGCGGGTCACTCGCTAGCGCAGATCACGTGTGATGCACACACGCCCACATGCTCGCGCGTCAGGCCGTGAGCTGGAAGCCTACCAGGATCGTGTTCATTCCACCAACATCTGCTGGAAACGGGAACACGCGCTTAATGTCAATCCGCCAGGTTCGCCTGAGCACCGAAGCTCGCACCTACAACGTCGTCTTACCCTGATCCAGCATGTGCGTCGCAAGGCAGACAACTTCGTCACCCCGCTCTCGACTCGACGCTCAGGCAATCGCGGCCGTTGATAGAGCACATCGTACGCACGCACACAGTTTTCGTAATCAACGACGAAGACGCAAGCCGTTACCCATTTTGGCGCATGCGCGGCTTCTCAAACGATCTCGACGACGGCCATTTAGATGGTGAACACAACGTCGTCCCCTCAGGTGACGACACAAGCGACGACGAGAACCCCGGCCCAGAGCCATAACCATGGCGCCGCGATACTTTGTGCAAGCGACGCACCAATTTCGTCCCGGTCGCCGGCGGTTTCCTCATTAGCGACCCATTTGGCATCGAAAGACACAGCGCCCACAGCCGCCTCCACACTGCCGCTCCTCTCCAAAGACGAACCAACCCACATCCTCGCCCCGTATTCTGCTCGACTCCACAAAGCTTCCCCGATCTTCCAGCAGCGACATTCGCGAGCGTGGACCCCAGGCTAGTCTCCGCTTTGCACGTTCCGTACAAGTCGACGCCAATCTTCGCGTAGGAGTCGTGCGACCCTGGGGTCGAAGGGCTATCAGGTACACTACATTGGGGTCAGTAAGACCAACGACCGGCTCAAGGAGCACACGATGGAGAAGCAGAAGGACAAGATGCGTGAGAGCATTGGAAGCAGGTGTTACGTCGAGCCGAGCAGTAGCGGCGCCTTGGGGACCCTCGCCATGTCGGGGCGACCCACAGGGGCTTCGCACGCTACTACACGTCTTACCTAACGACAACACCTGCCCCAGATTGAGGCTCTGCGCTACCATGCATACCTTGCACCTTTTACCTAACGACAATACCTGTCCCCAGATTGATGCTCCGCATCCTCCGACTCTTTACATAACAGTAAATCTGCCCCAGGTTGCGTCCGCAGCACTGGGTCGGCCCAGGCGTCAACCGCGCTTTCGCCATGCCTTACCATCCTTCTAGAAGCCGTGCTCCCCGGAGTTCACTGCGTAGCTGTCTGTCCTTCGATTCATGAGGCAATTGCGTGTGGAGAATATCTATGTCCCACTTGCATCTCTCCGGGATCCTTCCTCCGAAGCTCTCGTATCGAGCATATGCGCTCGGACGCCTATGGTCTTGTTCCGTGAATTTCTCCGCGTCTTGTACGCCCATCGCAATCAGTTTCTAGTGCTGTATACCACCGTACAACGACTAACGGCATTGCGGCATACCATATCATGTAATGCATCAGCACACGACAATTCTTGAATTAGTTACGATCTTGAAGCCACGATACAGCGATAACATGTCGCATGGAGGTGCTCAAGACCCTGATTTCGAACTATAACATTCTGAAGCGTACCTGTATACCATTCCGACTTGACGCGACACGAAAATGATTTACTATAACCATCACTCCATGCGCCATCCTCACGCGACTATAACCTCCTATATATGCGCATCGCATCTCTGCTATCTCTATGCGCACCCACTCATACCATCAATATTGACACAATTCATTTGAAAATATAACAAGGATGACGTAGTCATGTTAATTCGCTATCTCAGAAAGCATTGTTGAACGGAGCTGAACGGACCCTCGTCCCACAACGTATGCCCAGAAATCCACAAAAGATAAGCGTCTATTTCACTTGGTCCGACTTGCTTGGTCCCTGTTCCGGTCCTGGCTTTCGTGCTTATCGTTACACGCAGCTGTGGTGAAGCGGCCCTGTGTTGAAGCTTGCCCACGCCACATGGTGCATGGCGACATGCTCCTATGCTCCCCCAGAGTGCTCTCGAACGCCCTCGACTTGCAATCCGCTGGCGCTTGACACTGGCGACATCCGACCATGTGAAAAATGGAGTTGGCTAACCGTCTTGGGCCTAGTCCGGCAAAACCTCGCTGTACCTGCACCAAAATTTTGCGGCTCGATGCGGCTCCAAGCCAGCCTGTCTCGGTTTTTAGCGGCTCCACGCTCATTCGCCCGCGCAAAAGCATCAACCACCAGTGTCCACCACGGCGAAGGAGGGACCCTACGCACCTGGGGAAACAATGAGCGCGCCGTGGGCGACCTCCACATCGTTCCTGGGTCTGTGCCTGCCGATGTCGGTCGGGCCGACGATTTCTGCATATAACGCGTACCGTCGTCCTTCGAGGCAGTACTCATCCTCGCGTGCCACTTCCTATTGATACCCCGGATCAGAACATCAAAACGACATGGGCTTCTCCAACGACAAGATGGGCGACGACATTGAGTACGGCAGCCAGCTCAAGGCCGAGGAAACCAACGCGCAAGGCCAGACCGATGCCGTCTTCGGTGAGGTCGTCGAGGGAGGACCAAACTACCGCAGCGTATGTCTCCATGTTGCGATTCTTACCTAACGCATATTGACGCCCAGCAGGTCAGCTGGTGGGGTTCGTCCATCATCATGATGAAGACACAAATCGGTCTCGGTGTGCTGTCCATCCCCGCTGCATTCGATGCCCTGGGTCTCATTCCGGGCATCCTCTCGCTGCTTGCCATCGGAGGAATCACGCTGTGGTCTGGCTACATGGTCGGCACATTCAAGATGCGTCATCCTGAAACGTACGGTATCGAGGATGTGGGGCAGAAGCTGTTTGGGCGCGCCGGCCGCGAGGTGCTCGGTTTGGCGTTCGCTTTGTGTGGGTCCTTACCTTATGGAAACATGGTTCTCCAGAACACCCCAGAGTCGAGCATGTGGACTGACGAACAACAGTGTGGACGTGCGTCGCTGGCTCCGGTATGCTGGGTATCTCCATCGGATTGAACTCGTTATCTGAGCATGGCACGTGTACTGCTGTCTTTGTGGCTGTGGCCTGCTTTGTGGGCTTCTGCCTTGCTTCGATCAAGACCCTGGGAAAACTTTCTTGGATTGCGTGGGTTGGCCTTGCTGGTATCATGTCAGCCAGTGAGTATTCCCATATTTCTGCACCAAAGAATGTGCTCTGACCACTACAGTCATTACCCTCACCATCTCAGTCGGCATCCAGGATCGCCCTTCTGCGGCGCCTCAATTCGGCCCCTGGCAATCTGACTTTGAGCTCTTCAAGTCGCCCACTTTCGCTGAGGCCGCGGCTGCTCTATCCAGTATCGTCTTCGCGTTCTGCGGTATTCCTGCTTACTTCAACGTCGTGTCCGAGATGAAAGACCACAAGGACTACTTCAAGGCCCTGTCGCTGTGCCAATTCGTCATGACCTCCATCTACATCGCTATTGGCGTCGTTGTGTACTACTACTGCGGATCGTACGTCGCATCGCCTGCCCTGGGATCCGCCGGTGTCTTGATGAAGAAGATTTGCTACGGACTCGCGCTTCCCGGTCTTCTTGCTTCCGTCATCCTGGTCACTCATGTGAGTTACACCATCTCTCTTCTCTTTCGCTCTTTACGGACAATGTACTAATCTCTCACAGCTCGTCGCCAAGTACTTCTTCATCCGTACTCTGCGTGGAACAAAGCATCTCAACCACCCCACCGCTAAGCACTGGATCACCTGGTTCGGCTTCACCGGCGCCGTTTCCCTGACTGCTTACATCATTGCGTCTGCGATTCCCGTCTTTGGTGGCCTCGTCTCGCTCGTGGGCGCACTTTTGGGCACCCTCATGAGCTTCCAGCCCATGGGCTGCATGTGGCTGTACGACAACTGGCACCGGTCCAACCGCGACTGGAAGTGGAAGGGCATGGTCGCATGGTCCATCTTCGTCATCGTTGCTGGCACGTTCCTCCTCATTGGTGGTACGTATGGTTCGATTGTCGGCATCATCGACTCGTACAACAAGGATGGTGGCACCAGCCCTTGGTCGTGCGCGGATAACTCCAACTCGAGCGGTGGTCACTAAGAGTGGCTGTTGAAGGAAGAGGCTTGATTTGATGGTGCTCTGGTCTTGTTGTTTTAGCGATGCATATGCATGATTCCAATGCGAATATCTTACATTGTTCAAATATTTGTTGTATTTTGCATTCTTGAATGCAGCAGTGATGAAGCTATAGCGGAGACGGCCATGTCGAACGACTGATTGGGTTGGCGACAGCTTCACGGCTCTTTCTTGCCTTGAGGGAGAACGTGAGACTGGGTGGATGCGAGATGTATGTCGTGCCTGCTGGCCCATACTGATCTCGTTGCTGGGCGCGTCCTGCAAGGCTTTGGCAGGTGCCATATTCGCTTTCGCGGCGCAGTCGGCATTGATGTCGATCAATTGGCATTGGTGTAGCTGTAACAACAGCAGTTTTCCGGAGGATCTACCCAAGCTGTCGCAGGTTGAGATTGAGTCGTAATCTACCTAGTCTGGCTGTATATCGACGAGTAGGTTGCACTAGGTTATGGTCGGTGCGTCTTGGGCGTCAAGAAAAGCTGTTGTTGTGTTTGATAGAGACGTCAATTGTTAAGGAAAAGAGATGGAAAGCTGACGACATGCTCCAGTAGACTGAATAGAAGACGAAGACGTAAGGGAAAGATAAGACTGATAGGAGACTGATGTATGCGAGAATGGGCAACGACGCAAAGGCTAGTAGTTTGCACAATAAGGGAAGCAGACTGAATCACAGTATACGGAAACACAGAGAAAGCAACGCAACTTACTTTTGGTAAACCATAAATGCGTAGGAGCCCAGTACTTATGTTCCGTCTCCGGGTGCAACGGACTTCTTATCTGATTACACCTCCACGCCCTACAGCCCTACAACCTCTCTCCGCAACTTTTCCGCAGGATAAAGCCGCGGAGAAGTGGGTCTCGCACACCGACTTCGCATCTCCACCTTTGGAACGACCGGGGAAATCCAAAGTGAGCGCGCACCTCAGTACTCGAACAGCGCATGCAGAATGAGGGCGCGGGTATCTTATACTGTTTAAGATTACAGCGATTACACGTTCAGGGTCCGAATTGAGGCTCTGCGATAAGCTGTCGGAATATGATTGGTGGTTATCGGAGTATTCTGAATCCCGTCGGTTTACTCCGAGAAACACGGCACATCACGGTTACCCCGACAAAGCCCGGCTCCAGCGAAACAAAACTAAAAGAGATTCACGGATCTCGTCAGCGCAAATGAATGATTGTCTCTATATAGATCAGACCTCCAGCAGACTCAAAGACACATTCTACAATCTTGTGGCGCGTGCAAACATGGGGACGGTGCTCTCGTACGCTTACATGCATTGGCGAATCAAAGCCCAGGAGATGCGAGCTGACCAATGACAAAGGTGCCGATGGACCGTCTTACAGGTCTCGGTACAAGCAACATACTGTCGTTTCCTCGCTTTTCTGAATGTTGTATCCTTTTGTACTTTACATTCGGCCCTTTGGACTTTATCTACGCGATGAATATTACAACTCGCAGAAAAGTACGCTCAGGGTGTGGTACCTGCAGGTATAAGCCCTTTGCAAATCATGAGAAAGATCTGACCGAACATTAGAACCCGGAGAGTCAAATGCGACGAGCTCAAGCCAGTATGCAAGCGATGCTACTCCACAGGTCGCACATGTGAGGGCTACGGCATCTGGGGCGGAGGAGGAAACGGGTACGCAGAGCGCTATGGTAGTAAGAAGACGTGTACCCCGTCGCTGCACCATCACTATCCGGCCACGAAGCTCAAGTTGAGCGATGAAGACCAGGGATATCTGGACTGGTTTCACCATCGCCTTGTGCACGACTTGAGTGGTCGGCTGGCAGAGGGGTTTTGGACGGCGCTGGTTATGCCTACGCTGCTAAACGAACCTGTCATCGCGCACGCGGCTATTGCGCTGAGCTCAGCCCACAAAAACGCTGTTTTTGGATCAGATCGCACGCAGCTAAAGTGTGAGCTTCTTGTCGTGAGGCATTACAATGAGTCGTTGCGACACCTCCGGTCCGCGATTGGGCTTAGTGGGAAGACGATATCCAGTCTCGCATTAGTCTCCTGTCTGCTTTACACTTTGCTAGAGCAAGTGAGAGGCAGGATTGAGCAGGCTGAGATGCATCTACAGAGCGGACTGCGGTTGTTGAAGGATGTTCATGAGAGCCTATGTGTAAACATGTATGGAACGACTTTGCTGAAGAGAAGCACAAGTGTGGATTCCGACCAGGTCAGGATCATGCAAGGATTCGCATCGCTCCATCTAGAATCGCAGTTCCTCGGGACAAGCTCGCCGGGCATTGATATCCTAGTGCAGTCTTCCATTGAAGATGTGCCGTCACGCACCTTCAAATCGATTGAAGAAGCTCGATACTCGTTGAACAAACTCGTTCACGCTGTCCTGCTTATCTCGCGACGTTTCCTCCGGATGACAGCAACGGAGCGTGAGGATCGATTGAGTAGGATTAACATCCACAATCAGGCACTATGCTTGCTCCAGGACTGGCTGAAAACGTACAAGTCCACAAACTTTTGCGTGACGAAGAAAGATCGCGACTGCCAAGTTGGACACACAATACTACTCAATCATTACGAAATGGCACTCATCATGTGGGGTCACATAGGATGCACCTCAGAATCCGGGTATGAGTTCCACACTGCAAAGTTCCTCGCCATACTGGAGCATTCAGTGGAAATCTGGCACTTGTTGCCTTCACTATCTGCAGCCCAGAGCACTAGTGTTGGCGACAACTTAGCCACCCCGTTGTTCTTTACGGCTCTCAAATGCCGCGACCGCCGCATTCGATTACAAGCCATCAGATTACTCAACACCATCCCCTTCAGCCAGGGCGGCTGGAGCTGCCTGTTGATGTCCAAGATTGCTGCGGAAATCGTGACATTGGAGCAAGAGGGTTCCACCGATCGCTTCCTGAAAGACGGCTTTGATGTTACCGACACTCAGAATTTTGCTGGCGTTGAGACTTCCTCTCAGTCATCTTCGAAACTTATTCATGACGTACGAATCAGTTCCTGGAATACGTCGACTAATGCAATACGCCTTCGCTGTCAGCAATGGACCGATGATGGCGGAGAGGCAACATTCTATCATGACATGGATATTTCAAGGTAGTCAGTACCAACGCACGCACTTAAGTTGCTGCGTGAGGACAACGTCTACTCGAGCATGGAGAGATACTGTGCTCAAACGACCTGCTTCCCAAGCTCTTCCTGCGTCCATTTCCACAACTTCTCTCCAAGCTCCCTATCCTTGGACAACGCGCTGCCCTTACCCAGAACGCCAACAGGTTCATAATACCTACCGCTCTGCGCATAATCACAAGTCAAGGCCCAAAGCCCATTCTTGACACCTTCCTCCAAGCTCACGCCCACTCTCGGCGCCACTTCTCGCGCGAGGTACTCAATCTCTGGTCCACCGCCCTGCACACCCTTGTCGAACAACTGCGTAGCTACGTCCTCTGGATGGATAGCCACAGAGATGACCAAGGGGTGATGCCGTGCAATCTCTCGCGCGTACACCACATTGGCGAGCTTCGACTGCGTGTAACGCGTCACCCCTGAGAGATCCGACTGGGCTGATTTCAGGGTCGAAAAGGCGATACCTCCCGGTGGGACTTCGAAGGCGTGGCCACGCGAGCTGACGGACACTACTCGAGGCTTGGTCGCGGACGTCTCGGCGGTCTTGGTGAGGAGTGGAGCCAGCATGTCAAATAGCAATGCGTGACCGACGTGGTTGGTGCCGAACGCTAGTTCGTATCCCTCAGCTGTAACGCCTGGAGGTCCTCCCATCTAGAAGCATATCAGTTCAGTTCTATCGTGGAGATCAAGCAGGGCTGGATACTCACGATTCCCGCGTTCAACATCAGAAGATCCAGCTGAGCTGCTTCTGCAAGTACAATCTTGGCCGCCGCCTTGATCGACTCAAAGGACGTCAAGTCGAGCTGCAAAAATTTCACGTCAACGCTGGATCTTGTTTTCTTGACGTCTTGTACAGCTTCTAAACCTGGCTGTTCATTTCGAGCCGCGATCCAGATCTGCGCGGGATCGTGCTTCGCCAATTCGATGGCAGTCTGTTTTCCGATGCCGCTGTTCGCACCCGTGATCAGAATGACTTTCCCATTGAGTGAGGGGATATCGGCAGAAGGGTCGAAGGCGTGTGGTTTGCTAGGTTGGAGCTGATCGAGCGCTCCGATAGCGGGATGAGGTTCCGTTGAAGTCATTCCTAGTAACGGCTTGAGTGGCTTTTAGAATTCGATATTGCACTTGAGAACAGTGAAGACAGACTTGTACTTATACGTGAATGTGAGATGCCATCTTTGCGGCGATGTTATTTACAAAAGCATATCTTATGACGACGTCAATATCGTGAGAGAAATGGCAACCTATGAAGTCCGAATCTACCAATCGGAATAACGTACTATGACCGTGGAGGGAAGCTCGCTCCAAAAGGCCCGGAGATATGAACATAACGCCATACCAGAAGGATCATGTAGAACACTGAGCTCGGCAGAGACTCGCAACGCTGATTGGTGGGCTCGCACCTCTTTGGCCCTGGATCAATGAACCATCGCTATGATGGGTTGCCTTGAGACACTTGTTGATGATCGGATCAGTTTACGTGGTCTATTCGGACAGATGCTGAGCCGACGCGTCCTTACAATATCAGACTAGGCGGTCATTTCAGGACTTGAGCAAGTTCACGTAGGTTGGCCCGAGTGCGACAGCGAAGCCGGAGGCTGCCGAGGACGAGACTTGATGTGCAAACCAAAGAATGTTCCATCTATTGAAAGTGCCGGAAGTGCTGGATGTAAACCTTGCGTCATTTCGTTCCCTGCCATGACCCGCGACAGTGGCGTCGTATCTCACCCTGTGGTCCTCCGTCATCCATGACTTTTTGACCCATAATCGCAAACGCGAAAAGGCAGGTCGGTGGCTTCCTGGATCGTGCGACCATGTACGTCAACGTGACTGACAAGCCTAGATCCCAGTTGTAGTCGTTCAGCGCAGGTCATCGCATTGTGAAAAGACCAGTTTTCGCTCCAGCCCTTCGCCTCTCACGGCTCACGATCCCCTTCTGGCCTTTTATGAGGCATTTAGAGTGCCCAATAAAGCTTCAGATACGTCATCGTCGCGGGTGTATGGGCGCGGATCAGGCGCGGATAGATTCAATCGTACGCGTGTGCTTTGAACGTGTTGACGGCAGCAGAAGCAGCGGACGGGACGGTGGCGCGTGCGATCTCACTTGAGGATCTCGAGATGTTCGCGAGCTGAAGTAATGGATGGAGTCGGTCTGTGCCATAGAGTCGATGCGCGCGCGACATACCCGTGTTGGCATCCAATACACTTTTCTTCTCCGGGTATCCAAAGCTTCATCGCGGAACTCCGGCAAGGCCCGCTCTCGACCCGTATCAAACCACTCAGTCCAAGGTAACATCGCAGCCTTGCGTGGTTTCGCCATCATGAAAACGTCGTCGGTGGCTCAAGGTTCGGGATTGAGGGGGGCGGCATCGTGGTCGCGACCTCGTTCAGGCGATGAAATGTGGTGTCGTCAGTGAGGCGGCGTGACTAGGGGTTTTGAACAATGAGAAGATCTTGTGGGTAGTAATGGAGTATGCGCGATGCATCTCTGGTGTGCACATGCGACGAGAGGGTCTGCAGGAGCTGGGGCAGCAGCGGTCGATCAAGCTATCGTCTTCGGCTCGCTTAGCACGGGCTTCCCCAGGTTTCGGCGCTCGCATGCTCCGCCCCCACGGTGTCGATCGAATGCGATCCGTCGCACAACTAGACAATGAGAGTATTCTGATTTTGCGCTATACGAGGTACTTGCAAGGTGAGCATCTTCGACGAAAGTCTCCCTGTTGATTACACAGCACAGCCAGGACCAAACACCGATGGTTGATGTGGAATATGAAAGAGCATGTATCTTCACCTTACACTAAATGTGCGCGTGACGAGCCAGTTCGCGTAGCGAGCCACCCTACCAAGATCGGACGATCAAAAAGATGAGGTTATTGAGCCACGTACAAAAGCTATTATCGTGAGATTTTTTGTTGTAATAGTATATTGAAGCTTCTAAAGCGTTTGCACTACTTATATCTCGCTGGCGTCTTGATTTGGCGGGTGTGCAGGCCAAATCTGGGTGGGGAGGGCGCCCGAGGCGGACTCTCAACCACCCGACTTGATGGAGCAACAACACGACGACGCTTTGTTAGTTTTTTTGCTGGCTTGTGTGAGGCTTCTCGCTTACGCTTATTTGCTGTATCGTGAGATTTTTTTGGTGTTGCAGCTTGTTGTTGCTGCTTTTTGAGCTCTCGCGCGGCAGCTTTCTCCTCACGCTGCTGTAGCTGCTCTGCATCCTTAGCAATTTTGGCTTGTTGACGAGCCACCTTTGCAGCTTCTTGAGAGCGCTTTTTCTCAGCTGCTTCTGCTGCTTTGATCTCTCTATCGCGAGCTTTTTGGAGTTGTAGCTCCGCGGCTTCGTCTAGTTCTGCGGCCTTGCGCGCGCGCTCGCTGGCAAGCTTCCTAGGACTGTAGAATACAGCTCCGCCGTGCCACTCATCACCTTCTCGTGTAGTCAGTGTTGTAGACTTGATCGGGCGCTTTCGAATGAGGTTGAGCTCAGCGCGTAGCTCCTCGTTTTGGGCGTGCAGAATCTCGTTATTGACCTGCAGCGAGTGTAGGCCTTGGGATAGCCGTTTGGCTTCAATTTTGGCCTTGTCAGCTACTGCAGCGTCAAAAATTTTGCGCAATTGAGGCCAGCTATCGCCGTCGCCTTGCTCCCTAATTCCTGGGTCGTCATCTTGTTGTTGTAGGTTGTTGTTGAAGCGTTGAAGTACCTGGCTTGCGTCCATCGGCCATACGCCTACAGCTTGAAAACTTTTCACGATAAGATCGTGAGTCATTGTAGAGCTCCACGCCGGCCAAAAGTGACGATAGAAGTCCTGTTTAGTGATCCGGGAGAGGCCTTGGGTACGCTGGAGGTGTTGAGTAAGCTCCTCGGTGTAGTGATTCGAAAGCGGCCCAAAAAGTACCACATCTAACGGCTGTAAGCTGTGGGTTGAATGGGGAGGATACACCATAACCATGATACGTTTGGCTTCACAAAACTCCAAAAAGTCGGGCGTCACGTGGCTGCCGTGCCCGTCAAGGATGAGGAGGCGCCATTGACGGCGAGCTTTGGCTGCTGTATGGCGTTCGAACACCTGTTGAAGCCAGGCAAGACCTAACTCGTTGTTGCTCCATCCTGAAGCTGAGTGGGATATAAAAATTTGGTGTTGTTGGGTCTCTAAAAGGTCGTGAACCCAGCTTGATTGAACCCCGGAGGTGCCCTGATAGATAAGAGCGGGCGGCAGTGCATCTCCAGAAGCACATACGCAAGCCAACAGCGTAATCCATTCTCTGTTACCATCTCTCATCGCCTGCGTACGCTCTCCGGACTCCCAAACTGCCTTAGAGAAGATCCTCTTTCTGCGGTTGGCGACACCGACAAAGAAGCCCTTCTCATCCATATTGTACGTATTGCGCTCGTCAATCCCGTGTTCCACCATTTTGGAGTGCAGCAAGTTGAAGTACAACTCGTACTTATGCTTGCTGTCAGCTACCTGACGCTCACGATCAATACCGGTGTCCCATTTGGTGATGAGCTTGTCGGGATGACGACGGCGAAACCGTCTAACCCAGCTATCAGAGACCTCTTGCTGCGCAACAGCGCTTCCGAAATTCTTTAAAATACCCCGTGTAGGCGGTAGACCATCTCTTGTAGCTCCCTCTATGTGTCTACAAAGCTCTTCCTCTTGTTGTGGGTTGAGTCGTTGTTAATTTGCTATTTTGGCTTCACGGGAGCCCTGCACGCCCTTGTGCCGCCGCGACAACGTAGTTCTATTAACCCCAAACATTTTTGCAACTTGGCGGTACGAGAAATTATCTCCAGCTTCACGCGATTCTAAATATTCAATTGCTTCTTGGATTGCTGTCATGGTTGTTGAGTTATAGCACGTTGAAGATGGGACGACGCGCAATGTTGGGATGGTGGGGTGGCTCGCTACGCGAACTGGCTCGTCACGCGCACATTTAGTGTACTTGAGTTGTTATGACAATGAAATCTCATGCGCCGAAAGCCCTCTTCTCCTCAGCTCTACTGTCCTGCTTTCTTAGACAGTGAAGAAATCGAAAATATCCATACAACGGTACTTCGAGACAGAACACGCTTTCCACTCTCAGCTCTTCGTGATGATGCCATCACATCGAATCAACCATCAAAACTCCAACGCGAAGAAGATTAGATGCTGCTCCTTCCAGAACACCCTTCCAAGATACAACCCGGGAGAAATGAGCCGAATCTCATCTCGCACCCAATGCGCAACCACCGATGTCTTCGAATAGTCTAGTACGATACATTCCTTGCCGTCGATCCAGCTCGGCTCGCGAATTATGTGGGCAAGGATAGCGTCGAGGCCAAACACGGTAATCTTGTTCACCAGTGCCATCTTCTCTGCATCAAAAATTTTGCCCTGCCAGGCGAAGAAGTTGATGAAATTGGCGATCTCGGGGGTGAAGTTGGTGCCGGGTGCGATTATCGCAGTGCCTTGTGCATCACCATTGGGTATGGGTCCAGCTTCGGCATCAGAAAAGAGGGCGGTGAGTTCAGGTTCGGTTTTGGTGAGTAGGTCGTCGACGTTGTATGCCATCGTAGTGGGATCTGAGTGGCTTCCAAGTGAGCAAAGGGATGGGGAAATTCGAGGTGAGAGCGAGCAGGAAGAGGACCTTGTTCTGCTACATGTAGTTGAATTTTATTATACATGCTCAGCTCGTAGCGTCGGACGTATGAACAAGATGCACTTCTTGGGTCAGCGAGGTTCATCTCATCAGATCTGACGCCGTAGGTTATATACGAGGCTCTAGAATCCGAGCAGCCGCACTGAGCTGAAGGAGATTCCCAAAGGCCATTTGATACCAGCCATTAGCTACAGAGAATTCCATGCTGACGTGAGCGACCGTGACCTGACTGCCACCAACCCCGTTGTATCCTCGTTGTGTAAGCTGCGGCTGGAATTTACCATCGCTAGGCAACATGGATTATGAACATGGATATGATCATATGCTCCTGCAGAAGCTGTAGCACGTAGATCATTGTGCGTGCAGATTTGTAAGACCTGAAGAAGCATCGATCCCTAAGTGGAAGCTAACTCTATAGGCTGAATGACGTGAAGAATCGTTGTTGCTGCTAGAGCGATCTGTTGGCTTCAATGTTGCGTCAGGCAGGCTGCGCGCCAGGTGATACCCGCGTTTCCATGTACGTTCGATCCAGTTTCATGCCAATTACTTACAGTCTCATTGTAGCACCTGAGCTGGCTGAGGTGACGCTGATCGAGAAACCTTCATCGTTGAGGTGCGCGACGCGCGGGCTCGGGTGGAAAAGGTTGTCGCCTGGCGACCTCGCTGGGACATCCCTGTCCGCATCTCACTCCCCGCACGGGAAGCTAAAGGACCGCAACCTGGATTAACCTGACTTGAACATTCACCAACATCAACATGGTCTATGGCTCCGACTACGGTCAGTCCGCATCAGGTTTGACTCAGGCACCAATATCTCATCAACACCCCACTGTTGAGGCGCTGTCGCTTCCAAGGTTTCCTTCTGGTCGTAGGCATGCTCCGCCACAGCATAGCCTCGCTTCTTGCCCAACTTGATCAGGCCAGCATGGAGTGCGGCTGAACCACAAAACGCAAGAACAATCCAGCCTGACTCCTCTAGAACCTCCGCTGCACAGACTCACCAATATCTGTTTCTTACGCAATAATCACGACTCTGCCCATGTTGCCCTGCACTCTTTACATACGAGATGTTTGATCTCAACAGCATTTCCTTTACCGACCAGGATCGGAGCAACGACCATTTCACTTCCCTAGATGCGCGGCACATGAAGGGCAGCGAAGGGGAACATGGACTCAAGCGCAAGATCCATGACCTGGTACAGGATTCTGACAGCACGAATAAGCAAGACGTTGATGGGAGGAGAGATCCGAAAAGAACATTTGACCCGAGCGATACGCCTACCCTAGTACAAGAGCGTAGCACATCATGTCAGAGCAAAACTATTTGCGATGAGTGCCGCAGTCTTCACTTAGATGTTTTGGTCAGGGAAGTTCAGGGTTCATGGTATGAATTTCCCGACAAGCAATACGCAACCCCTTGGGAACGCGTTGGGGGTGGTCGATGGCTACGAGCGAGGGTCGGCTTTCGATACAGACAGCAACGATACGACTGCCCGCTATGTCAGGCACTTGCTGCGTCTCGCATGGCTGCGGGGACAAACTCTAGTACGAAAGAAACTGAGTCTCAAGATGATGGCGATGATATCTGGGCCCTTTATTATCATGCGAACTTCGTGAAACGCAGTTCAGGAGCAGGAAGACAAGCCATGCGACTCTACCTGGTACCTCAGGGGAGCCCCATGACACATAAATTTCTCGCCGATCGCATGGGCCGCAGTGGTAGTTTGGTTTTAATTGAGAGCTCCACTGATCCTCAAGCCTTCGGCCTGCAACCTATATCTCCGTCGTTCGACCCCAGCCTTGTAGGCTCGTGGCTCAATTATTGTACACAGTACCATCGAATACTCTGCCATTCTAAACCACTGCCCGTACATGGCGTCAAAGTCATCGATTGTGCCACATTACAGATCAAGGACTACAACGGGAACACACCTTATGTCAGCTTGAGTTATGTCTGGGGCAAATCGAAGAATATTTGTGGGCCTGTCGAGACTATTGGAGGACATAAGACTCTGCCGCAGCTTCTACCACCAGTGATAAGAGACTCGATTCAAGTTACAAAAGCTTTGGGGTTTCGATACCTCTGGGTTGACAAATTTTGCATTGATCAGGATGCTGCCGACCTCAAACACGATCAAATACAGCAGATGGACGCGATATACGCCAACTCACAGCTCACTATAATCGGCGCTGCTGGTCAGGATGAGTCATATGGCCTTCCAGGCGTCGGTGCTAGAAACCGCCCACACCAATTCATTACCAAACTCGACGGCGCAACCGTACTCTGGAACCCAAACGACCCCCATGAAGCAATTTCACAATCTCATTGGTCTACCCGTGGTTGGACGTTCCAGGAAGCTCTCCTGAGCCGCCGTAGACTGGTCTTCACCGAAGATCAAGTGTACTTTCAATGTAACACCATGAACTGCTTCGAGAGCAATCACTGTGCGCTGGACAAATTACATGTCAAGGACAAATCCAAAACTCTTGAAACCGTCCGCTCTGGGATTTTTGGGCAAACCAAGCTTCAACCCTTTGGAAAGCTTGTGCGCGACAAGGAGAGCTTAAACGAAAGTTTTCGTCGATATCTGTCCAACGTAGAAGATTACACCAGCAGAAATCTGAGCTTCGACGAGGATTCACTTAATGCCTTCCAAGGCATCATCAAACAATTTTCGCAGGAACGATATGCTTTTAATCACGTCTGGGGTTTGGCCTATCCTTCGAACGGCCCTAGAAGCTTGGATGTGTTTGTTCAATCGCTAACGTGGATGCATCGGGCGAAGACCAAAGCTCGCCGTCGTAACTTATTCCCATCGTGGACATGGGCAGGTTGGGAGGGTCACATTGAGTACGAAGTCTCGCGTAGCAAGAATATATGTTTCGATAACGCACTTCATGACCTACGATTCCAAGGAATGGCCGATGGGTCGTTGAGTTTAGAGGAATTGGGTGAGCATAGAAGCCACGCTGTCTTGAGGATCACCGCAACAGCGTTATCACTAGGTCCGAACGCCTATAGAGGTGCAGATCAGGCACGTGCGCCCTGGCGCATAGCCAGTCATGAAGCAATACTATCATGGTCCAGTGGCGATCGTACCGACGCTGAGTTGGCAGAGATGTTCAAAGACACCTCACGGTGGCAATTTATATATATTGGCGCTGTCCGCGCTGTTTACAAGTCATATTTTGTGATGGTATTGGAATTGGGTGAGAGCGGCCTGAGGTGGCAACGAGTTGGAATGTTCCGGGTCGTTGCGTGCAATGGCACATTCAAGCATAGCCTTAAAGGGAATCCTACATCAACCTACGAGATAGAATGACAGCAACGCCGGTTTTGCAGTTTCAAATGCTAGTAGTATTTCGTCAATCTAAGAGCTTACTCCGGAGGATTTATTCTTTGACGAATCCCTCAAGGTTCATGTAAAGCAGATAATCACGCTAGCAATTCTCCCTGTCCTTCATGTTGATATGGAGTCGTTGGCGTGCTATAGTAAGCGTTCTATCATGCTTAGCGAGGCTGAAATCGGCGTCCTTGACCCTCCTGGAAACACCTGCAGTCTTGAGTACCATCAACGAGGCGTGAACCGCTTTCGGGTCGGAGTTTACCGCATGTTCTTATAGTAGGTACAGACCCAGGTTCAGATTGTCACAGCTCATGAGCTTGTATTTGGCTACGGAGTGCTCCGGAACAAGCGGTATCTCTGCCAAAATTCCGTACTTGCTTTTGGTCCCACCGATGGCCTATCTATGATGACCTTCGTTGTGCAAGAAGATTGAAGCGTGCGACTAAGCTGTTGTCTCTATGAGAATGTTCTCGTTCAGACTAATGAGCGTCTCCGTCGATATCATACGAGCCACCCTGAAATAGCCCAAGTTCAGGGTAGCCTTGACGCAAGCACGAACCTGGTGATAGGAGACAAAGTGAAACTTGGAGATAGTGACATGTAGGACAGACGAGGTGGAGGACTTGTAACTTGCAGTGGGAGGAAGTCCGCCAGGGGATAGTTAGTCTGCACCTGCCGAAGATTCTAGGTAGTATCTGCGGCTTCTATAATACCGCTGATGATCTCCTGTATGAGCTGCACAAAGACCCGACAAGTCCCTTAAACATCTAGCACTGCATATATCCTAGCTAACTCAAGACCTCCAGAGCACCGCGTAGTTACAACCTATTTTCTAGTTTGCCCTGGAATCTTCCCTTGTTGTAGTGCCATACAATCCGCCCGATTGTAGCGGTCCACTTAGCGGCCCTGGCGCCATATGCCATCCCGAATCCTTCTGCGCTTGTTCGTCAGTTACTACTTCAGAGGATTGTTATCTTAGCTAGAGGTATGCAGCGTGATTGCGGCACAGGAATTAGCGTTTGGACCACAGGTCGTGACACGGTACCTACACGTGCGACACTAATGGCAGCTAGTATAGCATTTCGCTATGCGAGGCGCTTCAGTGTCTAGCGCATAGAGCGAACAGATCGATGCACCTGACTACATATTGATATGCAAGCAAATATATTTTGAGATGCAAGCACTTTCTACGCATGCACATAAGCAGCAATGAAGTAGTCCCTTTGCTTTTTATGTTGCCACGTCATACACACTATGTTTGCTTATTCTGGTAGGCTATGCAGCACGGATGTAACAGTGCAATCTCTATCCAAGGAATATATACGTACAAGAGGACTGCATTCTTTGAATCATAGCTCGACTCACGCCCTTGCTAATACAAGTACAACTCAAATCAACAAACATCAAACATTATTTGCACCCTCAGCTAAGCTTGAATCTGTCGTTACAATGGCATCGATCTCCGAAGAACCCAAGATGTTTTCTGGTGAACAGGTAGAGAGCATGAGCGCAACGATGTCAAAATCCAATACCGGCACTTTGCATCACGATCCTCGCACGGCAGAAAGCCCCACAGTCAATGCAGGTGGCGAAATTGCTTCGAGGATTCAGGGCTTGGACAGTCCATTCACAAAGGTGAAATACTTCGTAACAACACAAGGAGCACCTGTTCAATTCAACAAGGATTACTTCATCGCGGAAGCGGATGCTAGAAGCGATCGTCGCTTGGATCTGGAAGAGCATAAGTGGAAGAAAGTTGTGATGAATCCTAAGTGGCGAGATGGGCTATATATGCAGCTACGCGACGCTGATCGTGGCGGAGCCATGTTCAATCTATGGTACCCTGGTGACCAGGTGTGGCTGTGTGGCAGAGGATCAGAAGACGTGAAGATGGGAAAGACCCGTTCTGACTCCCAGTGGTTCTTGAAAGAGGAGGGACGTGATTCATTAGGTCACCAAAAGTATTCTCTTTGGACTTGGCAGACTGAGGTGATGGATCTCAATGGTATATGGTTCTCAGAAAACTCCGTCTCACAGATCGGCTATGATAAGGACTTCGAACTGAGGTCGTACGCGAAAGGATATAAACCAGACAACAGATGGCTTTACATCAAAATTTTGGATCCGAAAGACCGTAACACAATTTGGCATGAAGGTCAAAAGCTTCGTGTTCATGTTTAGTGCCATCGGAGTGGAAGACTCCGAATCCTTTGTGATTCGAGCAATTTTGGTCAAGGTGGTAAGGAGCGACAAGGACACAACGGTGGGATCAATGTACGTAGGGCTAGCAACTTGGATTTGTACGGGATATCCAAAGAGGCCAATTGTGCAACACAATTGCGCGATCTCCTCCACTCTGCTCTCCAAAAAAGTCAATTCTCTTACCCGTGAATGGCCTGGGCAAAGAATCTGATGGCTTCAAATTGCTCCTGGCTTTCATTCCGCCAGCACCATCCCGCGTTGCGCGTTATCATCCAGATGAAGCATTTCAAACATGAGTGGCTACAAACGTCTTGCAAAAATGTGGCATTTCTGCAGCACTAGACGCAAATGGTGCTGTGGTAGATGGGAAGAGATCTCCAGGAAGATCTCCTCGAGTGATGGCATGACCGTCAATCGATCGAGACGGCTAGAAGCCCAGCTTTGGAGTGAGTACAACAACGAGCGACTCGAACCGGGAGAACGCTACACGTATAGGTGTTCAGGCACCTTGCGTTAACGCAGATGAAGACACGATGTGGGCGGCGCATTGCGAAGCATCCTCGAAGGAAACCTTCATCGGTAGACTAACATGTAGTGTTGATACTAATGGGGCAATATCAGGCGACAGCGGATGCTGGCGACGAGGTGCGGGGCCGTGATTCTTGACATCCCGGCACATCGCTGACGCTTTTCAACTTGACGCGCCCTTTCCCAACTGCAGTCTGCGCACAAGATATCGTTTCACTTTCATCCTTACATTTTCCTGTCGCATGCCATGAGATTGCTAAAACCGGACGCGAACAAGTCATTCTGTCGATTTACTAATCATACATCTTCTTAATCAAAGTCAAGCCCACAGGGTTGCACCTAACCCTGGTAAGCTGTCATACTCTTCCTCGTGCCTGGCTTTCAAGATCGTGACTGCTCGAGCCGTGTCTTGATCACCGGTCCCCCAGATTCCATACTTTTGAAATTGCGCGCCTGAATAGCAATATCGCAACCCTGTCACGTCTTAGTGGTCACCCAATCATCAAGATTGGTGGTGCTCTTACATGCATTCTTGCATCTTTGGAGTCGGTCATGTCGTTTCAGGTACCTTCAACGGCCCTGGATGATTTGTTACTACCCTCGATGCAGACCTCAGGATTTGCTTCTCGGTAAAGGGCGCCCGACCTTCTGTGAAAATATCTTGACCGACTGCGTCAGAACCATGAACTTGGTGACGAAGCCGAACCAATGAAGCCTTGTCCACTCTTTCATGTCGGCAGTCGCGGTTGACTTGGTGAATGTGGGATTGTAGTTGGCAATAGTGTTCTCTTCCATCATTGCAGTTGCCTGCTGTGGTGAATGGGCGTTGGGTTGGATGTTGGGCGGCAGACGCACGCGGTGACGAGATGAAAGGCTCACAGAGGCTCGGGTATCAATTGAATGAATGCGGTATATGTATTGGCCGGCGTGCGCAGTAGATATATCGTGGTTGCAAAACGTAGAAGGGGTAAGGGCAGAGCGCGTGGGATAAATGGTCAGCTACGTAGAAGTCAGCTCTAGAAGCGTTTGCCTTTACCTCACAATGTCGCGAACCGAAGCGTTCAGCAGCGGTGCTACGTGATTACCTTTGGTGCCTCGGACATAGTGTCACCCGACTGCTCCCTCGTTCCTCACATGTTGAAAGACGCAGGACGCTATTTCTTTCACTCTCTCGCTGTCGTGCTTTTGTTACGGCTCTATAGCAGGGATTGACGGCACTGTACGTCGACCTGAGGCCCAAGATGAGATCGGCAAGTGACGAAAGCTTCCAACCGGAGACAAACTTTCCCCTCAGGTACTAAGAAAGCCAGGTAGTATAACGGGGTACCGGCTGGACTCCACGAACGCATCCTCGAGCATCTATGATGTCTCCGTTCGTGACTACATTCTTCCTTCCAGCTTTGTAGCTGCTACTGCACCTACCTAGCGTAGAGAGACTGCTGCCATAGTCTGATATATTTGACCGTCTGTTTACATGCCACTTGCTCTCTTACCTGGTACCCAAATGCGTGTCTTCCTGTCCCTGCTCGTATGACATGGTCCGTCGCTCCTTTTGGTATGGGTAATGTTCTCATCAAGGAGCTGGGGAGCGTGAACGTGAACGTGAACGTGGACGTGGACGTGTATACGATGAAGGATGATGCGGTCGTTGAAGCCGGGTTGGTGGAGGCGGACCGGGAGATCTGGGTGTTGTGTTAGTAGATTTGCATCACTCGCTGGAGCACACGCATCTCTGTTCTGCCTGGACAACCGCGTCAGTCGCCCTGGTGGACGATGAAGAGCTTCGGATTATCCTCTAGCTCACCCCTACCAGTTTCGATATTCTCACCCTTCGCTTTCTCACTCACCTGTCACCACCTTCGTCCAAAACGCCATGTCTCGACTTGCACGGCCTGCGCTGCAGCAATCAGGTCGAGCTTCGTCGGTGGAGCTTCGGGAGGAGTCGCCAGAAGGCTGATGCGTAATGAGTTGTCGAGAAGCTTCTCGCGAGATGGATGAGAGAGGGCGGCACATTGGCGGTTGGCAGTGATATTGCAAATGGTGCGGCTCTGCGCCGCGTGAACGAATCGCGGGGAGTTTTGCTTGGCGTGTTTCTTGACAAGTGGCACAGGCGCACATGGCTCTCGAGGACAATGACCTCAGCCAACACTAACAATCATGCGCGCTGCCAACATTTCTGTTTGCACTCTTTTTCGTCGCCAAGTGTCGTTGACGCAGGGCTCTCGCAGTATTGCTCGTAGTAGTCTGAGATGCGGGCTATGACGCGCTCAGCATGACGCGCTATCACGTGCTCAATACGCGGTTCAGTAAGGTCAGTGCAGCCGGGGCAGATATGACGCGACCAACCTGACCTCCAGCATCGTTTTCTACATCACCACTATCCTTCGCTTTGGCACCAGATGCTTGTTCGCCCACTACAGTATGTAATTGAGGTGCACGTCGTGCTATACACACTGCCTATACCAGACGCCACATTGCGATAATCCAACGCGAGCATTGCGGGCAAGAACCATGTAGTATCTAGAGACCTTAACCGGAGTACACCATACTGCTTTGTAGTAGATGACCATCCCCGAGTAGTCGCATGACGTTGTGACCTGAGACGACAACAGCGTGCAAAGTCAGTCCTCGCACCGCATGTCAGCCGAAATCCCCGATGTACCCGACACAACAAGCATTCATGTGCTCAGGGCTAATACCGTAGGCTGAGCTGCTACCAATTCTACGCGTCGATCCCATAGGTCTGATCGTCCGCTACTTTAGCCTGACTTTAGCTTGTATCCCGAATCCAACGATGAGCCAAACCGAGGTATCACGTAATTGGCTGAAATGCCACTTTGACACGTGAAATCGAGTGTTGATCGACGCAACTAGTCTTCCTAGCCGTCTTTAGACCACGCATACGCGGATGCTTAAGCATGAATCCCGGTATTCCTCCAATGTCGTTAAAAGAATCGTACATACTGTATATCTATCTCGGGAAGGTGGGACTACACATCTAGGAATCACGGTACCGTCACGTTTCCTTCTCTTTCATATTCATCATGGCCTCCTGGTCTGCCCTAGCAGTTCGACTTTACATCAAGTACATACGACGTTCTAAACAGATCCTTGGAGATGCACAGAGCATGCGCAAAAACATACACGATGTCTATATCAACCCTCAAAGCTTCTGCCCACCTGCAGATCACGGGCACGATATCGACGTGGATCGGGACGATGTCAACGACTGGCCACTGTACCGGGTATCGTTACGACGCCCCCTAGGGACGAACGATCTGTCAGAACCACAACGTGCTATGCTCTACATCCATGGAGGGGCGTTCTATCGCGAGATCGACCCGAATCACTGGAAGTTCGTCTTTCAGGTCGCACGTGAGACTGGACTGGACGTTTTCGTACCCATATACCCCCTGATACCAAGACCGGCCGCTACAGCAAAACAGGTGGTTCCTGGTTTGGTAGACATTTGCCGCCAGATCAAGCAAGACATTGTCAATATCACTGGTGATTCAGCGGGAGGGGCGTTAGCATTAGCTACCATGCACCACATGTTCGACGTTGCGCTAGATCACGCGAAGAAGGTCCAATCTGTTGTGTTGATCTCACCTGTTCTCGACGTGACCTTCCGCCATCCAGAGGCTCAGAAGCTAGACAGCGTGGATCCGTGGCTCGGCATCGATGGCCTGCAAGTCATCACGCCGCTGTGGTCAGCTGGCACAACTACCTCAGATCCTCTAGTCAGTCCGCTACATGTCGATATTGCGCGACTTCCGCCGCTTCTCCTTCTCTCTGGCACAGACGACATTTTGAACTCCGACGCGAGACGACTGAATGCTCGGTTTCAGGGCCATGGCAGCGATCAGTGTGTCTCTGGGAGCGTCCAGCTCGAGCGATTTGTTTATGTCGAGCAAGCTCATATGATTCATGTCTATCCGTTGCTTCCGCACTGGGAAGGAGAGCAGGCTCGAAAGCTTATCATGCATTTCGTTCAGAGTCATCTTACTTAGGGGATAAACAGATACGATCTAGCTGGATTACAATGCAAATCTACTCACAGAACAGTACGATGGTAGTTCCTGGCTCATCGTTGTTTCAGTCTGAATATTGTGTTCAGAATCCTTGGCTACAACGCCCATGGGATTTGCAGATCAATACGCCTTGTTCAGCCTAGCCCTTCTTAAACTTCGCAACTGATTATTTTGATCATGCTCGAACACTAGTTCCAAATGCTCGCGATCGTTGACTCGTATCCCAACAGGCTCCTGGTATGTTGCTAAACAGTTGACGCCAGCCGAAACATGGCGCAAATGCTCACTGCGCTTTGACTGCATTGCAAGAACGATAATCTCCGTTGCCGAACTCCATGCTGTAGATGTGTGGCCGCTACTGAGCATGTACGTTATGTATCCAACAGCGAATATGCAGTATGCCATGATAACGGTTAGCGATAAGCGTGCAGATACGGAAGATGTCTCGTATCCGTAGCCAACACGCGTTAAAGCGATTTTGATCACTGTGTACGGCTCATCGCCCGATGCGCTTTGTATCTGCTCTCTCCAAGGAACCTCGGCGAAGACGGTAGCTAACGCGGCGGCTAGCCTGGTGCTGTCACCTTGTAACGTTTTAGATAACATGGCGCTAAACTCCGGGGTGCTCAGGCCAGTAATATTGTTGAAATCAGCGTAGATTGGACGTGTATTTTCGGGTAAGCCATGACCTAATTTGGAAAGCGGACCTGTGCGGACAACCCATGAACCGCTGTCCGTTGCGAGTTCGTGTTTAGACGGCTCCCAGAAAGCCGCTACTGTACAAGTCTTCGTAAGAAAACAAGAACCCGACAACAGCACAGATTCGTTAAATTTGTTGTGCAGTAGATCCGAGATCATATATTGCTCCAGGCCATCACAGTTGTTTTGAATAAAGCTGCCGATAATTGAAGAGGAACCAGGCTCAGGCTCAGCAACCCAGATGGGCGGTATGGCGTTGACTGGTGTGTTTTGAGAGACACCATGGTCGAGAAGGTGCTGAAGTAGGGCCTTCAGACTAGCAACTATGCCGATAGAGGTACCGCTGTCGAGAGGGTAGGCGACTGGCGTGTCTACTATTGTGTGCTGTGAGTTGTATGCACTCAAGCAATGCGTTGTGACTGTAACGCGTGGTAATTTGACAGATCTTGTGTACTCAATTCCAGGATTCCAAGCACCGACGTTGATTCCAAGAGGGATCTGATACAGGACCTGTGCACTGAGCTGAGTTGGGATAGTGGCGTTTGCGGAGCTCACCAGAAAATTGCCATGGCGGCTTGATACCTCCTTCTCGGTCGTGACATAGTGCAAAGCTCGTGAGGTTAACTGCGCCATCGTTTCGTTTCCATTGTAAAAGACTTGGGTGTTGGTGAACTCTGTCTGAAGCTTCTCCGCAAATTCATAAGTTGTGCTGAACCGATCCAAGTTGCTATACCTTGTCAACGAAGGTCATAATGCGCCGCGGTGTGTTTCGCTTACAATGTCAGATTCTGAGTTCTATCCAGTCGAGAAGGGAACATGGCCTCTTCATTGCTCAACGATCGCCAACGTATAACAGTTGGTCTGCTTGACACTCCTGCCCTTGGAATCATTAGAACAGCACTGGACGGCCCAACGAGAGCTGTCAAAAGGACTAATAGAGGAACCAGACAGACGAATAGAGCTTTCCGCCGCCCAAGAAAGGATGGAGATGTCAACGCAGCCAGTAGATCGAGAGACCAGAGGTAAGGTAGGTGCATCGCCTGTGTGGATGCTGACAGAGCACCTAAGGGCAGATACCCTTCCATCATCTGTGAACGAACGATACTCAAGACGATCTCAGCAACGGAGGCTTGTATCAGAAGCTCTTGTAGTTTGGCGACAAACTGTAGCGTGGTAGAGAATGTGAAAGAAGGCCCCACAAAATATCCACTCCAGTTGAGTATCAAGACCGCAATTGCGCTGCTTAGGGGAATCAAATGCAGTAAAGCATGGCCAGTAGCTAAGCAACGACTCTGGTACATCGCAGTCTTGCGACGCTCCTCAGGGGATCTCCATGACTTGATTGAGGCAAGAAACTGCAGCTTCCAATATTTGAGGAAGTCCAGGCTCATCGAGACTTGCGGCTGTCCATTATCATTGCTTTCGAGGGGTGGAGTGTCGTCTTCGATTACATTGGCCCCTCGGTCACTGTGTCTGGGTTTCTGAGCTTATCGATCATCAAGCAAAAAGGGTTTGCTAGCACACCTTTGACTATGCATCGGTATCATGCGTAGCGATACAGTGGGGTTGACTTGGTGCACTGAGGGAAAACCCGCAAAACGATTCAATGCAAACCAGGGCGCGAAGTATGTTTGGGAGATGGCATGGGTTGGAGGAGCCGTAGAAGCCGGAAACTTGCAGGCCATGTAATGTCAGCTATCATGCCGTACAGGATGACTTGGAGAGTACCTTAATCTATATGAAACACGTTAATCCCGAGTGGGCAGATACGCGAAGGCTATACAGCGCCGCCAAGCGATTGAGGACAGGGTCGCGAAATGCTGCAAGCGAACACTGAAGAAGAGTGCATTCCTTGTCCATCGCTTTTAGTGTTGTCCAACCTCACACGATGCGACGACAGAATATGTTTGAAGCCCTGCTACTGCTACCAGACGACTGTCGACTGCCATGATCACTGTAGAGATTATTCAGCCGCGGCCTTCGCTTTGGGAACCATCCAAGACATCCATTTTTACGGCAGTAGCGCTCTCATTGCATGTCACCATCGAGTCTGCGCAGCAGCTCGTCGTATAGCACAAGCTTGCATATAAGCGTAGCTTAGATGCTCACCAGCGATGCCACTGTAAACAACTGACACGTTCCTACCGCGTGTAATTGCCTCTGCCTAGTCCCAGACACGAACTCGTTCCATCCAGCCTCGCTTTCGCACACGGATACGTCCTCAATTGACTTGCACCGTTCTGTTCAGTCGCGCACCGCGTTAGACAAACATGCTTACATGAAGATGCATATAACCCCCGCCGCCTGCGCGTATGTGTACATCTGGCTGGCGCAGCGATCCTCCCGCCGTAATATCTAATGCGGGTGCGCGTTGTCCGATATACAGCCTTAAACATGGCATTTGTAATTCAGTGCCTCCACATTCTATACGGATGCTGAGATTTGCATAGAGGCGACGAAAGCTACGTTCCTTAGTCAGCGTGGAAGAGCCAAGGCCAGCTGTGCCAAGCTAATGGGACGCCTTATATTCATTTTGGCCCCTGTAACTGGTCCGTTTCTGCCAATCAAAATCCTGAGAAGAATTCAGGGGCTGTTTGTGTCGCGCCAATCATAGTAGCCTAAGGCAAGGCAGCCACCTCGACCGGCAGGCTGCCTTGACGAGGCGGGTGCCTTGAAGAGGCTGCTGCTTTTGTAAGGTATTTATATTGACTACGATGGTACCTTCTACCTTGTATCTTGATTCCATCACTACTATCTCTTCCAGTGAATTCAGAGTACCGAGCTATCACCACACTTCCTTACGACCACTTTTTCGTTGATTTGGAGGCCATTGCAATGCCAGTCACCGTGCATCCCGCTAGCCACCCGGCACGCAGGCTGATTTCCGAAGCCGCGAATTCGGCTGAGGTACTGTTCAAGGCGTCTTGCCCTAAAGAGGCCGCACGGTGCAAACGAATGATCCGGCCTCCAACCACTGACTTCACTCGTCTCAACATCATACCTTCATCGAATGGCCTTGTCATGGCAGCGTACGAAGCCTACAGCCATCACCATCACCTCAAGATTCGACCTGAAGATGTTTGGTTCACTATCTTGACCCAGATAACCTTCTACATCAATGCTCACGCTGAGGAACTTCGATCGTCCTTCGTCAGCCATGCGGGTAAAGAAGAACTTGTTGTGATTGACTCTGGCAGTATCGAAACTTTTGATGCCGGAAAACTGGCGATATGGCTTACTAAAGCAATGGACCAATACCTTGTTGATCCAGGGCTTCGTGACTGGATCATGCCAAACTTTACTACTACCACTCGAACAGATACCGAGACCGCTGCCATCATCATGATGGGTGCGATGCAAAAGTACTTCAGTTATCGCATGAGTTTGACATGCGGAATCCCTTCCGTTACTCTTTTGGGGGAGAAGGCTGACTGGGTTGACTTACGCCAACGCCTTAACAAGCTACTTGAATTCGGCGAGGAACCTAGACAATTTGCCGCTCTACTATCACCCATACTCGATTACTTTATTGCTACATTTGAAGATGCTGATAACCACAGAGTGGTAGACTTCTGGACAAAGATCGCAGACAAAGAGAGCAATAGCTCAGGTCCTTCCTATCTCTCGGGCTGGATCACAGCCTTTTGCTTCTGGAACGGCGAGGGTAGAATGCTGCACCGCGCAACCAGGGATGCTTGTGACCTTGATGGTACGTTGTATCATCGGGTTGACATAGAAGATATACCTAGCGCTCATATGTCTGTACCGGTCGTGGTCGATGATGGTGCGCGCGAGTACAAGACCAGAATGGTTGCCGGGCTAGTCGGTATGGCGGCATCTAGCAGCGGAGAAAAGCTGGACACCAGCCAAGGCCACAAAGCTTGGGTGAAGAAAGCGATGTTTGGGCCTTCAGAGTTTGTAGATGTAGCACCAGTAGTGGGCGAAGATACTGGACTGGACTCACTGCAACCTGTCGCTGGCTGGTTCATGTACGAGTTGAAAGATCCTAGTCCTCCTGGAGTGTTTGGAAGCTGGGCATGAGCACGCTTGATGATGTCGGCCGATTGGTACGATACCCAGAAGAATAACAGGTTACGTTTTGTTCTTTTGAAGGAGCTAAGAAGTCTTGCAATCGTTCATAATGCTGGCCTGAATCATGACCGGAGTCTGTTAAGGAGTGAGTAAATTTTTACTTCAGTAACTATGTCTCTTTCGTATAGATAGCTTTGAGCTTAGTGCTGTTACGTTGTTAGATGTCTAACATCGCAGGTGATAGAAAGCAATAGATGATGTTTTGTATAGAAAGAATAATAAAATTGTCCTGTCTATATTCTAAATGAATGGACGTTGCCTAATAGTCTAGTGAAAAGGATTCCACTGTTCTAGAGACAAGAGAGTAGAAATAAAGAAGCAAACGCTGCTCTCTATCTAGAAGTTTCGTAACTACGTAAGCAGTGTTAGATTAAAACTGCAGATTAACAATTGTATAACTCTAAATTGTCGTGTTCGTCTCTCTGTGTCCCAGAGCTCCCGGCTTAGAGGTTAGTGCACTCGCCCGTACAGTAGTGCCTGCTACAATAGTAAACCATGTGACTCTAGTCACGCGGTTACAAGATTCCTTGATAAAGATCATTGCGAAGCGCTTAGAGGCACTCAACGTGACCGCCGTTCTCGTTGCAGCTAGCGTCAACGTAGTAAGCCCACTGGAGAGGTACCATTAGTAACATGTCTAGACAATTCTCAGAAGAGTTGGTACTTACGTTCTCGTAGCCACCATCACCACGGCGGTCGAAGGTCTTGGGGCTCTTGAAAACAATAACGTCGAAGCTAGAGTGGTGTATTAGTGAGTTTTTCGCAGTCGGTTTGGAGGATTGTAAGGGACGTACGTGACATCAGAGCCAACCTTGGCGTTGTAGGAGGTGGAGTAGACGAGCTGGTCGCCGGAGCCGCTGAGGGAATATCCGACGTTGCATACAATGACCGAGTGGCCTGGGAATTGGGCGGCAACGTCCTTAGCGGTATTCTGGGTGAAGGTGCGGCGGCGCGCAAGGTCATCGTCAATCATGCCCTGGACAAGTTGGACAACCTTGTCGACGACATCGGCGATGGCGCCAGCGGCGGAGGTTTTGTCGCCAAGGTCGGCACTATGAAGCAGTAAGAATCTGATGAAGAAGTGTCTGAAGGAATGTTGTACTTACCGAGCGACCAAGTTCTGCTCAGAGGCAACGGGGTTGGCCATGATGGAGGTTCCCATGGCGAGGAAGGCGAGAGCGGAGGTGATGCGAACCATTTTGAAGTAGTTATTGGTTGGTCTAAAAGACTAAAAAATTGGAGATGTTGGAAGGTTTTGGAAGGCAGTGAAGTAGTGAAGATGCTTTGATGGCTGATATCGAACTCAGAGGCAGATTCGAGGACACTTAAATACTCTGTCTGAGGTCTCTTGTCGGTGCAAAGGCCTTACTTTTGCTGACTCTGTTGCGGACATCGTACATCTTCGTGAGCTATACGCGGGATGATAGAGTCGGTCCGTGGCACTATGTCTGGTGAGATCCTTACTAGACATATTCGGTAATGAGGATGGAAAGTTGAGCGTAGACTATGCTCGTATGTCTGCTAGCACCGGCCAGATAATTCATGCTCTGTATGACCAGATCGTTCGGTCCGTACTCCTAGTTCTGACCATTTCTCTATAGATGTGTTCTCAATCAAGCACGATGCCTTGAATGCAGATAGCGTGTGTGGTCTTCTAATGGTGCAGAGAATAGTGTTGCTCCATTTGGTCTTGACTGTAGAATGCAAGGTTACTGGTCGGCTTCTACGTACCTAGTCTGTGAAGTTCGCTGACATTGCCTGTCAAACCTACCATTTCTGGAATAAATGCTCTTATTTTCATGATAGATCCTAGTAAGAGTTTGTGCATGATTATTGCAGTTCGGTGTTTTGTTCTATCAACTAGGAAATGTTTCGGAGGCGAGACATTACAATGCGTACCAGTCCGTGCATGGCGGACAACTTCATGTAAGCACTACACAATAAGTGTAATGCGCTCGCATATGCCTATGATCTCATGCAATCGGGAATGATAGATGTGCAGTGCTTGGCATGCTTGGCGCTTGACTGCCGCCCTCAGGGTCCCCCAATCGACTATTTCACCGCCTCCGCTGTAATCCTCTGGGAGCGGGGCGCGTATCAGCACCCCTGGGCACATCCCGGCACTCGCGTGGCAACATTTCACAGGGTCCAACGGTGCACCAAGTGGCGTATTCACCGAGATATTCGATTTTATTCTCGAAAAGAAGGAAAGATACTGCTAGTTTATTGTTACAAAGGCCTCAAAAACAACAAATTAGATTTCTGGGATTTAATCTACTATTGATCGTTCAACACGCCTGAAAGTTGCTGAGTTGAAGTTGTCTAGGCAGAGTCAGGGCTCGTGATGGGCATGACGTCAGGTAGCAGCGGGCCGAACATCGTACCGCGGTGAAACTTTGCTTGCCGTCATAGCCGGAAATACGAACAGAACTGCGGTTGTCGAAACGAGAATGTCCGTTAACGACCTGCCGTGACATCCGCTCGTCGGGCTTATTACAGATATTCGATACCGCCTTTTTGTGGGACAATGTACGACGTCGCCTCATCATTTGCGAGCCCGACTTGAAGCAAATGTTGGCCTCCATGTTAGTGCTGAACCGTCCCACTCCGTATTGACAAATTTGCTACGACACATCTGTAGCTGTTTTCTGAGTCGGACATGCTGATGCGCATGGCTGAATCAAGTTCAATGCGTTAAGGGTCCTGTCCGAATGAGACATGTATTTCTGTGTTGGAAGCAACAAGAAGGATTCTCTCCTTGACGAGGGGACCAGGGTTGAAGGCCAACCGCGTCTATGTCAGAAGGTTATGATCCACGAGAGGCCACAAATCACATGACTGGCATCCGGCCAAAATGAGGCATTCAGGGGCCACTGCATAAAGAGAGGACAATGGACATCGCAACGAGGATATAAAGATGAACAGATTCCATTTGTTTCTCTGGCACTTATTTCACTGGCAACATGTGAGCTATTCATAGACATCTACAGGACTTTTCAGACCCAGACAGGTTCATGCCAAAGAGATTTCTCGAAAACAGCTCACTGCGATTGAACGCTTGCTCTAGACTGCGACATAGATCTATTAGTGGAAGACGGTGCGGAACGTATCGGTAGGGTGGTGGACTTGTTGCGATAGGAACTCACAGGTGTAGAAGTAATCAATCTTATAGTTCCTTTGACGTATAACAACATTTTCCCAGATTAAGATGTGACTGATGTGGAGGCACGACAATGCATGACTGCAAGGGCTGCTGTCGCTGGATGCTCACCATGTCTATCTAGATTCTGATAACCCTAGTATGAGGAGACGTCTCTTGAGGGCTGTGAAAAACAGACAACGCATATATCAGCAAACGTGACAGCAAGAATACACAATGAAATCCATGGCTTGCGGAGCATTGAGTATCTCATCCGCCTCTGTTCAAACCTATTCATATACGAGTTAAAGGATTGACCAGATATTCCCAATGCGTCGACACAATCAGATAGCTGAGGGGCTGTATCTTTCCACGTGAGTTTGTATCATGCAGGCCGGCCGGCAGAGCAGCCGAAGTAAGGCTGTCGCCTTCGAGCAGAGGTGGGCCATATGCGTAAGAAAGATGTATCGGTGTCGGTATTCGCTTACATAAGAGCACAATCGCATAGACAAGATCTTTAGCGCTCTGTTCTCTAGCAAAATAAAATAATCTCTCACTCTGAGCTGTCAGGTCCTGTCATTCATCGCAACTTCGAAATGTGAGACCGAGCTCGCAATAGAGATGGACTTGCATCAAGAGAAAGATGTCGAAGGACTGCGATCTCTGCCTTGTCAGCTGTGATCGTCGCGTGCAGGCTGAAGATTGAGATCAAGATCCCAAGGTTGGCAGCGGCGCGCTGTTCTGGGCCCTGAATGATTAGCGCAAGCGAGGGGCGCACCGGCGGCAGGCCGGAGGCTATGTAGCTTAGATTCTAGGGAATATCATGGGACTGCCAGATCCCTGTCCACTGCACAAGCTGATATTTCGATATGTATGTTCTTTCCATTTCGTTTACGGGAATAGTTCAAAGAGTGGTCTTCTATCCAGCTGCAGTTTGGTCCAGGTATACTGATTGCGCTTGAAGTGGCTTATATTCATCATGTGGCCACACGCGCATGTTGGCCCCCAAAAGGCTGCGCTCCATCGCAGCGGGGGCTGTGCATCAGCTGCACCGAACCAGGAGATCATCTACAATGTTATAGCGAACATCACTTCAGCGGCGACGTTGTCGCAGTCATTTCAGCTTGTTTTTTGACCCTTGAAAAAATCTACATGCGCAAGGTTTCCTTGCCACTCGATGAATGGATCCCTTGTCGGCCATCGGGCTCGCCAGCAATATCATCCAATTCGTTGATTTCGGATGCGAATTGATATCTGGAGCCCAAGAAGTATGCAAATCGATTTCAGGACAGACAGCAGCCAACGTCGATTTACAAGACATCGCCAAATGCCTCGCACAAGCGAGCAACGATTTCATCGCGCCTCAGCCTGACCCCTCGTCGCAAAGCTCAGTGGACGAGATTTGTAAGCTGGCAGCGTCCGCGAAGGTTATCGCAGATGAGCTGCAAGAAATGATCGCCAGTTTACGACTGGTACCAGGATCCAGACGGAGGTGGCAAAGCTTTCGCCAGGCTCTAACCACCATATGGCAGAGGGACAAGATGGAATCGCTAAGCGGAAGGCTAGAGAAACTGTAGAGATCTTTGTCTTTGCTTATACTCATTCATGTCAGGTAAGGGAGTTCCTGCTAGCAATACCTGGTCGTTGTTGAATGCGATATTGTCGCTGCCACTGCTAAACACCAGATTGAACGGATCGGGTGACTAAAGACAGTTGTGCAAGCAAGGCCGCTTATCATAGGCTCCAACCATCTTGTCATACTTTCGAATAGCTGACATTTCACTTGCAACGCAGCTTTGTTCAAACGAGACTTCTCGCCGAAGTTCAGAATGTCAAGCAACAAGCCGAGGAAATGAAGGTTGATTACAGATCTACTCTAGAACCGCTCCTCAAGCCTCTCAACGGTAAAGCGGTTCATCGGCTCCAGTCAATACAGCGAGGCAAACAAAGACTTTATAACGACGCCCACTACGATGATGCGGAGAGTTCATCAGAGTTGTCACCGGGGCAGCTTTATCAACTTCGTCAACATTTACATGGCATTCGAGAGACTGTCTCGCGTGTACAGAGCGAGCACACTTTCTTGAAGGGCTTACTCTTCGACGACATGTATCATCGTTTCTGGGCAATTCCTGAAGCCCACGATAATACCTTCGATTGAATACATCAGCCTTCGAATTTTGAGGAAACCGACCCTAGGTCTCAGGTTCGTTTTCAGGAATGGCTGCTACACGGTGACAGAATTTACTGAATCTCAGGTAAACCAGGATCTGGTAAATCGACACTCATGAAGCATATCAGTAACAATCACCGGACGGGAGACTGCCTTCGAGTCTGGGCAACGGCGATGTATCGATGTCGGATTTCTATTTCTGGATGGCTGGTACCGAGATGCAAAGTTCGCAGCAGGGTCTGCTGCAGCAACTTCTTTTCAAATTACTCAGCAGTGATCCTGCATTGATCCCAGAAGTCTGTCCGGATCGATTTGATATGGCTGAAGCTAGGACTATGATCTTCAAAAAAAAACCTTGGTATCCAAGAGAGCTAACAACAGCGTTGTGTAAACTCAAGCATGTGCTCTCGAGGAAGACATGCCTCTTCATTGACGGCCTTGACGAGTACGTTGGCGATCATGTCGAGCTTATCGAAATTATTCAAGACCTTTCTGACACGAAGAATGTCAAGATATGCGTATCTAGCCAGCCATAGCCCTGCTTTGAAGATGCTTTTGGGAAAGACGGTACGCGAAAGCTGTACTTGCAGGATGTGACGAGAGAAGATATCAGACAATTTGTCCGGAGTAAATTACAGCTTCCCTCCGACCTGGAAGACTTCTTCAAACGGCTGATCGAATCTGTCGACAAGGTGTACCGGAAGTCAATGGCTGAGACATTCCAGGTCGCGCTACGTTCAACAGTACCACTGAGAGTGACGACGTACCATTGTATGGAAATCTCGAAGAAGATTCTGTTCCATACGATACTCTTCCAACTGCTCAGATTGTCGAAGAGATAATGATAAGAAAGCTCAATGGTCGTTACAAGGGATTGTTGGAAGCGGTGGGCATGGCTGGTGTTCGAACTGTAGTTCCTACATCGAACTGTGCGAGATTACCTCCAAACCAAGGAAATGCTCGATCTCTTCTCCGCACTACTGCCTGCACATTTCAATGCAGCGGAGCGAATCTCGCAAGCCTTGGTGGTCCAAGCTCACAATTATCCTTGGCTTCTACGAAGCAAGGATATTGAATTATTCATGCTGTTCACACATCATGCCGAGATGGAGATTGGACATCCAAATCACAGCTCAATCGATCAATTCAGAGCTGTCTTACTGCCGTTACGCACCGCTCTGAACCAAAGTGACGCTGATATGATAGAAGTCCTTGTGAGACATGCTCACACATCTTACCTGGAATATCTGGCACGCCGGGATCCTTCCATGCTGGATAAATACCAACATAGCATCCTGCTCTGGCTTCTAGACTCAGGTTATAATGACCAAACACAGCATGTAGGCATATTCAGCATTCTGAAGACTCTAAAGTGGGCATTGGATCACGGGGCGAACCCAAATCAAGCGACTGCCGGCAGTCCGACTATTTTCTCTGTTCATCTCACCTCTATAGCCATAGCGGAACTGCAAAACGAGTGCCTCTCGAGATCGTCCGAAGCTATCGAGGGTTGGAAGCGGGTGTTGTTGCTGCTTTTTGATTACGGTGCTGATATCAATCAAGCTCTCAGGACCTGCGAGGACTACGGCTGGCCATTCACACCCAATGTGCCCGAGTTCTCTTGTCGACGTATCAAGGCATACTCAAATCGACTTGTAGAGATCTACCGGATTTTCTTTGATCATGGCCTTGATCCCAATGTTATACCTGGTCACCGTAAGACATCGAAAGTAGTTCATACTCTTTGGGAATCTTGGCTCAGTGATCCAATAACGGCCGAAGATTTCTATCTCCGAGGAGAGCTGATTATGCTCTTTCTGATACGAGGCGCCGATCCAAGAAAGGCGGTATGGGTGATTGAAAACGTAATCGAAAACAAGGACACAATGTGGGTTAGTACTTTGAGGCCTGCCTTTGACCTAGCAGTTCAGATCCAACAACAGCAATCTCTCACTAGTAGGGTGTCTACGCTTGTTACCGCAATATCAGGCTACAAGCTTTGGTGATATCCTGGAAAGGATATCACAGATTGGGGTCGAATTCCACACCTATCGGTGTATTATCCTCGGGGACATCGAAGTGCAGACAACCGACCACGAGGCAGGTATTCCAGACGGCTTTAAGTACTCTAGTCCGGTATTACATGACATGCGGTAGGATAATACCATCATTTATCACAAAGGCAAGCTCCCCTTACCACCCAACAGGTAGACCCAGGAGAGATGCAATAAGAAGGGGCGAGGTTGACATAGAGTGAAAGAACCATGAGAAAAGGACCATCGAATGCATGCAAAGTACTTGACGATGGATACCATATGAGGAGTAGACAGCGGAACTCACAGTTGGGGAAGCATTGGATATCCCACGCTCTTGTCTCCAGGGCAATCGGTCCGACTCCACATACCTGCTGCCCCGCACTTCCACATCCTCGCTACCCCGCACCCTTACGTGGAGACAAGATTGCCCAACTTGCGTTGGAGATTATGCATAGATACTGCAAGGCTGTTATGGGAGGTTTTCATAAAAGTGCGACCCCCCTGTATGCAGTTAGCGTTGCCCGCGCGAACATCAGACCCCACCCAAATTAGTATACAAACCGATGCAATCAAGGGACTCACGCACCCTATCTGCGCCTAAAACCTGTGAGGCTTCTCGTATACGCCAAATCATCGATACTTACTTATTTCTGGGTGTTGCAGTTGCCCCCGCCGCTGCCCGCGCGCCTATACAATGCCTGGCTACCGCTTGCTACCTGCTACTTTACAGTCCGTCCTAAACCATATCGCCGCTGGCGAGAGTAACCACGCGATTAATCGAGCTGTTAGAGTGAGTCGCTCGTGTATAGCAAAGTTGAAGCTCAGCCTAGAGTACTAGGGCACGCTCTACCCGCCGCGGTGTGTACGATTAGGCCGGCCGCGATTGTTACGAGAGGCTCAGCGCGCTTGTTTCAATAAGTATCTTAAGGGTCGCCTAAGCGCGTACCTAGAAGAGATAAAGGACTTCTTCTACGACGAGTTCGACCTAGAGGTTAGCCTTACAACTGTATAGAGGGGAGCTGGAGAGGATGAATTACTCGCGAAAGGTCGCGTCAAAGCGTGCGAGGGAGCAAAGCGAGCCTCTCTAGCGTGTCTATCTCGCTCGTATAGCGGAGCACTATACGGCTAATCAAATCGTCGCGTTGGATGAGAGCGCTTGCAACGAGCGTACAGGCGATCGCAAATATATTTAGAGTCCTCGTAATGAACCCGTAGAGCTGACGTACAGCTTCAAGCGCTCCGAGCGTTGGTCGTTACTGCCAGCGTTAACAGTTAATAGGTACCTCAGCTATACGATCTTTCAAGGCGCGATTACGTTAGAGCTGATAGAGAAGTTCTTAGAGTACTAGGTGCTGCCGTTCTGTAACCCGCACCCAGCGCCTAACTCAGTAATCGTACTTAATAACGCGTTGATCTACCGCTTTGCGCGAGTATGGCAGCTTTGTAAGGCAGCTAGCGTAATACTAGAGTACTTGCCGCTATACTCGCCCGACTACAATTCTATTAAGAAGAGCTTTAAGCAACTTAAGGGCTAGATTAAGCGCCACGCTAACGACGTAGGAATATTTAAAGAGTTTAACGCCTTCCTCTACTATGCTGTATAGTCTGTATGCTGCGAGATAGACTGTAAGAGCTAGTTTTGTAGGTGCGGTTACCCGCTGTAAAGTGCGAGTTAGAGATAATAAAGCTAGTACTAGGTAATGCGCAAATAGCGGACATAGGCTACTATTATAAGAAACGCTTAGGCTATAGAATTTTAAGCTTCTATTTATCGTCGCTACTTACTACACTACTTGTTAGTTGCCTCTAATTTCTTGCCTGCACTTTCTTGTCTCTTTTCTTAGCACGTTCTACTTGTCGTATTTAATAATCCTGCAATCTAGTATAGCTTTTCTGCCACTTTAAAGCATAATCTGTAATGTAGAGAAGCTAACCTAGGCCTAGTGCAAGATTCTAAGTCTATAAATCACCTATGCCCTCGCGGAAAAGCATGTTAATATTTAAGTTACCTTTTGTTACGACGGTCTCGTATAGATCCTCAAACTCAGCATCCTAGTGCAGATACTCCCGGCGCATAGAGCTCCAGAAGTTCTTAGTATGTTCTAAGATCTCTTTAATATGCTCGTATTTAATTAGCACCTATACTAATGCGCTAGGAGATGCTTGCGGAGATAGGTTTGTGTTACGCGCCTGCGGTTGTATCTCCCTAAGCGGCTCTCGATTTATTTAGTTAAGTTGCCCGACGATTAGCAATTTAGTAAGGCTCTTAATATCCTCGTTGCTACTACTCCCGCTATTATTGCCTCCTCTATTACTGCGCTTGCGTTAGTTTTTCTTATAATCCGCGCGATCCTTCTGCCTTAGTATCGCAAGCTTTACATTATCTGTTAGGTCGTTGTAAGTTGCTACTCTATTGTGTATATCCCTCGCCCAGATCGCGATAATATTGCTGTTAATAGGTAGGTAGTTTTCGAATCGCGACACCGTCCCTAGCTGCAGCCAACAGCTGTATAGGAAGTTACTGCAATGCTTATCTATACAGCGCCATCGATCTCGAAGTCCAATAGCATAACCGCCGCCTGCTCGTTTAGCAGCTAGAACACCAGCTATCCCATCCTCTTGTATCATCGTCGCCGTCACCGGGCGAGCGCGAGCGCTGGCACCGATAATAGCAGCTCGTAGTGCCTCGTTCAACTCCTCCGCGAGCATGAGATCGAAGTCAACATGTATGTATTCGTTGGCAGCCTCGTCGATAGCCTTAACTAACTCCTTCAGCGCGTACCAATCCTCTAAATCGCCTCTACGCAACGCTTTGATTGCGCGATCGCGCTTAAGCTAACGAGCTGGATATACTACCGCGCAGAGCGTAGGTTTCTTTACTTTACGAGGCTTCAAATCATTAACAACTCTATCTACCTAGTCCTACAGCTTAAATTTGAAGAGATCGTTAAACTTCTTATCACGCGCAACGTTGTACGCTGTAGTTATTGCGTTCTTCTCCATATCACTAAAGCAGGCCCGCCATCTAACATGAACGAAAGGAGAAACAATAGGTATAGGCGACGATGGGAGATTTGGCAGCTCCTGCTCCTCCTTAACTCCGCCGTTGCCGCCGTCCTCTTTATCCTCCTCCTCCTATAGATTATCATCTTCGCCATTAATTATATCTTCAGCTTGTATTGCAACAGCGGATTGCGTATGCGGCGGCTCGGGCTCGAAGAGCGGGCTCTGATTACGAGGTAAGGTGGGAGGGGGCGAGGCGAGTCCTCCGGCAGAGGCTGAGCCAGTACAGCGAGCACTCTTTTTTAGTGTAGCTTGTATAGGGGCAGTATGCCTTAAGGACTGCTTGCGCTTCTTTAATAGACGCGGCTCGCCCGGGTTAACGCCCTGTTTAAATAGCTATATTGCGACGCGCACTCGTTTTAGGCCTATAATCTAAAGCCTAGGGCGTAATTTTAAGTCTATAAGAACATCAACACCCAGAAATAAGTGAGTATCGATAATTTGGCGTATACGAGAAGCCTCACAGGTTTTGGGCGCAGATGGGGTGCGTGAGTCCCTTGATTGCATCGGTTTGTATACTAATTTGGGTGGGGTCTGATGTTCGCGCGGGCAACGCTAACCGTATACAGGGGGGTCGCACTTTTATGAAAACCATAATAGTCTCGTTGGGATAGTGTCCAGCTCCCCAGCACAACTCATGGCCGGGTCGACCAACTGCGTCGTCTGCCTTTCCTAGCTATAAGTTACATCGATTCGATATTTTTGTGAACATACTACGCGCATAACCGGCAATTGATCTCTGATTGAGAACCATGCTTCAAATTATTGCTGTTGCTGCGTTCTTCGCCTTAATCATAGACTATATTCATATGCTATTGCGGCGCCGATACCTCCCTCCAGGACCGTTTCCATTACCTATCTTTGGAAATCACTTCCAAACACCTTCGCACAAGCCATGGATCACATGGGAGAAATGGGCTCAACACTACAATTCGCCTATGGTCACACTCTGGATCGGACGGCATCCGCGCATCATTATGAGCGATGCGTGGGTCGCGAGCGACTTGCTGGAGAAGAGGTCAGATATCTTCTCGAGCAGACCGAGATTGATTGCTATGGGCGATGCGATCAACGCCACCAATACAAATCAAACTACTCTAGTATACGGTGATCGATGGAGGAAACATCGAAAGCTCATGGTGTGTCGCTTCGGCTTGTTCACATCTGTCGTATCGCGAGCTGATAGCATAGCACATGGCTGTTGGCTCTCAAGCCGTACGTAAATATCGTACTTTCCAGGCGAACGAGTCTGCTATCCTAGTCCGCGACTTTCTCCTTGAGCCACAAGATTTCGAGCTCTCCATCGAGCGTTACTCTGTATCCGTTACCTCAATTGTAGGCTGGGGTCGGCGTGTCGACCGCAAGAACGACTATGTCGCTCAACAAGCTCTCAAACTAATGGAAGCCGTCAATTTTGTCGTCCCTGGCATCTATCTGATGGAAGCCGTTCCGTTTCTGATACACTTGCCTGCTTGGTTATACGCGTTGCCGAGTCAGATGCGACTTGGTGCTAGCGCTATGTCACGCTACTTCTACTTACTTACACAAGAAGGCGCTGAGGCGAAAGAACACAACTTTGGGAAGCACGTCATGGCCTCTCAGCAAGGCAGCGATATGACGGATGTGGATGTTGCAAGCCTCATGGGCAACTTGATTGGTGGTGGAGTAGATACAACCAGCAGCACCATGATGTCGTGTATCTTGGCAATGGCACGCTTTCCAGAAGAGCAAAAGAAAGTTCACGCTGAGTTTGATGCAGTCATCGGAACTGATCGCTCTCCAAGCTGGGAGGACATCGACTCGAATGCGCTTCCATACATGACTGCCGTGGTATGATGCAGGCGAGACATATTTCGATTCCATGCCTAACACTAGACAGGTCAAAGAAGCGCTTCGATGGAGGACTGTCACTATATTAGCTGGCATCCCTCATGCTAATACTATCAACTTCGACTACCAGGGCTACCATTTCCCAGCTGGCACTAACTTTACTGGTAACATGTGGGCTATCCACAGGCATCCACGCGACTTTCCCGATCCAGACAGGTTCATACCAGAGAGATTTCTCGAGGGCGAAGGCAGTGCGAAACAACCGTACCCGAACAAGTATGGCATGAATCCTTTCGGTTGGGGACGTAGACAGTGTAGCGGCCAGCCGCTTGCTGAACAAGGCCTTCTCTACTCCCTCGCGCGAACGATGTGGGCCTTTGATATCCTGCCAGGTCTTGACGAGCATGTACGTATTGTCAGAGACACGCACCCGAACTTCAACTTCTGTCCAGCTTACGCGTTGCACTAGCACAACGAAGTCGAATTGAACATATTCGCCTACACCAACAGCGAGAATATGCGACCGGAGCCTTTCCAAGTGCGCTTTATTCCGCGCTCAGACGCGATTAAGAATTTGCTGTTAGATGAGGCTGGAGAAGCACGTGAGGCGTTGCGAATCTATGATGGAGAAACCCGAGTGACGATGGAAGACGCTGCCAATTACGCAGCAATATAGGTGTAGCTGCCTGGCTGCATTCCTGCACAGTCGTTAGATATATAATTGCACGTGCTTGTACACACCGATAAGTTCCATCCTCGGACGAGATGAAAAGCCAGGTCTGAAGGACGCTGTGTCTCTCTAACACTGAGATCTGTCGGAACTAGTGCTCAAGTTGCGCCGAGTCAAGCTGCATGCAGTCCTGCTACGCATGTTGCCGCGTTCGTTGAACATGACTGCGGATATACAGTGGGTCTTAGAGAGATTTGACTCGATAGTATCCAGATCCTTGCTGGCATACCTGGTCTCTTGCAGGACAGAGTTGCTGTAGTAGGTCGCACTCGGATAGCTTGGACTTCCGAGCAGCACGGTCCAGGCGCGAAACTCATCGGCGCAATGTGGGCATGCCCGAATGCCCAGGAGAACATCTACAGATCTGCTCGGGAGGTATGAGGATTTCCTGTGTTCTTGCTTTCGTGCGTTCAACATGGCGCTAGTCAGTGGGGAGCACAAACAGCGCAGTGAATCTCGCGGACGGATACCCTAAACCTGCAGATCGATCGAAAGGATGGTCCCCTGGCTTCCCTAAGACTTCAAGAACCTCAGCCCGCCGCTAGCCGCTTCTTCCATTCCCAGCATGTTGCAGTATAGCTGAACGGAACGGATCCGAAATAATTACCGTACCAGGGGAGTCGGTCTTCCTGGCGCAGCTATGTCACAACTCAATGAGGACGATCAGCACTAAGACCAGTCCGCGCTTCGCGTCCAGGTCCGTATACCGTTGGCGACACGTAATGCGCAGCATGTTGAGGGTTATAGCACATCGAAAAGCTCCGAGGCGGTTTTTTTTAGCTAGCATATATAGGGCGTGAATAAGCACTCTGGGCGGGAATCTTTCCAGGTATCTCAACAGCCATCGGGACCATATCTATTTGTCAAGCATGATCTTGTCTGTAACCACTTTCTCAGCTCTTTTCACCTCCGTGCTCGCAATTTCTAGCACTCATGATGGCTATATAGCTGCCCCAAATCAAAGCCTGCAAACTTGTCTCGCAAGCAAGAGCGTCCCGCTTAGCTTGAACTCCTCTTCTGACTGGGCCTCGCTGATCGATCCGTACAACCTCCGTCTCAGATACATTCCCACTGCTGTCACTCTCCCGAGTACTCCTCAGCAGGTTTCTGATATTGTTGTATGTGCTGCAGCAGCCGGTGTGAAAGTGCAGGCAAGATCGGGGGGACATTCGTACGGCAGCTTCTCGCTCGGCGGAAAGAACGGCAGTCTGGTGGTAGACTTGCGGAACTTCAACACCATTTCTCTGGATAATTGTGAGTTCTCATATTTCTTCCATATCCACTGCCATGGCATTTCTAACAACCACCAAGCGACTGGCATTGTAACCGTCGGAGGAGGTGCTCGTCTTGGCAATCTTGGCTTGGGGATATACAATCAGGGCCAAAGAGCACTCCCACACGGAACTTTTCCAGGCGTGGGAATCGGCGGACATTACACACATGGGGGCTTCGGATATTCATCTCGTCGTTGGGGTATGTATCTTCCATTTGTCGACCCTTCCTCCCCAGCCGATCGTTATTTTAGGCGCACACTGCAAATCAACGTCGGCTATACTTGACCTCGTAACATCATTGCTGACTAGTAGCTCGAACAGGCCTCGCGCTTGACACAATCGTAGCCATGGATGTCGTCTTGGCAGACGGTCGTCTTGTGCATGTCACGCCAGCAAGCTATCCCGACTTGTACTACGCCCTGCGAGGTGCCGCAGACAGCATCGGTATCATCACAAAGTTCCATCTCCAGACGGAGCCGGCGCCGGCTCAAGTCGTGAGCTACACGTCCAACTTCTCGACAGCTCTGAAAACAGCCGATGCGGCGGCTGATATCGTTTTTAAGCTTCAGACCTTCGTCACCACCTCGCCATACGTCAATCGCAATCTTACTCTCGAGGTCTATACAAGCATCTTTGGCGAGTTCAGTGTCCGCGGATGGTATTTTGGGGACCTAGATCACTTTACCCAAACTGTCTTTCCAGCAATGCTTAGCGGAATGCCAACGCCTGATAACACTACTGTCCAGGAGTACGGCTGGCTAACGGCACTAGAGAGCATAGCTGAGGGCGAGCCGCTCCGCGAGCCACTGACCGGCTACAACAATCACCAGACCTTCTACACCAAGTCTGTCGTGACAAGGGAGGCCAAGCCATTGACCAAAGTGGCTCTGGCGAGCTATTTTCAGTACACTATCGACAAGGGGTTAACCGCAGCCTTTCCCTGGAACACCTTCATCTCGCTCTATGGTGGCAAGGACAGCCAGATCAATACGCCTGCGGCCGATTCTGCCGCCTACTCTCATCGAGACTCTCTGTGGGTATTTCAGGTAAGTACAGCGCGCCTTTCAGTACATACACTGAGGCTAACATGTTTCCAGAATATCGGCTCCAGCGCAGATCGCTTGCCGCCGTTCTCGCCAGAAATCACGACTTTTGTTGACGGCCTCAACACAGCACTCACTGCCGCGCAACCCGACGGCGACTTCCTAGCCTATCCGAACTACCTCGATCCAGCACTGACACCTGCGGAGGCTGCAGACCTCTACTATGGCCCTGCCACCTATGGTAAGCTCGTCAAGATCAAGGGTGACGTCGATCCAGGGGCTATCTTTTGGAATCCTCAGGCGATCGGGAACGCTGTTTTATAGAGGTGATCATAGACAGCCGCAAGTCACGGGGAACGAAGACGAGCACCGAACTTGCTTCAGATGCAAACCATTTCCTTCGTCTGTAGCGCGATAGTATTGCAACTAGACTTAGCTCCAAACCATTCAAATAGACCTTAGAACACTGTGAATTTGCTTGCACCTACAGATCAGAACTTTCGCACTGGTCTTCCCCTGGAATAACTCTAGTGTTTCCTCGGCGTTGTTCTGCGTGATTTCTTTCGATGTTGAAAGAGGCCTATAGAGCCTTTCTGGGAAGTGGTCATCTAACTCTGCTGGGCAGATCTCTCAAGGGCTCTAGGAGCGCAATCGTGCTCCCTTCGCTTTTTGTAGTACAGCAGAGCTTACGTGTACCATCATTGATGATGATAGCTTGGTCTGTCAAGATCGATAGCACCCTTCTTCTACAATCGCTAATCTCATATGAGTTAGCATTTTGCAAACTAGTCTGGAAGACAGGCTTCCCATTCTTCAGCAGACTTCTATGCGCAATAGCCAGTAGCCCATCTCAGATCATGTTCGATACCTCGCGACGACCACGTCGCGTTCCCGCGGCTCACGAAGGCATTGCCTGGCTACAAAAGCGGTTTGAAAGACTGGATACGAACGCTCTCCGGTGGACTCAATATGCTAATTTTGCTTATCTTTCAGCTGTGGCGGACCACCTCTTCGTATATCCGCCGATACAAGGCAAGACCTTCTGTGAATGTGGCGCGGAGCGCACGACGCTGCAAAGGCTTTCTCATAAGCAGGAATATGCAGGCCATGTGATAGTCCTGCATCGTACATCCACATGTTGGAATGGTGCATGTAATCCCATCGAAGCTCGGCAAGCTACTGGGGGACGTCATATTCTCCCCTGATCCTTCCAGTGGCATCCGTACAGCAGAAGAGAACCGTGGGGGAAGATCTGTGTGCCATCGTTCAAGTCCGAGATCAAGAAACGTTCGAAAGCCAGCACGCTCGTCAGGGTATTGTGTTCCAGCAGGCGCGCTGCACACGTCAATGTCAAGCTCGTCCACAGCTGCCATATAATTAATAATCTTGCTCAGTATCCAGAAGGGAGTGTGGCTTACAAGACCCTTGTCCCATTCAAGGAACAGTTTGTTGCTTGCATCTGGCGCACCATCGCTGACTTAAAGAGCAGCTCCACAGCGTTGAGCTTCACGTCACGCCAATGCGTCCGGCTTGCAGCTCCGCATCTCGCACTGGAATTCCTTGATGTCAAGAAATACATAACGCTGAAAGTGACAGAGATTGATCAGTCATCGCAAGAGGCGTTCGAATGCAGCTTCCAATTTTCAGGACCTGAAAAACGTTGTCAATCTGCCCATCGGCCAGCATGTCACTATCAAGGCTACTGTTATTGGCAAGACTGTAAATTGGTCATATGATTTGATCTCCAATCACCCCGACACAGGATGTTTGGTACTTGTCAAGGTTTATCTTGATTGTCAGCTTCCAAGGGTATTCTTCGCGAATCTGAGTGGCGGAGCTGAAGTCCTCTTTCGTGGAACCAAGGACGCCTACATCCACACATTAAGTCAATACGGAAAAGCTTGCGTGGCCGCCGATAGCATAGGCACTGCACCCATATGTCGACTCATCCGAGCGATCCACAAGGCTTGACTAAGACAGAACTCAGGTCTCTCTTCTTCTCCTTAATCGCTCTGAAAACGATATATTGCAGCGTAAGGAGCTCGAGAGCTTTGAGAAGAGTCGCCCTACGCATCTTGACTTGTAGTACATGCTGAGCAGCCCACCAGAACATCGGGCCTCTAGGGGTGACCATGTGAGGGCCCACGCAACAAGAGAGAAGTTACCTGCATGAGCGTCGGATAAACAGAAGATGCTGTGTGGGCTCTCTGGGATGATCAACGTGTGAAGGAAGGCGCTTGCGACGGTAGATCCCAAGGCAACAGGCGCTGTTACGAGGGTACCAGACCAAGTTCTGTGCTTCCAGCTTCAAGATGTCATAAACTTGCAAGTGTCCCTTGTGTGTAAAGGTATAACGATAGGTTCCCTGGCGCTACGTTTGTCTAGACCTTCCCAGTTTCGCATAATGCACGCTATCTCCGCCCTAACAGTGAATCAGACAGGAAGGTGTATACGACTCTCGATCTCCTGGCGCACAACTCTCAGCATGATATCCCACCACAGTGTTTGCAGATACTTCGAACAATTGAGCTATTGGACATCTCGAACTGGACTAGAGACGCCATTCCATCTCGATTCCTAAACCGAAGAACTCATTGACTCTCTCCTTAAACTTCTCACAGTCTCTGCAGATCTCACTACTGCACAGTACAACGGCTCGCTTCAGATTGATGGAAGGCTCACTTGCAGAAAGAGCTCTGAGTTCTTCATCCATCTTGTACCTTCTCCAGAAGTCATCCAGTTTCCGTTCTTGCGCTCGCATTGTAGCCACGTCAACGTCCGTCTCTAGATTTGAGATTTCTCTTTTAATAGCATGGATCTTATTTCTCAGTCTTTGGACCTCTTGCGCATCATATGCATCCGCGAGCAGTCGATCGTCTGCATTGAAGAGCTCGTCGTCTAGCGCTTTCCTCTCACACTCCAGGTCGTACATCTTCTTGCAGGATCTTTTAGATGTTGTCATCTCCTCAAGAGAGTCTTCTGCGTCCCGAATTGTGTATCCCAGATTGAATTCGGGCTCTTTGTCGTGACGCAGGAACAGGTGTCGGTCAATGAAGTAGGCTATGAGCTTCTTCTCCGCGTGACAAGCATGGAATTTCCCGGGCGTACCCTGATCCATGCGTGAGTCAGATGCAGCTTGGAAATTGCGTCCGATTTCGGATGCAATGTATTACACATGTTCGACCCAAGTTGGTCTTGTCTTCTCGTTGAGAGGTAGAGCATCTTCAGCCCAACCACTGGTCGCATGTATGCGTGTGAATTGGTCACCTCTGTCAAGGACGGCAGCAGTTTTGTAAATGCTGGGCACGCTATGGCGGTGAAGGGGTCCAACGAGTGTAATGGCCATTTCAGACTGGTCCTTCTTGTACCCATATTTGTTACGTTCGCTTTCCGAGAGTGGTGTGGTATATCTTTGCTTTTTCTTGACTTCTGAATCGTTCAAGAGGAGACTGATATGACGTCTGTCGTCGTCGCGCTCGAACACATGATCCTCAGCAGCAAGACGAGAACGCTGGTATCTTTCCTTCTTGTTGGCTCGCGTAGGTTGCGCCAGATCCATTGCACATCGACCCTCACCGTCTCGTAGGCTCTTGTCGGCATTGGCTTCGAGCAGCACTTTCACACTTTCGATTCGGCCCCACAGTGCTGCTCCCATAAGCGCAGTCCGCCCGTGATTATTGACGGCGTTGACATCTGCACCATTTTGAATAAGCAAGGATACCATCTCGCAGCTCTTTTCCGCCGCGACCATGATGAGAGTGGTATCTCCATCATCGAACCGCCCGTTCAAGAATAGCTCCTTCTCAGGCGATGTATTGAGATAATGGCTGACTACGTTCACTCTGCCCTCTACACATTCCGACACCGCCATCAGGATTCTCTTTTGCTCGAAGGTCTCGCCATCTGAGATAACGTAGGTTTCGAGCTCGGTAGCATCCTTGTAGAGGCTCAGATGCGGCCCCGAATCCGTACTTCCAGCCGAGATGCTCATCTTAGACCGGAACTGACTAGTCAAGTCGCTCCCATCTTCCTCTCCAGGGTACGAAGACGCTTCGTCTTGCTCCGATTGCAAGCCCACATTTGTGAAGCGGGCTCTCTTCTTGTCTATCTCGTATCCCACCAGCTTGCTGCATTAATCGATGGGAAGGATGAATTCATACATACCACCCGGGAAGCAATGCGAACAACGCCTGCCCGGGAGTGCAACACCATGACGATGTATCTCTTCACAGTACGGACAGCGGACGTAGATTTGCGATGCAGTCCAGTGAACCACGTCAATTTTCGGGATCGAGGACATTTCGATTATCCTACCACGCTTGATGCGAGTTTGGAGAAAGCCAAATAGTATAGGTGTGATGTCGTTCATCAAGAGGGTTAGTTTATGTGTAGTGGGGCATTTGGCGGGGTCCGACCGCTGGCCAATAAGGATTGTCGTGCAAGTTTCCCTACACAGCCTGACACCCCCACTGCTGTCAGACGTTACCACAAGGTTCAACCTACGTTCCAAGACCAGACAACGGCCCGAGTGTCGCTAGGATTGCTCGTCCTGCCATGTATCCAGCTCTTCATTCCTTTGCCTACCATGTCCTGGTTCTGATGAAATCCACTCAATCTCGTCCTCAGGCGCAGTATCGTCTACTCGCTGGCTGTTGCCAAAATGTTCGTCGGCTGGGTCTTGTTCTTCATCGGCACAGTCCATCTTGTACTCGTCGTAATCCACGAGCCAACATTAAGGAACATAGTGGTCAAATCTGCTCATTGTTTATGATCGGTGGACAAAGAGAGTATTTGTCAAACACCACCTGTGTTGCTTCATCATGCTTCTGCCACCGCGACAAGGTAAATTTTGAGTCGTCTCCGGAAAGAAAGGTGCTTCAGCTTACAACTAAGCATTTCCAACATCAACCGTGTTTCTACCAACGGCTAATAGCCACAGAAACGTCCCATATGCCATTCTTGTTTGGGCTTACAGAAAATGGGTTGGGGTTCTTTAACGGTTCAATTCGGCTCTAAGCTAGGCCACCTAGTGTTCGGCCACCCTAGTGCTCGGCCACCCAATCGAGATCGCGACAAATCTTCTGAAGCCGTACAACTCGACCAAAACAAGTTATAATTGCCACTAATTACACATAGAACTATATAGAATATCGTGAGACTGTGTAGGTGCTTTTTGAGCCGCTCCCCTAGTCTGTTTCTTAGTCTTTTAGGCTGCTGAAGCTGCCGCGGCGTCTATAGCTGCTTTAATAGCTTTAACGTTGACAAAGCGCTTATTTGGCTCTAGATGGACGCGCTTTTTTAGCTTCTTAATCTTTAATTAATTAGCTTGATGCTGTAGCTTTAAATTGTCTGTATAGAGAGCGGCGTTGAGGGTATTTGCTGCTGCTAGCGCCTTGCCTGCCTTGCTAAGCAATACTCGCGTCGCTCGCGACAGCTGCTCTGACTGCCTAAGCTGCTGTTGTTGCTTGTACAAGTCCTGAGACCGTCGAGGAGTAGTTATAACAGTCTGCCCACTGTATGTTGGCTGTGCGCGAGGTGGTGGAGTTGCTGGCCGAGTCTGTAGCTGCGACGACTGAAGCACTAGTTCTGGGTTGTATGGAGCGATTCCTGAAGCTCGCCACCCAGCGCGTATTACTCGCTCTGATAAGCCTCGCTGTCGAGCTTCATAGTATAGACTGATAAAATGTTGTTTCCTGACAGGAGCAGCGTTGCTAATCGCAGCAAGAGCGCGTACTTGTTGGCGATAGCTCTTCTTGACTGCGCCGAACGGTGAGAGATCAAGCGGCTGCAGAATATGGGAGGAGTGGGCAGGTAGGTATAAGACGTGTATACGCTGTTGGTAGCACTCCCACATAAAGTCGATATTGTCATGGGAGCCGTGGCCATCGAGAATAAGCAAGCGATTGCGTGGTGGCGTACATGAAGTTTCTGCGATAAAGACGCGTTGTAACCACTCTAAACCAGTGGTATTGCTCGTCCAGCCGTTATCAGAAGTTGTGTATAGCTAGTCTGGTACAGCTCTATTAAACCAGCTTGTAAGGACGCGCTGTCCTTTGAAGATTACGAGCGGGCGGAGCGTACGCCCATCAGCCGATACACACTCGACGATTGTAATCCACTCTCGGTTCTCTGGAGACTTAACGTAAGCCTTACGCTTATAGGTAGAAGCAAGGACTCTAGTGTTATTACATACGCCAATTGCGATTCCAGTCTCGTCCATATTGTATATATCGTGGAGGTGTATACCTAGCCGGAGTCGTGTCGCTTCTACGAGCTCCAGGAATGTTCTGATTAGCTCAGGGCTCGCTGCCTCAGCTCGGGAAGCTTCAATCGATCGGCCGACGACGCTGTGGACGCGTGGGTTGCGCTGGAGGAAGGAGGAGACCCAGTTGTGACCGAGAGGTTCGTAATCGCCGTTCATGTGAAGGATCCGGATCGCCATCTCTCGTACACGGGAGTGCGCTGGAGGCTGAGCGCGAAGATCCTCATCTAAAATCCACTGAACAAGAAACTCCTCTTGCTCCGGAGTTAATCGCTGCTGTTGATGATGAGCTATCGCGTTGGGCGCACGACTAGCGAGGCGGCCTTATAGAGTTAAGCGGGGGACGCCCTAGGCCTAACAGGCAGCTCGCTGGCTTATAAAAACACCAGCATTAAGATCGCGGATAGCGTTTTGGATTGTAACTTCACGATTGTCTATTTTAATAGCGTTTTTGTTGAGTTGTACGGCTTTAAAAGATTTGTCGCGATCTCGATTGGGTGGCCGAGCACTAGGGTGGCCGAACACTAGGTGGCCTAGCTTATCCTAAAATAGTATTCTGTATCCGACCAAGCTCACAACAGATTAAACTTGGCCCAGTGATCCGCACCCAGTATCTCGCCGTCATGGTATGCATCATCCTCAACCTCTTCGTTCCAGGCCTCAGTCTCCTCTTCTACACGTTCCCTATCCCAATTACTGTTGGCACCGTCGGCGGCGTACCCGTGGTGGAATTCACCACATGACACTGCCAATCGCAGCCGCATGTCCTCTCGAATCTTAGCTACCCAAAAACCTCCTCCGGCGAAGCCGTGACGGCTTGCATGCAACTGGTCATGGTATTTCTTCCATAACACTGGTAGATGCAGAATCCTGCTGTCGAAGTGATTGATGCCAATCCAATTATCTGGCATAAGCGCATCAACATCAAGATCTGAGTCACGCGCAATACACTTGTCAAGGCTCGCTAGCCATTCGCGGCCATGGTAACCCTCACGTGCTGCAAGCTCTATCATCTGTACTTCGTGGATGCGAGCTCGTTCCGTGCAAGGCTGGAAATCTTAGCGTGTCTCTTGATGTTACGGTAGATTGAACGAACTGGGTTGGATAGCTTGATGTCGCACTTTTCGAACAGAATCTTTGCTGTTTTGCGCGCGTCGAAGAATACCAAGGTTGCAGCACCTGTCTCTAGGAAGCTTTTCAACGCAGATGCACCCTTCTCTTGTGATGAGAGCGCCTTGCTCAAGTAAGAGATATCGATCGAATTGACTATGCGCGTTGGCGCGACGTAGATGATTAGGTCGTGAGAAGTGTTGGAGAGGTAGAGGGAGGCGGGATTATCAGGCAAGCCATCAAAGGTTCGCAAAAGCGTGTGGAATGCATCTGGGTTTGCAACGCGCTGCAATGTAATTCTTCTGGGCGGAACCACCGCCATATTCTCTGTTGAATGTGTGGGAAATTGCCCGGAGGACAGGTGGTGAGGTCTCTTCATTACGACAATGCCACTTCACTTCTAATAAGTACTGCACCACTCGTACATCCTGAATTATTTATAGATTTGCGAACTTCCGCATATAACTCTCGACAACCAAGCGCCGACAAATATGCACGTTCGACCACGCCGCTCTGCCTAACGCCTAGGTGACCAGTCGTTAACCGCTGGGATCGGGAGGTATCCATTATTGTGCAAGGCTTGGGTCAGACGATCGTGATTGCAATGCATTGTCAATAACAGAACGAGTCTAATTGGACGAGCCCACAGAGTCATTGAATGTAAGTCCCCAGTCCTGCAAAACATCGGGCGTCAACAAGTGAGCATCTCCCCACCAACGATCACTGAGTAAGAACAGATACCAAGGCCTCCATCTATGTAATAGATTGATTTGACCAGTTGAAGGCCTTCCACGTAGAAAGGACTTTCCTTGTGTATGCGCTGTAACGTATGTGGCAAGCGAGTCGCCCACGCAAGCGAGTCGCCCACCCCACCGACTTTGATCACCTTCGAAGCTCAATCCAACCATGCCGCAACACTAACAAGCTCTAGCGCGCTCATCTGAAGCTGATATACAGCTAACTATCTCATCTCTAAATAAGCATCAGATAAAGACTGTACGAGCAGCTGCTCAGGCCTTTAATGTCCCTCGTACAACGCTACGCGACCGACGCGCTGGCAAGCCTGCCCGACGCGATTGCCAGCCCAACTCAAGGAAGCTTACCCAGCTAGAAGAGGGAGGTGATTGTGAGCTATATACTCGACCTAGACCAACGTGGATTTGCGCCTACGTACGCAGCTGTACGTGATATGGCTGATAAGCTGCTAGCTGCGCGCGGCGCTGGCCAGGTTGGGCAGAAGTGGCCAGCCAACTTTGTTAGGCGTACAGATAGTCTCACGACGCGTTTTAATCGAGCATACAATAGACAAAGAGCCCTATGTAAGGATCTAGTCCTTATTAGCTCCTAGTTTAAGCTTGTAGAGGAGACAAAGGCTAAGTACAGCATCTGCGACAAGGACGTCTACAACTTTAACGAAGCTAGCTTTAGGATAGGCAAGATCACGACTTAACTCGTCGTGACAGGGTTAGAGAGAAGAGGCAGGCTAAAGGCTATCCAGCCTGGTAATCGCGAGTAGGTGACAGCGATCGCTGCGATTAACGCAGCTGGCTGGTTAATCCTACCGTTCCTCATCTTTGCTGGCTAGTATTACCTGTCTGCCTGGTACGAGGAAGAGATCCCACGCGACTAGGCGATCGCAGTTAGTGACAACGGCTGGACAAACAACAAGCTAGGAGTTAAGTAGCTAAAGCACTTTAACGCCTACACGAAGAGTTGTGTTATAGGTGCGCGTCGCCTGCTTATCCTTAACGGCCACGAGAGCCACTAATCCCTTGAGTTTCAAGAGCTCTGCAAGGAGAACAATATCTACACGCTCTGTATGCCACCACACTCATCTCATCTGCTCCAGCCTCTTGACGTTGGCTGCTTCTCGCCATTAAAGCGCGCGTACAGCCGTGAGGTAGAGAGCCTAATCCGCCACTACATCAACCACATCACGAAGCTTGAGTTTCTACCAGCGTTCAAGACAGCGTTTAATCGATCGTTCACATTAGCTAATATCTGCTCAGCTTTCCGCGGCGCAGGCCTTGTTCCTCTCCAGCCAGACACTGTCCTCTCGAAGCTAGACGTGCAGCTCCGTACGCCTACTCCAGCTGCTCTACCAGAGGCTCTCTGGGAGGCTCGTACGCCGAGCAACGTACGTGAGCTTGAGGCTCAATCAACGTTGATACGTGATCGCGTGCGAAAGCACAAGAGCTCATTACCTGCCTCAATTATTGAGGCGATTAACCAGCTTAAGAAGGGCGCTGAGGTGATAATGCTCTCAGCTAAGCTAATGCGCGATCGGATTACTAGCCTTAAGAGAGCCAACGAAGCAGCGTCAACGCGTAAGCAGCGCAAGAAAAAGCGACTCTAGAAGCGTAGGGTCCTAACAAAGAGAGCTAGAGAGGATATACTCGCTTAAAAGGAGGCTGACCAGCAGATAGAGCGTGAACAGCTTCAAGGTGGAGAGCGATTAGGCCTTAGCCGCCAGGCTCTTGCGCGCTGCACAAGGTGCAGAGAGACTGGGCATAACTCACGTACATGCCAAAAGGATACTCTAGGTACTACTTAATCTATTCTGTTAATATCTATATATTATCTTAAGAGGTGGTTGAGTTGCACGCTTTAAAGGTGATCAAAGTTGGTGGGGTGGGCGACTCGCTTGCGTGGGCGACTCGCTTGCCACATACGTTACACGTTCCTCTGGAGTATGATGCTCACGTTGCACAGCTTTCTGTATACCCCACAGGTAGGCATAGGTAGCTAGTCATCTTGCATGTAGATCCTGGTAGGTGGATTGGTCGTTGAGTGCGATTCCACACAAACCGATACACCCAGAATTATTCGATTACAGATCAAGCTTTGGCATCTGGGAAACTTGATGCGGAGTAGCTCGACACTCAAAGGAGGTTTTGGTGTCACTGTTCATCACGAAACATCTTAGAAAGTGATCAAGCGTTGAATGAATCTCTTGTCTTCAGCCTGACGGACTTCGACGGTGTCCTTCGCTATGGTGAGCGCTCTAGCGTAAATCTGCTAGCCGCGATGCTAATACACTGTATCATATTCTACGTGACTTTGAGTGAGATCAGTGAATGGACGAAGTTCTACTCAAATGCTGATTAAATTGCAAGGCTTAGTTATAGGTCGTCGATCTCATATGGGCTGGGTGTTGTATAGTCCTTCCGCTCTCGCATAAACTTCGACCAATAAAGAACGAACATCGGCCGACAGATGATCTCCAAAACATGATACTTCTTGATTGGCTCTTCTGGGGAATATTCTCCCATCGAATGGCCCATCAGCGGTCCAACCTCGTTCTGACAATATCCTGCGAGTGCCTCCATGTGTGTTGGAAGGAGGGGCCTCCTGTCCTTCCGCACAACGATCACGCTTCCTACGCTATTCTGCCACTTTAGGGGGCTCCAACCCCAACCTAAAGAATCGTTGCTACGGCCGCTTCTGGCGTTGGGATCACAACACTGGTGCAGGAGCATTGCGCTTTGGTTGTTGAAAGGAGACGAGCCTTTGAATATGGCGTCTTCGCTGTTAGCCCACTTTGGATCCGGTGCACATTGTCGTATCAAAATGGGAATACCAATCCGATCAGCTATATCCGAGGTGTCATGCTTAGTGAAGATGACATCTATAGTCGGAAGTTCGATCTCCTCGAAGTGTGGTCTCTTGAGCATCTTGACGTCACCCAGACAGTTGATTCTCACGCCCTTCACACGCTCTACAATGGCCTGAGAGTTGAGGGGCTCGTGTGCATATGAAAGGAAGTAATCAGTCACATGTCTGAAGTCGATCATGTCGAAGTCTTTGCAAGCTGGGGGGTCGAGGCCCTGTCCCGATCTTGCTTCAGCGATGATGGGACCCCTCCAGTCATGATACTCCCCAGGCTGAGTGGCAGTGATGGATGTCACGCCTTTGTTTGGTCGAAAACCATCTATTAGAAAAGTGTCGCGGTGTACGATGTTTATCGTGTTAGGAAGAAGTCGTTTGAGTCGTGTGTTATACTGAATTGGCAGATGCTTCCCCATGGTATTGTCACCAATGATTGCGGCAGTTTCCAGCATCTGGTACCCGTGGCCTTCATCGTTGGTATCCTGGATCCACTTGCAGCGAAGCCAGACGAATTCCGGTTTTGTCTTGTCAGGATTGAACAGTACTGCACGATAATGATCCGATGTCGGTCGATTTGTGGCAGCAAAGGCGGCAAATGTTGCGCAAAGTAGTTTATGAATTTTCCAGTCATCTTGCTGACATTGTTTAGAGCAATATGAAGTGCACAAGCATCTTGCGCAGTGTCTGACGTTCTTCTTCTCGCACACTGTGCAGAATTGTACGGCCGCAGGACTGGACATGGTGACGCGCGGAGCGGGCTTCGGGGGGCGACTGCGTGTTACTTATGTTGACTCGCGAAAGGATTGCTGTTATACGGCGATTGGGCAACTGTGCGGGGTTTGCATTTTCCAGCAATTTGGATCGTCCAACCATGAATGCTTCTGACGTACGCCACATCTCACGAATAAAGAGAAGAGCAGTGAGCGCGAGAGTGCTAGTATATCTAGACCTGTAAACTTGCTTGTGTGTTATTGTTGATAGCAGTGTATCTTTTAGTTAATTTTTTTAAAAAAAAACGATCCTGTATGCTAGCCGTTCTACGACTCGTGCCTTGTGTCGTTCTGTTATCTACATGGCTCTACGATGCAGAGCATGCGAAGCTGTTCCACACCCGCTAAAAACAGGCAACAGCAACGAGCGATAACGTAGCTGAGAAGCGGATCAGAGTCGCGCAACGATCGCCAAACAACAAAACACCAGACAGCTCACTTTGCACGACACCCCGCCACTGTTCATGAAGCAACGACTTGGCTTCAATCATGAGTTGTATCTTAAGGCTCTCCTGGTTTCCGTCCATAGACAACATTGCTGCTCCACGTTAGTGAGTCCGCAGCATAGTGGGAGAGCTACAAGAGCAGGACGTACATATCATAATAAGCGTGATTCCTCCGATTCAAAAGGTGGTTGCGCATCGTCGCAATATGCACCTGGATTTCCTCGTACGACCACTGCTTCTCGTTAGTCAACCGTCCCATTATAACATCTTCCTCCCAAGATTCCGGACATCACGTACCTTCAAAATCATACTTAAGAGATACAAACTCCAGCTCTCCAGCCCCTCAAGACAAAAGAGCAGATTCCACTGGCCCAACTCCTTCATCTTCGGATCTCTCGGCCATGTGCCAACAGGGACCTTGAATTTCTTCTCCACAACGTCGACGAAGCCTGCCTGCGTGATCATCTCCCGGTTGAAGTCGTAGATGGCAAAGGTTTTGCCAATCTTCTCGGCAGCACCAAGGAGTATCTTGGACCATTGCGCCATAAAGTGGTCTTCTGTCACCGTACCGTCTTCAGATTTGAACATGATTGAGATTTCGAGATGTTCGATATATCCCCCGGGTTTGGTGCATCTAGATTCACTGTCCTTGAGCACAGGGGTAGTTTGTGGTTCATTTGAGGGCAAAACCTACTTGTAGATCTCGCGGTAGAGATGTGCCCAGTCTTGAATTGCACCAAGCATGCAGCGCACGTGGATGTAATCGAAACTGTTTGGTTGGTAGGTCCACTCAAGCTGAACGTCATCGAGCTCAAACTTGACATTTGGAGGGGTAAAAGTCGGCTGTGTAGGGGAGATATCTACACCGATCACCTCTGCTGATGGGAATTGGTCTCCGAAGTCACTGATTACTGTCAGTAGCTGTTGATCGATGCGGAGAGCACACTAGATACATAGCCCAAATTCCAGTTCCTGTTCCGACGTCCAATACTTTCTGAATGACATATCAGCTTTCGTGCCTCTATTGTCTGACGACGCAGATTAACCTGTGGAGTTGGACCGATCGGTGCAAGGAAGAGCTTTCCGTCCAGCATGAGCGTTAGCATATGATGTCTACGAGCTCGTTAGCCATTTTCTTATTCCGGAGAAGGGAAGGCGCATGCCCAATATCCAACTGCTCATTCATCTTGTCATCATTTGGGCCCCTGATAAGATTCAGTCGCTTGTATTGTTCATTGCAGACTTGACTCACCAGTACTCCGAGGAGCTTTCCGTGTTGAAGTTATGATACGTCCGTCCATGCAAATTACGGTACCTCCGAATACTACTTGCGATCGAGGACGTAGTGCTCCCACTACGATAATCAACGTCTTGTCCATTACGCAAGGTGTCTAGCCTTACTTATCGTCTCCATACGCGGAGTCTGTATCAGTATCTTCTTCCAATGGGTCCTTGATCACTGGTAAGCTTGACCACTTCTGACAGATGAATACTCACGATAGAGATGGTCGCTTCCACCGAGACCGTCTCGGCAGTTTCGTCAGCCGCAGCAGGGATTCCTTCCACGGCAGTTGCCGGGGTAGTATTTGCGGGCGGCGTTGGGGGACTCTCTGCTGTCGGAGACGGCCCTTCTGTGGCGTTGAGGCTCATGACTTTATCAGAAGGATATACAAATCCTCAGCAGGTTTCCAGAGATGGTGCACCGCAGTATCGCGATTTCCAGCGTCCTTCGATCGTATACCAAAGATTTACTCGTGCTGCAGTGGAGTTACATCTACCAGAATGCTAAAGACGGGGAGTGCGGAAGATGTCATGACAGCTGAGCTAGCGAACCAGCTTACCGCATATATCCTTGCCTACCCCGCCATGGCGGAGAAACCTGCTTCGGCATGTCCAAAAATCGGTGGCACGGCTCGGCGCGACCCCCCATATTTTGACATTTCTAACATTTGAGGCTCTAGCGCTAAATGTATATAGGGTATGATAATGAATTCAGGCAATTGTACTCCTGTTTTCTGGACTTCGGAATCAATGCTGGTGATCAAGATAATCGAGGTTGAAGAGGTCGTTGCCGCGAACGGCCTGGCGACCTGAGGAGTATGCGTTGGTACGTGTGGTGGGCTGAGCTGTGACCTCAACACGGAGTAGTGGTCGATCGAGCTTGACGGTGATTGGTCGAGTAAGCCGCGTTCAACATGGCGATAAGACTTAGCTGCATCCTAGAGATTGAAAAGCCGCGCCCGGTCATTCCGCCGCTTTATGCAACATGGCAGCTACAAAGGGTGTGTTCGTGCCCCCATTGTACATGTACACACCAACCAAGACGCCTTTGCTGACCCAGCGCTGTGGAACCGCGTCGGGTACTGATCCCCCAAGCAATCAAATAGTGTCCCGAGGTCCATCACCATGGTGGGGTTGGAGCTTGAACTCGGCCCTGAGACAGGGATCTACGCCGCAGGGCTCATCACTTCCTTCGTCGCTTACATCGTCGTCTACCGCCTCTTCTTCCACCCCCTCGCGCATATCCCAGGCCCCAAGCTCGCAGCTCTCACCTTCCTCTACCAGACTTACTATAGCTTCAAAGATGGTAGTCGCTTCTACAAGCAGGTCGGCCTCCTGCACGAGAAGTACGGTCCTATTGTGCGCATCACCCCCAACGAAGTTTCCCTGAGCAACCCTGAGAACTACGAGGCGATATACTATGTAGGGTCGAAATACTCAAAGGACCCAAGATACTATGATGCATTCGGCATGGAATATGCTTCCTTCACCTCCTGCCCTAACGAGCTGCATCGTCTCCGTCGCGGACCGCTGAACAAATTCTTTTCACGGGCGGCAGTGCTGGAATTGCAGAACATCGTGAAAGAGAAGGCCGACAAGCTATGTGATCTGATAACGAGGAATTCAAAGGCGGGGGAAATGCTGGATATCCATCATGGATGCCGAGCTTTGTCAGTTGATGTAATCACTCAGTATATGTTCAACAAGTCCTATGCTCTTCTCGATGCTCCGGATCTAGGCACCCATTTCTTCGAGCTGGTCAGAGGCATTGGCCCTGCATTATGGGTTTTCCAGCAATGGCCGGAGCTGAGCATCATGAACCGCCTTCCCCAATGGATGTTGAGAAAAATGAGCCCGCCTCTTGCGCACATCCTAGACCTGCAAGAAGTATGTCTTTTCCTCAAGCCACACTCCCCCAGAATCTCTCCTGAAGATCCATCATCTGACAGGGATTATAGCAAGCCAAACAACAAATCCTGGTCACCAAAGCCGATATCGACTCCGGCCGAGTCAGCAAAGACACCAGCAAAACAATTTTCTACGAAATGCTGACGCCAAACCCCGAAGAAGGCTGGGTCCCACCAACTCCAGATCAGATCAAATACGAAACCTACGGTATCTTGGCAGCAGCAGCAGATACAACGGGCAATGGGTTGACGACAGGAGTATACGAGGTGATCAGGAATCCCGAGATCTACGCAAAGCTCACGGCAGAACTAGAGACCGCATTTCCAGATCCAGACGCCAAGATGGAACTTTCCGTTTTGGAACGCCTGCCCTATCTGTCTGGCGTCGTGAACGAATCCCTCCGTCTCTCCTTCGGCGTAATTTCCCGCCTCCCGCGCATCGTCCCGCAAGGCGGCGCCAATTTTGAGGGCTACATGATTTCCGCCGGCTTCACTGTTTCCATGTCCTCTTGGGTCCTGCATCGCAACGAAGACTACTTTCCCCATGCACACGAGTTTATTCCTGAGCGGTGGGCGCTAACCAGCGACAAGCAAAAGATGTGGAAGGCGTTTGTTCCGTTTGGAAAGGGGAGCAGGATGTGTGTTGGGATGCCGTAAGTTTTCGCTGCAAATGATCCCTTCTGAACAAAGCTGATTGCTATAGGCTTGCTCTTTGTGAAATGTACGTGACCTTGGGGTCCATCTTCCGAAGGTTCAAGCACTTGAAAGGGAATGAATTGAGTGAATACGATCTGTTGTATGATGATTTTTTTGCTAGTCATCGGCCGATGGATGCTGTCAAGCTTCATATCATCGAGCAAGATTTGAAGGAATAAAGACATGGGGACAAGACTTACAAGACGAAGATAATTTGATGCCTGCTAGTTGGTGTACGGGCTATACAGGTTATCAAAGCGAGACATGGTTCTGTGACATCTTGATACAATCGTGATGGTACGTTCCACGGTGAAGCTTGTTGGCAGCTTGTAAGTGCAAGTGAGGTCGTAGATTAATTTGCGAGATAATTCTGAAACGTTGGACCGTCATGAATTCCACATACACCCTTTCTAATGATGTTCATTAAGGCGTCCTGAGCGTGCGGGCGGGCTCTGGCTTGTGCTGGCTTTCGTGGCGCTGCGAGGGGGTTCAGCGCAAGAGCAGGCACCAGTGGACCCTGCCAAGCCGCATGCTCGCACACCTACAGATGGATCAAGCTTTGGGGATTTCGAGCCAGAGGCTGCCAGAATACCAATCCAGCCAGGTTCGACTCGTCCGCATATCAGACACTGTTTATTGCGTTCCTCTTAGCCCGGTCATAACAGCCCAGCAGCAACCCGCGAGTGCAGTACCGCCCACGTTAGTACCGACGTCATCAGCATTGCGCGACGCGTCCCGCCACGCGTTGAACCACGGGACAGCCGCGCGAGCTTCACACGCCATTGTACTTTCTACCGTTTTGCTATGCACAGAGGTAATAGCAGATTCTCCGTATGAAGGCAATGTCAGATATTGAGTGAGTAGCGGTGGTCGGTCAGGCACGAGATGTTGCATGTATTCTCGGCCCGTTGAGGTGAGTATTCCTTAAGCTTCAACACCTGCGGCGCGCTTCATACTGATCCTCGAGCCTCTATAGGGGCATTTATCTGACTGGAATAGCTATGCATCCTATCGTCCTCCACCCCGCCCCTTTCGACACGCACATGAACCGCGCCCACGCCCCACCGACATACCAACGGCCCTACAACGCGTCTCAGCAACGACGATTAGACAAGACAGGCTGATGAAAAATGTTTCTGGGTGCAGTCCGGTTGTACAATTCGAGGAACGGGTGCGATAGTGTATCCCAGTGTATAGGGATTCGCGCCAGGACGATGCCCATGGAATGCGAATGGGCCATGATGCACCCTTGCGTTGGCAGAAGTCTTGACCTCAGTAGCAATACGAGCCTAGCATTCTTCATGGCTCATCGCGGCACCTATAGCAATACCCCTTCGGCTTCCCCCATTGGTCCGATTGCTTCGACGCGCACATGTGTCCGCTCAGCCAGTTCACCTTTGCAACGGCTCAAGGAGGACAGGAGCTGGATATGTTGGCATGAGCGAAGTCGCATTCAGTCAGCCAGTGGAAGTAAAGGAAACACCGCCGAGCTAGCGAATACCTGCCGCAGTCGGGCGAAATTCACGGTGACGGACTCGTGGACGTTACATATTCACGGGCGGAAGGAGTTTGGTGCGAAGGACATATTCCAGAGCAGAACTACACAGGCGTCACAGCGCAATCATCGCTCGAAGACCGGGTGGCGAGGCAGACGCTGTAACAGTTCCAGGCGCACAAGCTTTTGTGATCGAGTGAGAGTAGGCCGTCGCTTCAAGGAAGGCCCTCGAACTCCACTCGTGCGCCAGAAAACGCGTGCTAGAGGCTGACCTTCCCATTGCATATACGAGAACACATGAGGTTCTTCTACTGCATTGTGCGTTCTATCCTACGTCCTATAGCGTTAGGTCTTGTGGGGCGGGCCGGCTTACTGATCCCGCATTGCTTACCCGCGGACTATATCTGGACATACCATGCTTCCTCCCGTGTGCCCTGTACAACACGGGGCATGAGTAATAGATGCTCATGCTGATATTCAATTTATCAGATTCGTATGTAATTGGTGTCTTGTGGCCTTTGCAGTAAGACCTAACATCGGTTCTTGGGTAGTACAATATTTCCAGCTCCTTGCTTTACCAGATGTGGTAAACGTTAACTGATGTCGCATTGCTAATGCATACTACGAAATGAAAGTAGAATGCTGGTGTAGCTACCGAGGTACGTACACGTAAATAGGACTCTGATATAAAAGTCCGTCCTCCTCCCTCACAAAAATTACGCATCGAGTTGTATCGAATCTTTCCGATCCACTTCTACTTCCTGCCAACTATCACCTTCAAGATACGCGCGCTCCAAGCTACTACCAACAAGCACAATGCAGCTCTTCTACGCCCTCCTTACTCTCCTCCCTCTCGTAGCTGCAAACGGTCGGATTCGCTTCAACGCATTCGATCACGTCAACTGCCAAGGATTCGAGGAGAACTACGACCTCAACCCCGCAACAGTGAAGGGAAATTTTCCAGGTGAGACGTAACGTCAAAAGTGTGACTACATTTACTGACAAACTTGCAAGGACCCCGCGGCGCTATTCAGATCCTGCAAACATCTGCGGGATGTCACCTTACGCTTTACACGGGCGCCAACCAGTCGCCGAATGATGGCAGCAAGCTCCGAATTCCTACTGATAGTGCGAACTGCTTTTGGAATGGGAATGGGTTCGAGCAGTATCACAGCTTTGGATACTACTGTGATTAAATGACGGCGGGACGGAGAGATGAGATGGGTGCGTAGGAGGCACAACATCGGTGGCGGACTTGATGCTTGCGAGATCAAACTCCAACGAACTATGGGGTGATCATAGTAGTAGCGAGAATTGAGACAATCAGTGTTCATTATACTCAGTAAATCATGATTGTATCTTGCGCGGGCCCTCTCTACCTCTTGCCATTCACCTTTTCTCTAGTACTATATTCGCGTTTACTTTCTCATTCTTTGTGACCCTGCGCTGCCATAGGGACTTCCCTACTTGGCTTTCATATAAAAAAATAGCGGTTCAGCAATCTATTCTAGTCTTGTTCTACCTCACGCAGCTTAATGCAAGTCTACACTTCAGGTATTTAACCCATCGACATGGCGTTAGTACGTTCTACCGACCTCAAACGACTCTTGTCCAAGCATTGACCAATGACAGAACACATTTGGGTTCCAGGCCGTCAAACGGGTAGGTCGACGTCTCCAAGTCGCTCTTCGCTCATGGCGCTGATCTATATCACGGTCATCCGTACGGAGCGTGAAGAAAGCGGATCAAACTAGCAAGGATGACATGAGAAGGACCAATAGCGAAAAATGCAGCATCATGAATGCAGCCTCTACAAAGACTACAAGCAAAGATTGTGGTCTTGAGGAGCGATCTAGTAACAACGTGTCGCGCGTTCGCCTTGGTCAGGTACATAGCTTCCAGATACACAAGAGAGTAGGAACATAGGCCAAGGCAATTCAACGTGTTAATAGCAGGCAGCCAACGAGGGTCTAGACATCTTCAAATTCAGCAGAAAACGTACAAAAGGCCAAGGCATCTCCTCTAGGGGGTATCCAAGTATTCCTTTTACAGGGAATATCAGAATTCAATTAATTCTATTTTCTTCATCTTCAACTCCAACCCTGTTGTATAACTTCTTACTACGAATCATCTGTTTTCACCTTTTCCTAAACTCTACTGTCGCGTCCGGACTCGGCAAATACTGCGTCTCAACACAGAGACTATCCGGCCTCTTCTGCCCTTCTGAAAATCTAACATCATAGCCCATGATGATGTGCGCCATGATCGCCTTGATCTCCTGCGTTGCAAAGAATCTCCCAGGACACGCATGCCTTCCGTATCCAAAGCTCATACTCGCAGGATTCGACGCTACATATTGTGCCTTGCCCTCGTTTTCCACACTTTCTTCTCGTAGCTTGGAGAAGCGCCATGGATCATATGTCTCCGGATCAGGATAGAGAGCTGGGTCCATGGTGATAGCTTGTGTCGGGATGCCGATTGTAGTGTGTGCGGGAATGATGAGACCCGAGGACAGTGTAAACGGTCTATGAACTACGCGTTCGAAAGTGATGAGGAGAAGCGGATTGAAGCGTTGGGCTTCTTTCATCCAACTATCCATCTTGACCATTTTCAGGAACCCTGCTTTTGATATCATTCCATCTTTGTCCATTACACTGGCAATTTCCTTGCGCAGTTCGTGGATAATGTATGGTCTTTCGCATAGATCGAAGAGCAGTTGTGCTGGAGCTGCAGCAGATGTGTGGATAGCTGCAAAGGAAACTTTCAACAGTATTCCCGCAAGAAACTTCAGATCCTTCTCTTCACCCTTGGCTTGTTCATCCATCCAACATAACAAATCCATCGCTTCGTCTTGCCTCTTCCTCCTGCTCTCTATCATAGGTATTGCAGCCTCTTCAGCAGCTTTGTAATGCTTGGCTATATTTCTAAGCTCTGGGATAAAAGGTGCAACTAGGCGTTTCATAAACACAGGGTACGTTTTCAGTTTCTGCGCCCCGATGAAGCCGTCGATGGCGAAGGCGATGCTTGCGGCAACCCAAGGCTTGTTGTGCGAAAGTGTAGTTCCGCCGAACATGGCAGAGGAGACGCGCGCAACGATCTGGGTCAAGGTTGAGACGACAGATACTTGCGTCCAGTCTGGTGCATATGTCAACTTTCGAGCGTTCGTTGAAACAGCGGATGGGTACACTTACCGTCACACAAAGGAAAGTTATCCTTCACTGAGTCAAAGATCTCCTGTTGGACGGCAGGCATGACGTCCGCGAGATGGTGGTTCAATTGCGCTTTAACAACGCGTGGGTGAAGAGTTGAGCGGCTTCCCATGGTGGTGTATCTGCCTTCAAACATCTATCGGATAGATTCAGTCTCAAGCATCATAACAAGGGATGGTGCAAAGATTCTCGTACTTCGATGAACGTAGCGACGAAATCTACGTGATCAATTGGTGCGGACTTTAGCTCCTCGAGATATTTCGATGGAATCATGAGTCGTTCACCAAGTGGGCTCGGGACGTAGAAAAAACCTCCACCGGTCTAAGACTGATGTTAGGATGTGGTGCGACATAATGGTGACTATCAAATCACTTGTACCTCCTTGTAGCCTTCTAATAGCATTTCCTTCGCTTCCGTTCGAAATCTCTCACGGTTGAGTTGGATACTTTTGACATCATTGCCTCCTACGACAGGGATGCCTGCGATCAACTTTTGCCTTGGTCCTTTCAAGAATTCTCTCAGAATGTAGACAAATATGATGAGAGAACAACAGTATGCGAATACATGTCTTAAGTGGTGTTGAAGCAAGTGAAGCTTGATGCTGGCTTGAAGGCTTGCAGCGTATGTTGCAAAATGCATTATTCTTGGCCGACTTTTCTGTCGATCTGAGGGCGTAGTTTTGTGTTGTATGATCACGATTCGAGTCGTGATTGACAGGTACTTGTTGTGGAGTCTCAGTGGTTGGCTCGGGGTGATACCATAAGTAGACTAAAGCCAGCCCTTTTACCAAATAAGGAAGGACTCCGGGTCTAGTTTTGTCTTGGCCTCTTTAGCAGCACCATCTATTGTGATACCTATCGCATCCCTTTCATCTCGTCAAGACCTTTTGTTCACTATCATTTGCTTCTACATGAAAAATGGCCCCATTTGTTGAAGACGAGAACAATGTTGCTGCCACGAACGGAACGAGCCGTACAGATAGCTCATCGACCAATGGTACAACCAACAGCCACAAGATACCCGACCCAAACGGTATAACCTTGTCTCAGCTGCCGGAGAACCATGACCCTTTGCAGCCGTACAAGATTGATAAGTTTGACGACGGCCTGAGATACGATACCCTTCAGATTCATGGAGGACACCGGCCCGATAAGGAGACGCATGCTCGCGCAGTACCCATTTATAACAGCGTGGTATGTATGGCGTTTAGGTTTCTGGTCCCCTGAGAAATACGAAAGGCTGACACGAATGCAAGTCCTTCGTTTTCACTGATAGCAATCATGCTAAGAGAATTTGCTCAACCGAAGAGGGTGGATATTTCTACAGTCGAATCTCCAACGTAAGCGCCGACATGAATTCAGAGCAGAAACAGACACTAAATCTAGCACATAGCCAACAGTTGCAGTCTTCGAAAAGCGCGCAGCCGCTCTCGAAGGTGGCACAGCGGCCATCGCCACGTCCTCAGGTCAAGCAGCAATCTTCAACACGATCATTTGTCTCGCAGGAGCAGGCGACAATATTATTGCTTCGATCAACTTGTATGGAGGAACATACAGCCTATTCAAGACGTTGCTACCACGACTCGGCATCACAGTCAAATGGGCGAAGCGCGAGACAAGAGAAGAGTTTGTACAGTACATCGATGACAAGACGAAGATGATCTTCGTCGAAACCATTGGAAACCCACGATGTAGCATTCCTGACCTTCAGGACTTGGGAGATCTTGCGCATGAGAACAATGTTCCCTTTGTAGTGGATAACACCTTTGGCGCATGCGGGACTTGGTGTCGACCAATCGACTTCGGTGCGAATATCATTGTCCATTCCGCAACCAAGTGGATGGGCGGTCATGGAACCACATTAGGAGGCGTGATCATTGATTGCGGTACATTCGACTGGGGCAAAGCCATTCATCGCTTTCCTCGCCTCTCAAACAAAGATGGGCCGATGAGTTTTTCCTACTGGAAATCTTTTGGCAATATATGTTTCGCCATGGCAATGCGAATCGATATTTTGATGGAAGTGGGATCCATGCTGGCCCCAGCATCGGCGCAGCAGTTGTTGATAGGCATGGAAACGTTGAGTATAAGGTGCGAGAGACATGCGAGAAACACGATGCAGGTTGCAAGGTTCTTGCAGGCGCATCCTAGAATTGCTTGGGTGAACTATCCTGGTAAGCCATTGTCCGACTTTTGACTAATCGCGGCACGACAATCAACTTACATCTTATTTAGGCTTGGAAGGCAACATATATCATGAGAACGCAAAGCGATATCTGAAGAACGGCTTTGGTGGCGTTCTGGCGTTTGGGCCCAAGGGTGGTGAAGTGGCGAGCAAAATGCTCATGAATTACGTCAAGGTCGTTTCGCATCAAACCAAGTAAGTTCTAGATAGTCGGATCCCAGGTTCTGCGCTGATACAACACAGTGTCGGCGATGCTAAAACGCTGGCAACCCATCCATGGAATTCGACCCATGTGATCATGTCAGAGAAAGATAGACGCGAAGCTGGAATCACTCCCGTAAGTTTCTGTTCCTTGATATGCTACAGTAAAGACACCAACTGATCCATACATTCTTGACAGGCTTTCATTCGTTTTTCGGTCGGCATTGAAGATGTCCAAGACATCATTGACGATCTCGATCAAGCTTTGGCAAAACTCCCTGAAGATCTTCTCAATGTCTTTGATGAGAAGTTGATCCAGAAATTGGAAACTCATGCAAAGGACGAAGTCCTGATTGGTGATTTGGCTGATTATAACGATACGGATGTCCTGGTTTCGAAGACGAATCATCCACCTGGGCGGCAACAGGCTGTTGAGAGTTGATAGTGAACAGAGCATGTGTATCACACAACGCCAGACTCATTTGTTTTTGCTACGTACTTCGTTCGACGCTTTTTGAAATAAAGCTGCAAGGTTCTATGCTTGTTGTCATGCGCCGTTGTTGTAATGTGATGTAACGATTCAGGGCTCACGCTTGACTGCATCCTCACACTAGATGGCTATCTGACTTTAAACTTGGAAGTTGCTCAGGCACCGTAGGGGGCGTACATAATGAGTGGTCAGTTGTTCTATGGTATTGCATACTATTAATTGCTCAAAATCTAAGTAAAGACTACATCTGTACAGGATGGTACCTCGAAGTCGTCGAGCTCCACACTTCATTCCCACTCATTTGAAATTCTAGACCCTTCATAAACATCTGCAAGTCATAGCTACAAGATTGGCCAGAGGTCAGCCTGTTCACAACAAGTTGCTTGTGTTGCAATTCCCATTCCCGGCACATGACCCACAGGACTCTCTTCGTTGACGGTATGCTCAGCGCCATCTCTGCCGATAGCACAGAAACCGCGGAGCAGAGCACAGCACCTTCTTTGTGCCCGACTTTGGATGCTTTCAGCTCCTTGTCCCAACTGTAGATATCGTTCACAACGGAGATATGTTTTGAGCAATTTGTTTCTATTTCCTTGATGGAATACAAATCTTGTTGGTCAAGTCTCAATCTCATTGTAAATCGAATCAGACCAGAGAGCAACCTGCGAACATTAGTAATGCTCGAAACAATGAGACCTTGAAGTGGCAAACACTGATTTACCCTTGACCCACGTCTCTCTCTCTATATTCCAGATATTCTCCTAAGGCTTTTACACATAGGCGCTTCGTGTCAACCTGCGCTCTCATGAACGTGAAGACCGGCTCTTTCATATCATCCGCTAACTCGATATCGCAGGCGCGCATGTCGTTCCACAAGTCATATGTAATCCATTCCACAGGAACACTATGGTCTGGTCTCGTTGTTCCTCGTGAAATGGCGATCAGACGTTCGTTGTACGCGGACCCTTCTTCTAATGACATGAACTCGAGCTGGTCTGCAATCACTCTATATATCAGTGTTCCTGATTGAGCAACGCCGCGGTGCAAGATAGAGGTCTGCATACCATCGATAAGGAACAGCAGGGTGATCAAGCGACAGGCAAGAGCTATCCTATCGTCCAAGGCTAGCGGAAAGTAGTAGCATGTCACACGCGAAAATCCCACAGCAATGAACTTCATCCTTGCTTTTTCATCCTCAAACGGCCAGTGTTTTAGGAAATAGTCATTAACTTCGGCTGTCACTTCTTGCTCGTTTCTGTGGATTTGGGCTCGGAAGATTGTCTGCGGGACGTTTCTGACAAAGTCCGCGGTGGACGACGGGATCGTGGCGCCATGTATGGTCATCTTCGGCTAAAGAGAAAAGAATAAGGCTGTACTATTACAATTAGGCAGGTATCGAACAGCAATGAAAGTGGTGTATAAGTAGTGAAGAGATCGGGGCCTTCATTTGGGGATGCGCTAGCCTGAATAGGAAGTGTTGCGAGGCGCGTTGCCGTGTTAAGAAGTCCCAGAAAAGTACATCGACGCGCCACATTTCTTTATTGAGTATGTGTTGATCGGTGTCAGGTACCTTTAATTGTTTGGGTGTCAAAAAGGTCTACCTTGAACCAATGATTCCAACTTAAAATCATCCCCGTAGCACGTCGCGAAAATCTGTAGTGGCCTGCTGCATCTTGGTCTTCTCCAGATTTTCATGTCCAAACCAAAGACCTCGACAGTCACTCAAATTCTCTTCAAGCTCAGTAAAAGAGTCTCCCAAAGTGAGAATGGTCCTTCCGTTCCACCTTCCAGATCGCTGTATCCATTCACATTCATCCTTCCCATAACCTTGCACTTTACGTGGCTCTTGCGCAACAGCAGAGTATGCGACTGCTAATGCTACAAACTCTGCTGTGCTAACGGGTAGTCCTGCAGCTAGTATCGGGCCGGCTAGGTCCATTGGTAGTAATTTTGTAATAGTCGCTGCCGGAACAACAGCATTGATCGTGATGTTGGAATCGCGAAGGAGCGATCGCATAGCGCGCATGTAGTTGATTAACTGCAGGGCCGATGTTTCAGCATTCAATGTCTTCTTTGGGTTTGCAAATGCTCTCTTCACTTACAGCTGCTTTTGTTCCACTGTATACTGGCAACGTCTGCTCGGGTAGATAGGCAGTGGCACTCGAAGTGATGACAATGCTACCAGCAATTGCATTCTTTTTCATCAGATGGAGAGATATTTTGATGAAGTTGAGGGTTCCTCGAAGATTGACGTCAATGACTTTGTACGACGGTTCGAGTAAATTGCCATGATCGTCATAAGAATCGGTCATATATGTCCCATCTTCATCGATGCCTGCATTAGCGACAGCAATGTGTGGTGGTCCTGTAGTCGCGAATGCAGCGAGTAGATCTGCCCAACTAGATATGTCACATCTTATGTATGTAACTCTAGGAGTTGTCTCTTCCGGTTTGTCGATATCAAGGTTGTAGACTGTCGCGCCCTTCGTTGCCAGCAGTTTCGCCGTAGCGAGGCCAATTCCACTCGAAGCGCCTTCCTAACAGCGTCAGAAATTACTCCTCTATGAAGGTCACTGGGGATCACCCACCTGAGATGATAGCGACTGTTCCCTCAAGCTGCGGTATGTCTCCTTCTTCGATTCTAAGCGACGTCATTGATTTCCACTCTGTTATTCCGGTTACAATCTTATTGCAAATGACGATAACCTAGTTATTCATAACAAATTGTTAATTCTTTATAGTTTCGTGAATAGATCTTACCACTGTTACACCAGTTGTTGACATAAGCCCTGCGAGGTAGCCGATTGGTCTCGGAGTTTTACCTTTTTTGGAAGTGCACACGAATCCTCTAGCACTTAACACCAATATTGCTGACAGAATATCTATCCAGAACGCTTCGTAGTCCTTGCTTCACTATGAACGCAATGGCAATATCTACCAATCCGTGGCCCTCTTTATCGTTCGATGTCTGCAATGATGCTAGCCTCCCCGTATTGAAGATCAGTTCACTTATCGCGATAGTGAGATTTCGTCTGGCATGTCTAGCAAGGCGAATTGCTAATGCGCGGTCAGACGTGTATCTTTGCGTTCTTTGTAAAGCTTTGCCAAATTCGAAGGCATCCACTGTCCCGATTTCCAGGCCCATGGACGGCCAAATTTAGTAACGTACTTCATCCACGCTGTGTTCAGGGTACACGTGTAACTAGTGTTGTAGTTCTCACATTGTCGCATGTTTCTGGGCGGACGACAACCATACGAGATTCATAAGCTCCACCAAAAACACGGCCCAGTTGTGAGAGTCGCCCCAAACGAGCTGTCTTTCAATACGTACAAGTCATGGAAAGACATTTATGCAAAACGGGTTGGCCATAAGTCATTCATCAAGAGCGACTTCTATGATGGCGGGAATTTTGCCGCAGAAGCTCATTCCATTGTCAGCGAGCGTGATCCACATAAGCATGACAAAATGAGAAGCTACCTGCGGGACGTCTTCTCAGACCAATATTTGAGGGAGCAAGAGAGTCTCATTAGCGACAACATCGACCATTTTATCACCCGAATTGGGGAGAGAGGCTCCTCGATTGACGGTGTAGATATCGTCATGTGGTTCAATCTTGCCACTTTCGATATCATTGGAAGCTTAGCATTTGGTGAGTCTTTCGGTGGTATCAGTTCTGGTAAGCTCTCCTCTTAATGCCCTGAGACATCGTACAGTGTCTGACCAAAATGGTTCTAGGATCTGAGCATTTCTGGGTATCCATCATTGTGAAAAGCCTGAGATTGGGTGCATTAGCCGACACTTTCAAGCGATTTCCTTGGCTTGGATACTTTGCCCAGAAAGCCTTCTCAGGACTGCTAAAGCAGCTCATCAAGGACACTCGGAAGCACGAGCAATATGCAATGGACCTGATTAGAAGGTAAGGGTTTCAGAGTCAAGTTGATCACGTCTCATGGCTTATGCATGTCAGGAGGATCGAACAAAGCAGCACGCGAAAAGACTTTTTGACTAAAATGCTGCAAGGTCGCGACAACGACGGCATTTCAGATGTTCAGTTAGCAGCACATGCCTCAGACTTTGTGTAAGTCTTATTCCCATTTGGTCTATTGAGACTAACGAGGAATAGTATTGCAGGAAGCGAGACGACTGCAACAGCTTTGGCTTGTATAACCTATCATCTATTAAAGTTTCCAGAGATAGGATTGAGGTTGCAGACAGAAATCCGCGAGGCTTTCAACTTTTACCAGGAGATCAATGGAACATCGACAACAAGCCTGCTATACTTGAATGCAGTCATACTTGAAGGGATGAGAGTATATCCGCCACTGCCTTTTCCTCTCCCAAGAGTTGTTCCTCAAGGAGGTGATGTAGTTGACGGACATTTCATTCCAGAGGGTGTAAGTGAGCTTGAAGTAGTAGATGCAGCTATTTTCTTAAGCATTCTTGCTAACTATAAGGCGCCGCAGACCATCGTCTCTACAAACCCATTCGCGGCTTCAATGTCGTCTCAGAATTTTCTCCATCCGTGGAAGTTTGACCCAGAACGATGGTTGAGGAAAGATGGAGAGGATGCTCTGGGAGCAAGCCAGCCATTTTCGCTGGGCACACGAGGTTGCTTGGGAAAAAGGTACGTCGCTAGCGTTCTGACTCTTCATGTTGCTTTCGATCACTAAAACCTTATTGCTAGTCTTGCTTGGTTGGAACTCAGAACAATCCTGGCAAAGTTATACTTCAAGTATGATTTGAAGTTGCTGGACCCTCAGTTAGACTGGCATGCCCAATCTGAGATGCATACACTATGGCAGAAGCCAGAGATGAGGGTTGCAATCAAATCCCGTGCCGACAAGAGTTAGATAGCGATGGATCCACGAAGATTTTGTACTGTATGGTGTATCCCAGAATCATATTTCGCCAATAGAAAAGGTTCCTAAGATATCACATCTTCCTGATCCTTCTCCGGATCCCAGTATCCAACATACCCATCCCTACCGGTAAGATAAGTTCCCTGAGCTTGTTCTGCTGCTGGAGCACGAAACACAGCATGCTTTTTGTTTGTCCTACATCTCGTGTCAGAATCTGGATCCGTACAACAATGGCACAGCTTACCATTCTAAGCCTTTCCACATTCGCCCTTCACCATCAATGAACTCTGCATCCATCTCCGGTCTCAGTAAGTACACGATTGAGTACTTGTGCCGAAATCTTTCGTCTTTGTGGGGAATAATTCGATGGAGACTGGACTGCAAAACTCCACCCGATATGAAACGGAGCGCATCGCCAACATTTACAACAGCGTGCCCAGGCTTTGGAGCGATGTAAAACCAGTCATCTTCCTCTGGTTTCAGAACCTGGAGACCGGCAACCTCTGTGAACACAATTGAAAGGCTACCGGCATCTGTGTGGGCAATCTGGCCGATGTTCTTGGGCTCTTCCTCGGCAATCGTGTACTTCAGCAGTCCAAGAGCTGTTGGACAGACAGCGCCTTCGCGATGATATCCCTGGAAAGCTTTTGACGGGTCCAAGTCTAACGCTGCAGAGATTCTTTCCAAAAGTAAGCCGCTGATACCACGGAAGGTCGCAATCGCCTTTTTGAGTGGATCGAGCTGGTGAGCAATGACCTCAGGACCTGGAAATGATGCAGGATCATCTATCTTGGAGATGGGATGCTCGAAAAGCTATGATGTTCACGTCAGCATGTAAAGCTGCAACAGTCCTCGCGGCATTACCATTAGCCCCTCGAAACCGTCCTTGACACCTTCGATAGGGCCATTCCCGTGACCAGCAGGCTTATACCTAATTGATCAAAAACATCACGTCAGCTCCTCGAACATCTGTACAGGGGCTTCGCAGTCCTCTAGTCTTACCCCATGACCAAATGCTCGTCATGATCTCTATCCACCAGCCACTCAGACTTCGCTCCTTGTGGCAGGTCATAGAAATTCTTAGCCAGGGAATACATTGCCTGAACATCCTCCAAGATTTCACTGGAGCACCCGTCCACGCAATCAAGATAGAAGAATCCTAGATCAGTGCATGCTTTCAATAACATGGCTTCCGTGCTTGAGTCTCCGTTTATTAACGACCGTAGGGATATGACACCAAGCGCCACATCTTTCTTGGTGGCGTCGCTCAGTACATCGGGGCTGGCCATATCTGTCGTTTGTTCGCAACTTCGTTGATATGATCACTCCACGATTGCACTCACGAGCTTCTTCACTGTTAAGCTCCATCAGCCGGAAGAATTCCATTTTTGACATAGCCGCAATTCGACAGCTACAAACGTCTACCTAGATCAGCATTTTGCCGACACGAGATTGGACTCGCCCGGTATGATTTCGGTAACTTCCATCGATCTACAAAGAGGTCTAGACCTTCGCTTCGCCTCATTCCATTTTAAGTTTACTACCGTCGGCTTCAACGCTAGTGTACGTTTATGATCTTTCCACTACAATTACATTCAAGCTTGGTTTACGTAGTATGTTGAGAATGATGTCCGACAGTAGGTTCAATAGGTCTTCGAAAGCATATTATCGCGAGATGACTTCGAAGATATTAGCACACATGAAGCTTATTGCGACGAATTGCTTGAGCGTAGTTACTAGAGTAAATTTAGCATTCTCGTTTTGTACCCGTGCTTGACATGAGCATTGAACTTTCTTTTTCGATTTTCTATGTTTGCACCCGCTTAGAATATTGCTACATGCATACTGTATTGAGCGAGCCCATACTAGTCATAATCACGTACGGCTATCCCCCTTCGCCGAATGAAGATGCATGAAGGATTGCTCGAAGTAGTCACAAGATAGGAAGGGTAAATCTTACGCAGTGGAAGGGCCGTTTGGAACAGCGGTCCGATTTCACCATGAGCCCCGGGATTGAACACACATGAGTGACCATTAGCACTAGAATGACAGTATGTGCAGCTGGATGCTACGAGCACGTCTTAAGTACTTACTAGAAGCGACAATTGTAGCTATTCACGATATCTAATGAGTCACAAGACGTTGCGTAGAGAAACAGAAGCAGAACACAGAGCCGGTGAGGAAATTAAGGTAGCGCCGAGCGCCGTCCACACGGGCCTTGGCTACCCGGTTAGCAGGGTCTGGGTCTCTAGCCTGTATGCCAAGACCAAAGCCGCCTGAATGTTCATTTTAGATCTTACAAGATGGCGTTGCGCTAACACACCGCTGATCGGAAGCGGTGTGTTATCAACTTTCAGAACCTCCGTGCATCTTACAAGAGATGAGCGATGTAAAGATGGCCCTGCTGGAAAATCGATTTCACTCGCATGACATAAAGTAAATGGGCACCCCGAAAAACCCTTGACCATTCCTTCTACGTAGTCACTAGGTCATGTTTGCCACGTTCCGAAAAGAAGCACGAGATGGCGGAATCGTTTGCATATCGAACACGAGCTTACCACCCGTGTCTGGTAGTCAACTCCACCATTTTGCTTGCGATAGATGTCGTGCAAAGAAGGTAAGCCGACCCAGAGAATTCTATGATTTGTCAATTATGGGCAACACAATGAGGACATGACTTATAATTGATTTTGGCGGTCCAGTTAAAATGCTCCGCCCACAGATTTGGGTGTGATCGGTGCCGAGATCTCAACGTCACTTGCACATATTCTGCTTCTCCTCAGGCGCAACGGCAGAAAAATAGAAGGGTTTCCCTATGTCGATCAATTGCCGCAGCAAAGACGAGTGATAAAGTCAGTTCGCAGAGAGTGGAGGGCGTACCTAAAAATCACGGTGAAATCATTTCCCAGAGGGATTTTGCGTCAAAGACAGCGCTGGAGCACGACAAGTCTAGAAACACTATCGCAATCACCCCTCCTGATTCCGATACAGGGATACAGGAAAGTGATCGAGTGGGCCAAGAAGGCTGCAGAGTACAATCTCACGTGCCTTCGAACACAGTAACCGTTATAACGCCTCCTACTTCTTCCGATCCCACCTTCCTGGACTCCATCATATCAGATATATCAACCTACGATTCGGGTTATCCAATCCTTGACCTTGATACTTTGGATGTAACTGCGGACTCATTTTCTGATGACACTTTGTCCCCAAGTGACTCTCCCGGAACTCGAGCTACCGCGTGTGACGATGGCATGAACACTGGGACATTTGCAGGTAAGGTCCATCTCATCCTACATCCTATCCACCAGGTCATTCTGTCATGTATTTAAGCAGTAATCAAGGCAATACTGACTGCTGACAGATGAAACAGATTGGAACATCAGTTCCGTCACATTCGGCGAGCAGGCAGTCAGTGTCAACGCTCGATGTCTTTTCCCGATGGAAATTACGCCGCAAACTGCCAAGGGTAGAGATCACGTCCTCTCTGCATCGAGAGAAAGATCTCCTGGGTTAATCCCAGCGATGCAACCATGCGACCGAGGTCGTAAGAGCGCTACTACGAAGCCCAATTTGAACGTCCAAGAATCTACCCCATGTGGATGCATAGATCTTATCCTTGGGGCACTGGAGCAAGCTCAGAATCAGCACAAGGTGCACGATCTCAGTACTGCAGAGCAATCGTTATATTTTGTGAAAAACACCTATGCGCAATGCGGATCGAAATTCCAGTGTAGGAATTGCTGGTACGACTCAAGAGCCACAACCTTTTCCATTCTGCTTCTTGAAAAATGGATGGGAATACTAGAAGACATCACTAGAATTTGGGAGGATACTCTGCTTTCTGTGTCCTCGACTTGGAAGGATTCATCGAGAAGAATTGAATCTCAAACTCACAACCAAGATGTGTTTTTGTTAGATGGATATCGAATAGATACCATGCAAGAGAGATGCGATATCTTCGGCTTCTTGATCATCTTGCAGATCAAGCGATTGGCAGCATTGACGAAGATTCTGAGTGACAAATCGCAAGGATCGCAGGGGAACAAGCACCAAGCCAAATTGAGGCCTGTGGTTGTGAGGGTCCAGGAATTACATAGAGCCTTAAGCGAGACGGTTGGCATTCTGCATATCGAATGAGACTACTAGAGACAAGCCTCTACATACGATCAATATTCGAGATGCTCACCACTTCCAGGATGAGGTACTGCTTACACTATGTGCCCCTATACTTGATTCATGAGCGTTCTAGTACAGTCCTTGCGTGTGTGCTAGAAAATGCTGTGGACTGGAAACTGCTAGTAAGACACGACACTGTACATCCAACTACGAAAGCCTTTGTAAAAGAAGCCGTTAGGTGTGTTGGCCACGAACTATACTCTATATTCCAGCTTTGCTGTCTTAAACCTGATGTATAGTGCTGGCTTCCACCACATAACATGCAAATAGCTGTCTTCTAACCAATCTAATGCAGGATCAACAAGTTCCAAATCGCATTGGAAGTGCATCTTCGCTAGGATCAAACTCATCTCAAAATACGCAAAGCTAAACCTTGTTAGCTCAACAGCACCGTAACCGTTTTTGAACTCGGTACTATCAAACTTACTTCTTCCCGAGACAAGCTCTGGGACCGAGAGAAAAAGGCTGGCTTGCACTCAAATTATCCGAACAGCGAGGATCTAGCCATCTTTCGGGTTTGAATGTGTATGGTTCATGAAAGTTCTTCTCGTCGTGCAGAACTGTCCATGCGCTTGTATATACTTCCGTCTATCACTCCTTGATTAGCTGCCTGGTATAGCATCTCAGAACAGTTAACTCACCCCTTTCGGAACCCAATGACCATCGATTATCGCCCCTGGAGAAAGCCTTGGGAAGCCCTGTGACCCCGGTTGATAGACTCGTAGTCCTTCTGAGATCACGGCTTGTAGGTAAGGAAGTTGCATTGCCAATGTAGCAGTGATGCTGTCGAGAGATGTAAAACTCGTCCTGATTTCATCTCGAAGTTTTTGATAGGCTTCGGGGTTCTTGAGTAGAAAGTACGTTACTCCTGCGAAGAAGGTGGCAATGGTCTCACCTCCTGCAATTCTGAGATCCGCTTCAGAAGTGATTCGAAAACGCTTTTACAATGACTTCACTTACATCAAAGTAGACGCATGTGCCGTCATCTCCTCTTGAGACAATTCGCCAGCCTTGACTTTCTCCGAAACGTTTGTCAGAAAGTCATGGCGATCACTTTCACTATTCAGTCTCCTTTATATCCCGTTAGATACTTTGCCCATTACGCGTCCCGACAGAGATCTGAGCACTCACCTCACTACCTTTTCTCTGCTATATTTTGCATGACGATCACGCACTTCGACCGTCATCCGTGGTAACAATATCTTGCCTAGCGCTGCGCACAATGGTATCCTTCGGAGATTATCTAGCACTGTAATATAGAAAAGATGCTGAACAATCATATCTGACCATGCGCTGCTCCTTCCTTGGTTCAGTTAGACTCGTTCAAATGTAGTGTGGGGATAAGCTCCATACTGTTCTCGACACACCCAAAACTCTCCCCAAATGCCATCTCGCCCAAAATGTCAAAAGAGATCATCTCGAACCATTTCGTCATATTCAGCCCTTGTTCACTTGCTCCATCTGTTTCAATCCGCGATACAAACTGATCAACACAGCGCTGTATGATGTTTTCTTGTTCCGCTAGTGCTTTCGTCGAGAACGCTGCGGACAAAGACTTTTTCATTCGCGAATGATTTGTGGGATCACGTTCGCTACCGATGCAGAGTGATTCAAACGCGGCACCGTACATATCATAAAACTCGCTTTTGATCAAGATTGGTTTCCCGGATGTGGCGTGGCCATATATGTCCTTCCACGACCGGAAGGATGAGAAGGACAGTTCGTTGGGTGAGACGCGAAATACGCTACCTGGTGAAGATTAGTTCCAGCCAACATGATACAGTTTTTGAGTAGACTGACCATATCGCTCATGTTGTTTTTGAACGACGAGGTGGAAGTGACCGCGCATGGAGTGGTACATGCGCCATAGCTAGTGAGATCAATCAAGTGGGCTTTGAAATTGACTGCTACGCTTACCAATGTTGATCGAGCAAGAAACGGGCCAGGGAATTGGGCTAGTGGATGGAAGAAAATGTTGTATACAAGCTGGGATACGATATACCCTATGAACTTTCAAGCATGTTAGCATGCATAGAATTAGAAGAATAGAAGAGATTTGCTGTACCAAGATAACAATGGCGCTTGACACTGTATACATCTGTCCCATTGCCACAACAAGGTAGTGATAGTCCTAGATAACGATGACGAATTGCTATATTACCCAGCCTTATACACAACCACATACCACTAGGCCGGCCTAGAAAGGTCTCTCAGAAGCATTAGCTACGGGACTGAGAGGGCCATATCCCTTCTTCGGATGTTGTACAAAATAGGAATATGACCGATCGTATGTCCCTTGGACCTAGGACCTATTCGGGAAACAATCTTTGCGCTAAAATTCCGCCTAGTCGTGCGCCGGTTTGAAAGCGGGGCTAGAAACTAGTGCTGAAGTAATATGCCGTTGACGCTGCCAATGGGGATGCATTTCATGTATGGCGCTTCAATAAGCTCTGAGTGGCTCATATCAACCCCGGTGAGCGTTGCGCGACGACCATGGTCACGCGCGAAAGTACGCTGCCAAGAACGAGTGTTACTCTGCCAGCTCAAAACTGGTGTACTGAACAGGCCTTCAACTCATCACTGGCTGACACGATTTAATGGAACACCATGCGACTTGTGAAATAGTCTAATGAAGTACTATTCCCGTTCTGTGTCATCTTCATAAAATACAAGCGCCCTAACCTCGATGCTCTGGCGTGGCTCCATGTTGGCCATCTCTTCATCCACAAACGCGCTGTGTGGTACTCTCCTGGCTCTACCATCTTTTTTCCATTCATAACACTTGAATATCATGACTTCATCTGGTGTTTGCGCATACTTGTAGTACCAGGCATGATTTCGATTTGGTAGGATCGTGCACGGCTCGCCAACCCAATCAGGATACACTAATTTGACTGGTAGGATATCCTTGTCTCGAACTGAGTGGGAGCTGCAGACAGCAAATGGGTCCCGGTAAATGGTCTTGATCGGACGCCAGATATTCAGAATTTGAAAACGGCTTCGAGACAGGCGTTCAGCATCTTCACCGAGGTGACGCTTGACGTGGTTGAATGCAGCACTCTCGGACTGATCAATGTGTGCTCGTTTTACTGGTCGACGTTCATCGTCCGGATCAAGAGCAGTAGGGTTTGGTCGACGGATTGTGTGATCGAAAATGTGGACACGCGAGGCCCCAGTTCTAACAGCTTGACGTGAGCCTCGAAACTTTGATTTGGAGGGTAACTTTACATAGCATGAACCAATTTCTCGACTTCAGGGTAGTAAATTGCTTTGATTCGCTCATTGTCAAGGAAATCTCTCTCTTCACTTGCATGTGCAAATAGCTGAAAACCGTGACTGTCTAGGGTGTAATTATTCACACTGCCTGTAATGTCTGTCACCACATGCTCGAGGTCGACGGAAGGTTGATTAAATGTAGCTCTTTTCCCGGCGAGGCTTGGGGCATGTTTGGTACCGTCTCCAGGGTCTTTGTAATAATTGAAAGTGGTATGGACATTCCGAGGCAAGACACCTCCCATAGATTGCTGAGAGGTAGTCCAGGTATCGCTCGGAGTTTCCAGCTGTTGTTCTGCAATCGTTGTAGTCGCCATATTCTGCATGTTCATGTGCTGAAGCTGGTCGACGTTTCTTTTAGATGCAGCCAACAATTCTGCATTTCCCAATTAAGTCCTTTTCCGAATGTCCATCTCGGACATGTAGGAACGAATAATGCCGAAGATCACCGCGAAACGCCCGATCCGTGCATGCTACACCCTGTACGCGTTGACATGGCTTAGGTTCGAGCTCACGATGACGGATACGAATGTGTATGTGATTGGAATAGAAGCGGCGATGGCTTTGTGGTTGCGGGCAAAGTCTAATCTGTTGTGAGCTTGATCGGATACAGGATACCATAGTAGGTCAGAGCCAAATCGAATCGTTAGAGAACCCTAAATTATTGTCTGTAAGTCTATTAAATCAAGATAAGTAGTTGACCAATACTGTTATGTGAGTAAACAAAGAGACATAATAATCGCCAGCGAAATCTGCGACGAAGTCGTCTGCTTCGTTCCACTGAGGAAAATCAGGGCAAACAGGATCGAGCCATTGTCTCTGGGTCTAGAAAATTGATTCATGATAGGTCTTGCGCAACGGCGACATGGTGTTACGATGATAAAAGTCAGGTGTGGGGATGAGCGAAGAAGGTACACGGGTGGGTAGTGGACGCATTCGGAAGTAAGATTCTTAGCCCGCCTCGCACTGGTCGCAACCGCCCGCGGCTTCCCCGCCGGACTATGGCACTTGCCCTCAACAAAGCCTCGCCCGCACAACTTTCATGTTGTATGAGCAGCAATCGCAAACGCGCATCTCCTGTCACTCTTAACTAGCTCTCAGCATACTCACGTGGATGCGATATTGGAATCAGCATTTGGCCATTGCCTTTGCGTCCCAGCAGCCACTCTGGCCGATAGAACGCTTCGGAAGTGGTGCCTGCACGGTTCATGGAGCAGGATCTCGATTTCGTCGACCCTGTCACAGCTTCCACATGGCTATTGAGTCTACTTTGACATCGTTCCCATGCTACATACATTCTACATATGCTTACGGTGAAGCGGAAGAAGGTAGGTCATTGCATCCGGCCTTACGATAATGAGTAGGCGCAGGTGCAGGTCCGTCTTCAACAACGAGGCTGTAGAGCCGCATGATCTTCCTCAAGTGGCATGTTCGACAGGCGCATAAAGCCTGAAACATTCTCTCTTCCAGTAAAACGCGCTAGTGATAGTTTTCGCGCAACTCGATAACTCATTCGGCAGAGGTCACATGTTGAGCCGCCCTGCGTATTCTCGTGAGCACGCCTGCATTTGGGAGGACTTTGGTGGCTGCTGCACTGCCCCCTCCACGCAGTCATCATGCAGCTTTACCCGAGTTTCACGCGGCCTCCGACCTACCTTTGCCCCCCGCTCAACATACCTACTCCATCTATCGGTATCTTTTCGAGTTTTTTATCGTTTGCTCACTAAGCTGTTGTAGAACAGCATATCAAGATGACGACATCGACCATATCCTCAGTGCCAAAATTATGCGATAACTGCTAACAAATCGACCTATCAGCGTTCCTGCCCTGCACTGAGCTGGAATTCATTGATACCTCTGGTTGCTACGGTGGAGAGAACAGGAATCTGAAGGCCTACGTCCGCGAACCAAATGGATCGCTGATCGATGTGGGCCTTGTCAATGGTGATGTATTCTTAGCTTCGTACGAACTTGACCTTGGACCTCTGGAAGCGATAGTTGCACGGCAAGAAATGTGTCCCCTCTGTCATTTCATCGCCACAATTTTCAAGGAGTTTCACGAACAAGAAGGTTCAACCTTGTCAACTGTCTCGCGCCATGAAGGCGCTTGCAAGGTGCTTCTTAAACCTTTCGACTTCGCGGCCGTGATGAATGGAGATCAAAACCTGCCATACAGATTCCAAGAATGGACGTCCGGCTGGAATGTAAAATACATGTGTCTTCATGTCTCCTCAAAAAACGGATTCGGGGGACGATATGCTTTCTTGGCAGCGCAATCATCAGATGCTGCCAGCGAACCAACTTTGCTGGCGAGATACAGGCCTGCACAGTGCGACATCGCTCTATTCAATTCATGGCTCCATATTTGTGTCACAAGCCACTCACGATGCCGCCGAAGGCCGGCTGATATCACAGTGCCTTTGAGGCTGATCGATGTTGTAAACATGTGTCTGGTTACGATTGCCGGTCAAGAGAGAGCAGAAGTAGATTACTTCGCACTAAGCTATGTTTGGGGCGGAGGGCCGAAGGAATTCGTCCTGACATCAAGACGTCTTCGAAGATACTGTCGGCATCAAGGGCTACCAACATTGCCCAAGACTATATCAGATGCTGTCACGTTGACAAAGAAGATGGGAAAGAGATACTTGTGGGTCGACAGCCTCTGCATCGTCTCGAACGATCCACAAGACAAAGCAATCCAGATACCTGCAATGACATCAGTATATGGCAACGCTATGCTTACGATCATCGCCGCAGCAGGCGAAGATGCCGACCATGGACTACCTGGACTTGGTTCGTTTCGACCAGGCCACAAGGTGGCAGATCTCGGACGCTATCAGATCGTAGAGTCGTATCTATCCGCGTCTCAGCGGTCTATTCAAGGAACCACTTGGGCGACTCGAGCATGGACATACCAAGAACTGCTATTATCTGCACCATGCTTGATTTTCCTTGAAACTCATGTCGAGTGGCTGTGCAGATGTACCAAGTGGTTCGAACAGTTCGATTTTGAGCATCCGAATTTCAATTTCAAGTCGGTTTGGCTAGAGCCTGAGCAGCCGCTCGGGCTTTATATATCTAACTACGAAGTTTTCGTTGGACAGTACACAAGGCGCAACCTAACGTTCGAGACCGACATCGTAGACGCCTTTGCAGGTATCATGGCAGCGATTGACGACGAGTTATTCTGGGGCATTCCATACTCTAGATTCTGCCAATTCCTGGCATGGGTAGTGAACGTCGTGCCATCGGCAGATAATCCAGATCAGAGGAGGGATTGTGGCTTGTCGATACCCAGCTGGTCATGGTTGAGCTGGCGAGGCGAAATCGTCTTCAGCTATGGCAAATCTCTACTAGCAGTATATCGATGGCGAAGTGGTCAACTAGAGCAGATCTGTACCCCTCAAGTAGCATCTCTATTCGGAAAATCGGATCACGGACAAATCTGGTACGATGGTTCGGATTGGACGGTTCGCGTTGGAGATTTGCCCAGTGACGTCACGCTGAACGAAAATCAGCTGATCTTTTGGGCCCCGACTGTGGCCAACTCCACTCAAAAGGAACGCGAATATGTTATCATCGGTGAAAGCTTCAACGATGAGATGATTGCTCTAAGTGTGACTTGTAGTGATAAGATTGCTACGCGTGTGGGGCGTTTCGACTTCAACAGGAAAGATGTGCCATTCGGGGACGTTGTAAAGAAGTTGATTATCATGGAATAAGTATAGAGTCCATTATGTACAATGGTTGCGCAAACAGCCTACTCGATTGCCTTGTTGGTACCATCTAAAGAAGGAGAGACGATGGAATGAAACCACCACGCACCCAAAGCTACATGACTCTTTTCTTTCCTCCAGGTCAGACAATCACGTGTTGAACGACATGCCCAGAGGCACATCGTCTACTTGTCTTTCCTCGTCCAACAGCATGTCCTCGACATTTTTCCACGCCTCCTCCACCAGTCACTTCTTCTCGTCACTGATCTCAGCGATCTTGACTTCGAACGACGCGAGTTGCACTATCAGATCACTTACCAGACCAACCACATCCAGCAGTATTCCCTACTCAGGCACCTTGAAACTGCACGCCTACTGCAGGCGTGTGACGGCGAGGAGGAGTGAGCGCTCGGCGATGTACACGCCCCGGCACATTCGACGCTCAGCACCGAATATGTAACTACGCCGGTAGGTTGGGGTTTGTAGCGGAATCTACATAAAGTCCCCTTTTACATCGATCAGATCTGGAAGAGTAGAGTAACAAGATAGACTCATCAGACACTGATTATACAGTCGCTTCAGCTGGTATCTTGAATCCAATGTACTTGTCGTCCTGCATGGTTGCATTAGGCGCCACCATGATAGTTGTCGGCATTCATCGAATGTACTCCTTGACGATAGCGCGTCAGTATGGCAACTCTTCAGCAAATTTATGTCACTATTCAATTCAGGCGCCGGATATCGATGGCTTGACGGAGAATCATGTGAAAAGAACAAAAGCTTAGCAATGTACGAGGAGAAAGCGAATGCGAATGCCGCTCCTTGGCAACGATTGTACCAACAGCCAACATAAACTCCAACTGCACCTCCTGCAGGGGGCTTGAGCGCTGGGCACACTACTCATACCATACCAGAAGGGGGTTCATTGCCAGTTGTACCCTGTATGAAGTTGTCATTGTACTCTTTCCGTAGCGAATGCGAAGAACTCACCGCTATGTCTGGGCTGCCCGCCTTGGACGCCTCGGTAGCCTCGCCTTGGCACAAGTTCGCATAACGTCAAAGGATGTAGCTAAGGATCGAGGCGGTTAGACGTAGTTGTCTTTCATTGGATGGGATCGATCAAGCCCATATCCTGCCGCTCGTGCCGTTCCAGTCCGCAGATCGCAGAACTAACAAGCTAATGCAGAAGGTACTATGGGAAGCTTCACGATCCTTTGATACGAGTCTGTGTAGTGGGTCTAGCAATCAGACTTCTAGAAACAGTCTATGTATATCACTTGTCTGTAAACTATACACTACAGAGTGTTTCCGCACACCTCACCATTGAGACTGCAGGAGTGCTCAGAAGCCATGAGGTCATTGTACGAGCCTTTCGCATCGTTACAACGACTTGCTGTCAGCCTCTACCTAGCCTGAAAGAACTTGAACGTCCTGCGAATTTCCATCGTATGCCCCACTCTGCGGGACAATTCGCACCCTCTCGATATTAATCAAGGCATCCAGTGATTGCATGCATCAGAACAGCCCAGAGGTAGTTTGGGACAGCGAAACACTCGCCGCTCGGTCAAGACTAGCTGCTTCATTCCTGTCGCGCGAAGGAGCGCAAGAAGGCTGTGTACAGATTCAAACCTCTAGGCTGTCCAACACGGAACCTAGCTGCTCGTGGTCAGAGCATCTAAGTGATCTATATAAGAGCCATGGAGCTGCTCCTCAGTTTCTTCATCGTCCGACAGCCCATACTCTCTCACGTATACGATACCTACACAAATCCTCGTTCACATCAAACCTCTCAATACCAACTACCGTCGAGATTCCTCCCTCTTCCCAAGATGCAGTTCCTCACGACAGCCATGGCCACATTGATGCTTGGCGGCGCTCTGCTGCCAACTGCTTTTGCTGCCAAATACCCCTGCGAGATCGGCAACAGCCGCAATCGAGGTGAATCCTGCTCGAACGAAGGCTGGTACGGATGCAGCAACAATTTGAAGCATACTGTAAGTCACCCTTCCCGGTATCTTTGATTTGTGCTCCGTGTAATAATTCAACTGCCACTTTATACCTGTTATGCAATTGATTACCTGACTGATTGATCTGTAGCTACACTGCGTCAATGGCAAATGGGAAAGAATTAACACGTGTGCTGGACTTTGCAACATGCCATTCTCGAAGGGGAGGAAATGTGGTTGCAATTTGTAGTGTTACATAGTAGTTCTGTCTATGGGCTACCGAGCGCTTCTGGTGCAATAATTGTAGTGATCACACTGGCATAGTACCGGAGTAGGGTATGGGCATGGCTCGTATGGAGGCGATCGGGGTGATGAAGATGATGAAAAGGGTGTAGCTTATTTACCTCGATAGACACCAACAAAAAGCGGTTTATGATCAAGCACTGCTACTGCTGCAGAAACCGAAAAATCAGCCATCCCTACTAAGACTTAGCTATGGGTTAAGAACCCTCACTGTGGAAGCACCCTTAGTCGTAGATATCCAGACAATAAGCAGTTCTACGTTTGTATCAGCCTTGGCCGCTTACCGACGATGCCACAGGGCAGCATCGTCTTCGATTTGCCCACATGGCCCTGTATACGTAACATGTGACTGTGCTGGCACTATTGCCAGTGCCTGAAGGTAGTATCACTCAAGACACAACAGCACGAATGTGCAGGATCCTTGGTGCAGGAATACATGTATGTTGAACTGGCTTGTAAACTTCGAGACTCTGCCTACAGTGCAAGTACCCGAACGAAGACCTAGAGAGTCGAGGGCGGGACGAAGCAGGACATGATTCCTACAGCGTCTCAATGTTACTGCCGGTGTTATTGCCGGTGGAAGTCGAGAGCATACGGCAAGTTCCGTAGGAATCCTACAATAATCCTACAATCTAGGAGCAACATGCGTCTTGCCGTAAGTGGCACCTTCATCAAACTAGCCTGGCAACGGGATCTTGGATCACGTCCCGTGGCTATGGAAAGATCGCCAAGCTCTGACTAAGCTTCAGGAGAGTCGTATCCCTGTAAGTACCGAACGATTTTGAAGAGGTCTGAAATGCACAGCTGCATTATACATCATCTTAAAGGGAGCTGAGCAGAGCTGATGGCATTACTCTAGGTGAATGAAAAGAATTTGAATCTCTCAAGGTCATGTGAACCAAGGCGGGTTGAGTATTAGCTTAACTTTTCGGCTAAATACGAGGTGAACAACGACGGATTCCTGTTTCCGACGATCTGAACCATCATCGCTGTAGCTGCGTGAGCGATATTGTTACAGTGCCGATTTATCGTAGCACGCCGTTGTCTTTGATTGGTCTCCTTCACCAACGTAGTGTGCCTTGATCCGGCTGAGTCGAATGACCCACTAAGCAACGGCCAAAAGACCACGACGTACGCTAGCGGCTGCGCCCGCCTACTACATCCCGCGATGTCCGCGAGGCTGCACAATCGGCAACCGACCAACAGCCTCAATATATTTTTCAACACCAAGGAAACAACGCGTCACCAATAACAACAAATTCAGAAAGCCACCAACACTGCCAATGGGCTGCCTATACTGTGACCAAACCTATGACCTGTGTATACTAATCGTGATCGTCGATCTCGGTGATGCCGAATTGGATCAGGAGCAATCGATAGGTTGTCTCGCTGTCCCGTCTGCAGTATCACAGCAATCACAGGTCGACTCACACGCATTGCCGTATACGAAGATGGCAGCAACGTAGCAAGGAATGCAGCCTCGCGCTCGCGAAAAGGATCTCCTTATGCAGCTTGAGGAGCATCACAGACAGAGGCTCATCTTGATCACCGGGTATGACCAAAGCCTCTTACGTGAAAGATGCCATGCTCTGTCATCTTGAGATCCGATGAATGTACCGGTCTTTATGTATAAATATGGGTGGATGCCAGCGCAAACAGAGGCATCCTCATCCACAAACGCAACAGTCTTCGATCTACTTGCCAACATCTACTCCACCACTTCCAACTTCGATTTACCCATCTTGCTATCACTACTCTCTCATCCATCATGATGTACTCCAAGACCGCCCTTCTTCTCCTCATTAGCTCTGTGAGCTTCATTCTCGCCGCGCCCGTTGAGGCGGAGCCCATCGATTCCGTGACCTACGATCCCGCAACCTTTGACACTGAGATGTCCTTTACCACCAAGCTGGCTGAACGCGCCGACAAGCACCTCTGCTGGGGATGGTGCCAGGTCAACATCAGTGGAGGACCTTGCAACTGGTACTGCCCTGCCGGTATCGCATGCAAGCCCCAGAACAACAGGGGTGTTGGCTGGTAAGTTTGCACCCAACGGAACTCCTTTACACCTAGAGAACCGTTAGCTGACAGAAGCCTTGATGCAGCGACTACTAAAGCGGGCACTGCGCTTGTGGCACAGCGCCAACATCTTTGACAGCGGAGATTGGAAAGGCGACATGAACGGAAGTGGTAGTCAAGGCGATGGACTTGTGCTTGTTACCTCTGTAGATGACACAGTTCAACACCGTGTTTAAACAAATACAGTCCTGGTCCGAAATGTCTTGCCATGCATCTTGGTCGTGATTGTACTGTGCATTGTTTCTCCAGTAGCGCGTTTGAAACGAAGCTGTGCATCGACTTAGGACACAATGTGTGTCTGTACTACAACAGCTCGAGGAACATGGAATCAAGATTTTGAAAGTTGCACCGCACTCACAAGGAACAGATGGCTAAACAACGCGGACATACATATCCTAAGTGTAAACAAGTCACAATGCGGTAATGCCACAGATACGACGGCGGACAGTGCTTCGTACAGCTCACGAGTTTGACAGCCATATATCCGGAAGTCAAAAGATTAACAGAGCTATGTCGCAATGCGATGTCGCAAGATATACATTTCGAATCGCGAATTGGTTAAGATACTATCCGGGGCATTCCGGAGATAGTGTGAAGATCCAAACCCTCCTGCCGGCTCCCACACCGACCGAGTTTCCAGAGATGACTGAGCAGTTCCGACTCGGCCTGTACTCCAGTGGCAGCCACAGAGCATTTTCAGAGTTGTAGGTGATCCATTTCAGGTCTAGGCTCAGACCTATCCCATGGAACCCTGATGATCGGGTAGTCGTAGGAGCTACAAATCCTTCTAAGTCCGAAGATGCAGGGATCGCGATGCGGCCATGGTCAGTCAAAAGGAACTGTCCGCTTTGATCAAATGACACATTCGAGATTCGTGGGACGCCTTTGATATTATGCAGACATCTGCCGCTGTTTCTGTCCCAGATTTGGATGGTGCCATCGTTCCACGCGGATGCTAGTCGCGTCGCGTTGTTTGAGAAGGCTACAGAGGTATGATAGATATTTAGTGAAAGACCTGGTAAGCCTGATACTCTGTATTCCGCATCCAATGTTTGGAGCCACTCGCCGCTTCCCGTGTGGTATATTTTGATATGTTCTCTCATGAGCACGGCTAACTGTATTGAGTCATTAGAGAATGCCAATGCACAAACGAGGGCTCCTTTATCAACCTCCAGAACTAGAAGGCAAACGTTTTCAACAACGCTCCAGAGATCTATACGACCAACCCATATCTGGCGGGCCAAAATTCTTGCATCAGGCGAGAAAGCGACGATATGTGAAGAACACCTGTATCTGAGGAGACGTTGCTCACTGGTCGTGTCCCATATTCTGTACGTACCGTCCTCCAATAACGATCCAACACGTGTTGGGTGATGCGTGAAGTCGATGCCGATGATCCTCGCGCTGTGTCCACGAAGTGTGTGCAAACATTTGCCGTGAAGATCCCAGATCTTGACAGAGCCGTCAGACGCTCCGGATGCCAGATACTTTGAGTCATTGGAAAAAGTCAATAGGTCAACGCCGAGTTGATGGTCGTCAAGTGTCTTGGAGCAGTCTTCGCCACGGATGTCCCAAATCTTCGTTCTGCCGTTCTCAGATCTGGAAGCGAGTCGTTTCGAATCATGCGAGAAGTCCAACATGACGACATGTTCTTTCCTGTTCAACGTCCGTGGGCTTGAATCATCGCTAAGGTCCCAGATTCCGAAGCCTGATGAACCTGATAATGCTACTCGTGGCAAGTCATGAGAGATGGCCACCGGGCTTGCCTGAATGTGAGGGAATCCCACTCTAGAACCAAGGACATGTAATACATTCCCGCTATCGATACTGAAAACCATTACCATGCCACTATAAAACTCTGAGACAAGTAACATCGAATCAGAAATGCAAGCAGATGTGACCGGATTTGGTTTCAACCCGTTATCGTTAACTGGCACCTGAAGCGACTGGATATGTCTGCTGCTGGTTGCATCCCGTATCTTGATATTACTCCCGAAGTTTACAGCCAAGAATCTCCCCGAATCAGAGAAAATAGATTCTACCTAACAATTGACATCGTGATGAGGGCTCGTGAGGAATGATAAAAGTTTGGCCTCGACCGTATCGAAGATCCTGACAGAGGCTCTTATGGTAGCTTCTGAAAACGCTCGTAGGGCCTCATCCCTGCAGAACGGAATTTTTCGTTTTAACGTCTTCCTGTCATATTTCCAGGTAGATAGGTACGTGCCGGTAGCGACGTCCCACACCTTTATCATTTCATGGGCTTCTGATATGACCGCTAGCCGTGCTGAATCATGATAGAACCTTACTTTGTCTATTTGACAAAACTCGGTCTTGTGATTCTCAAATGTCGGTAGATAGATGCCGCTGTCTGCGTCCCAGATCTTGATCGTACCGTCGGTCAGCGCTAATGCTAAGTGATTGGAATTATGTGAAAAGGCCACCGCACTACAGCGTTCCTCGAATGTATGCAGGCAAGGATCCCATGTTTCACTTATATCTGGCTGGATCGTAATCCAACTTAGTTCCTCGTGCTGAAACGCTGTTCTGATCAAGCTACCCCTTGGGCTAAAAAGGAGAGCCGAGGCGTATGTCTGGAGTGGGTAAAGCTCTATGACACTCTTGTTGTGAATGAAAAATCGATTTGCGTCTTTCAGAAGGTCGATGAGATCTGGCTTGTCCGATGTCTCGTTTCTATGTTAGCCTTTCTGTTGGATACTATGAACAGCTTGGTAACTGATGATTCCATACCTCTGCTAGGGAAGATAGTGCTTTCATCGCAAGGACGCCTTTCGTTGTACTCCTGCACAGACCCAAGCTTTCTAACCAGTAAAGATATCTCTCTTTCACAAATAGCATGACCTCATCTGTAACCAGGTTGCTGCCAGCATGGCTAACCCTAAAAATCGACTTGGAGTTGCAGAGATGATCGATCCAATACACGCACGAATAACGTAATGCTACTAATGGATCAGGATCTGGCGGCTGAGCATCATCAATGAAGGCATCTGGTGCTTCCAGCTTGTACATATCTCTGTGTAGTTGAAGAGACAGAACTGCGAGTGACCTCCGGCAGATCTCCTGATGGGCGATATCGATACCGTATGGGAATATCTCATCGTTCGCATTTGTGAATAGAAAGTCCCGAGCAGATTGGTGGACGAAATACACTGTATCTTCTTTCACGGTGAGAAAAGATCCGCATAGTTCGATAATCTCCCGGACCGTCTCAAGATCATCAGCGAATTCCTCCAGGGGCTCAACTATTGCAGTCAACTCCTGGATCACGACGGGTCGCAACAGGATGGCGGTAGTGGCCAGCACACAACGACAGGTTCCGGCATCTTCTGACTCGCTTATCCCGCTCAACATACGTTCGTAAAATGGCGTCAGCCCAAGCGGAATGGAATTGAGCTTCTTCATGACATGCCGCTTTGCTATGCCCTTGAGATGTTGACATACCAATGCGACCCACAAGAATGTGTCGTTTGCATTTGCGCTCAAGTACTCTGATATAACGTTCCGTATTTGCTCGTCGTATCTTTCCTCATCTGCCAGTCGGGATACCTTTGTGTTGATGAAAGTCTTGACTGCTGCGAAGATGGAGTGCGCGTTGAGCTCGAGACTGAGGGGCACTTTTCCAGCCGCTGGATCTAGCGATCTTTCTATCTCTGGCCAGTTCCGGCTAGAAACAACCCATTTGAGACGAGATGAAGAAGAAGACTGCATAGCAATGAAGCGCAGCAGCTTAGACCGGTCGGTAGTGCATTCGTCAAGCGCATCGATGAGCAAGTAACCCATGCGCAGGCCGGGATCTCGCAGCACGTCAACCCAAATGTCCGTCAATGCAACCCAAGAATTTGCATCTTCGAATAGACGCTTTCCTGCGTGATCATGTCTCTTATATATGTGCGACGCAAGCAATGGTTGCTGAGTTATGAGCATGTACAACAGCCCTCGAAGCACGGCCGTAGCGCTGTTGAGATGAGAGAATGTCGCTTGACAGAAGAAATATGACAGTAGAGTCGTGTTAGGCATCGACATGCGTAGCTCGTCAATGATCCCACAAAGCAGCATCGTTTTGCCTTTTCCAGGGTCGCCCTTTACCCATAGAAGTTGCGTTTGCGGGTCTCGTTGCAATCGCTGGAAAGCATCGTTGCTGAGAACCCAGCGATATGAGTCTGCTAGCAGTCCGCCCTTTGTCTCCTCGATTCGTTTCTTATCATCCTTGGGATCGCCCTGGCGCAAGTCACGCAAACAATCCTTTAGCTTCTGAACTTCTTTGTGAAGTCGCTTGAATGCCTCTTCTTCTCCTTCGCCGTACAGAGGTGCGATGTCGACATCACAGATGCCTGACAACGAGTACGCCATGTCCTCCTTCAGCTTAGTTTTTCGGTCGCCTCTCCAACGCAGGCGCTCGCTAATATCAAACTGGGCAAGAGAGTATCCTTGCAGCACTTCCTGTGGTATACCAGTTATCTTACTGATCAGCGGTCCGAGCGACGTCTTATCTCCAAGTCTTTTCCATTCCTGAGAGAACAGCTCAACTATGCTTGGAGCTAGGAGCTCTTGCAGCGTCCAGCCACGCGTGAACCATCGACTTGACGTCAGCGAATGTTCCAACGTCGTTTCTGTAAGCATGCCATCAATTTTCCTTTTCTTTGCTGATACGTCTGAGAAGTACACGTAACACTTCGCCGCGTCTTGATACCAGCGAAACATGGACCGGATAGCTAAGGAAAGCTCAACCTTGTCCGACTTATCGATGCAGCAAGTATCAACCCAGAAGTAGTGGAATCCATCCCGCCGTGTTTGTTCTCCACAGAGGCGAATCTTATTGTATCCAAGTTTGTCCTTTCCACCACCATCCATAAGATCTGCGAAAGAAACCTCTTCTTCGTCCTTTCCCCAAGTGTGTGAAAGTATAGTATAAGCTGGCTGCTCGTAGTCGTCGAACGCAGTGAGAACGAGCTCCCCATCATGATCGTGATGCAGAAGGCGCATTGGTTCGTGGTGCTGTTGATCGGTTTAGCGCGCACGAGCCGAGGCTGCGGTGTTTCACTGTTGCGCACGCTGTTGCTCGCCCGACGTTTGCTTGCGGCTGACGATGAGGATCGGGGTAGAACTGGCACGCGGCGCATGCGTCGCAAAATGAAGATAAGAGAAGGATGGAAGATGGTGCTAAAGGGAGAGGAAGGAAATCAAACATCAAACTGTACGAAGACCAGGCTGAGAGCAGCCTTGGTGATGTGCTGTGCAGTCAGCTGCATGTCGCAGCGCATCAAGCCGCCTCCCCGACTGCATCGCCTCCGGGCTGCCAGGTCATCTCGATATTGACATCGACATTTCACGCGCCGTTTCACAAGCTGCTGAGTCACTTTAGGATCATTGCGATTTCGCATGAACCTGGGCGCGCCTTCATCCGTGTGAGAGGTGCTTGCGATCTTTGATGTTGGTCACCGTGGGCGACGGCTCCGCGGGTGGGGCGAGAAAGCCACCAATCGCAGTTGGCGTGTGATCATCCTTGCGGATCTCCGTCACCAGAAGCATTCAGACCGTAATACTATGGATATTCAGATTAGATCACCTAGACGCTCCAAGCTAGACCTCTAGTCTACTATGAAACGTATGTGTGCCAGAAGGCACTGTGAACACCGTAGAGTTATTACCAACACCCCTAGATGCAGCACGCTGCGAAACTTCCACAACAGTGCTGCCAGCCGGCAGACGAACCTCTGCCACCACATTTGCCGGTACAGTGACCTGAAGAGTAAAAGCTCCATCAGTCGTCCTATTCCAAGCACTCCGAGCCTCTCCGCAAATAGTTTGGTAAGTACCTTCTGCCCACTGAACATCTCCAACGAGCTTTGGCTGAAACACAAGTCCCTCGCCCCATGACTTGCTGACCGTCGTAAGAGCACCGGGTTGTATTCCAGCGATACCAGCGTGGAGCCATTCTTCAATCTGAGCAAGGATCATATGGTTCTTGGAATCCTCACGTGTCCAACGCTCAGGCATGGTCGAGAGACCTTGTGGATTGTCCGTGGTAGATGCCAAGAAGTAGCCGTAGCTAGGCTGATCGGTTTGCTGCAGCGTTTCCCATAGTATGTCATCGCGGCCTCCGGCGGAGAGGGCCCTTACTATTGGCCCCATACCAATCGTTCCACCGCTCAGATGTGGTCCAAGTCCATCCTGCGAAGGATATTCATATGTGAGTTCAACCAGCGCGTCTAGAACTTGCTGTCGATGTTCTTCAGGTACAAGACCAGCATCCAAAGCGAGAGCTTGCGCAGCCTGCGTAGCGTTCACAGTAGAGTTATCTCCAAGGCTGGTGTAACGACCGGTGGCAGTGTTGTAGAAGGCAGCGTTGAAAGCGTCTCGAATCTCCAAGGCCAGACGCTCATACTGTACAGCATCATCTACATGCCCAGTAAGATTGGCCATGCGTGCCATGGCGTTGATCGTTAGGTAGTAGCCCCAGGTACCAGTGATGCGACCTGACGTCCTTGAGTCGTCTTCAACCCAATCGGCAAGCGCAGCATCGACAATCTTGTTCCGCACCTTTTCGCGCTGCAAATATCGTACAAAGTCAGTCATCTGCTTGTAGTACATGTTCATGACTGTTGTATCGCCATATAGATCGTACAAGTAAGAAGGTACAAGCACGATAGCATTACCCCAATTGATCTCGTCTCCAAATCGTCCAGAGTAGCCCCAGTCATATACAGGTGCTTTCAAGGCCACATTACCTGCCATAGAGGTGTTTGCGATAGACTGCGCTTCTACCAGATGTCGCATGTTTGTACGCAGGAAGGCGTTGATGTGAACATTTCGATGAATAGCACCCATGGGCATGGTGTAATCGGCTGGGTATGAGAGCTTCTCACGACCAGGACAATCAGTGAACACCGATATGACATTGCTCGCGATGGAGTAACGCGACATATTGTGGAGCCGATTGAGAAGCGAGCTGGACGAGCGGAAAGTGCCAGCGACTGGTACATCAGCTTGCACACGGGCGCCTGTTATGAGGTCGGCACTTGGACGAAATCCGTCAGGCAGGCCGGTCACTTGCACCCATTGCATAGCGAAGTAATTGAAGTCTGGGTGCCAGGTTTCGCCTCCAGCACGTCCAGAAGTGGTGTAGGTGTTGAAGACGTCAGTGCCTCGGTTTCCGATACCTAGGGACTCCTGGTTGATAGTGCCATTCGCATTGAGAGACTCAGCAGCCGCCATTCTGATGATGATGCCTGCTGGCATTTGCGGAAGCTTAAGTACAGGAAAACCAGCGATGTTTTGGCCAAGATCAAAAACCCAAGTTCCGTTGAAAGGGTTTGATATCGATACAGGCTCGAGATATTCCATGACCCTGACTGGTTCGGCTGCACGAGCGACGAGTCTTGTTGCCAGGTTGGGTGGAGGTGCGATGCCAGCTGAGATCCATTGAGACGAGTTTTGCTGAGACCCGGGACGATCCCAGTCATCTATCATTCTGCGAGCGTCGAAATCGGAGCCAGAGTACCAAGCGTCGGTAACCAATGGACCGAGCGTAGTACGCCAGGACCTGTCGGTCACGATGAGGTCTTCGCTGCCATCATCATAAGTGATCTCAAGACGACCTATAAGGCGCGGAGTTACTATAGTCAAGTTAGTCAACCCATGGAACACCACTGATGTATTCAGATTAAGGCATACCTGCGGCACCAGCAGACGGATCGCTAGCTGCAACATTGTTGCCCGAACCGGTGACTCTTGCACCCACAGCATGTTCAAGCTCTAGAGGTGGCGAAAAGCTGATAGTCTGTTGAGTAGTATTGATGGCAGTTATGACACGCGACTCAAGCCTGTCACCGCCTCCACCCGTGTCAATATTGATACTGCCATGCACATGATATCCAGTTGCGTTGTTCAAGCGAACACTGGTGCTTCCTATCGTAGTAGCCTCAAGCAGGTTTCCATCGCCTTTAAGCTGGCTCTGCCACCAAGCGTAGGGCGCATTCCGACCAACGGCTGCATTTGTGATATTCCGACGAACGTAGGCTGGTCCATTACCCAACTTGATTCCAATAGTATTCTCACCGGTCTGAAGCAGCGGCTTGACATCGTATGTGCGATATTCGCTGGAAAGTTGATAGTTCGAGTAGCCCGGCGCCAGTACTTCGTTGGTGACGGCCTTGCCATTCGCAGAGGCAAGATGCATCCCCACGCCTGACAGATATAGACGAGCGCCGACAATGCCTTTCCCGCTGGGTACATCAAAGCGGCGGGTGAATAGTGGGAGGGGTTGGCTTGGGTCACGGTCAGGATACTCAATCCAACGAGCTCCACCCCAGTCTGACTGGTTGAGCAGCCCTACGGACCAAGATGAAGCCTCCGACCAGGCTGAAGGTTGACCGAGGGCGTCCCAGACACGCACACGCCAGAAGAGCGTATCACGCGAACCAAGCTCACAGTCCATATGCACCAACTGACTTGAGCCACTCTGCTTCCCAGAGCCCCATCGTAGCTGGTCCGTACTCAGATCGTGTTCGGATGCGGCGACTTGAACTTCGTACGCAGTCTGTCGGTCGCCTGGGCAGACAACTTCGGTGCATTGGGTTGTTTGAACAGTCTGCCAGCTAAGAGTTGGACGGCGGCTCTCAAGATCCAAGGGCTGATCGTAACGGCCATCTACGCTGAGCCGAACGACTTTGACGGTCGAGTTTTGCGCCGCGATAAAATTTGGTAATAGCGTGAAGACGGTGGCGGCCAAGGCACATAAGAATCGCATGATGACTTCCTGGATTCAGACCTCACACTATTGATCCTGGCGACTTGCTGTACCCATCAGGAGCAGTCTGGCAGTACGTTTTATGTAACTTCAACGCGAACGCAGCGAATGCGGAGGAGTAATTTTGTCGGACATTGATGTGGCGAGCATGCGAACGGTTCGGGCAGATGGCGAGCGACGCCGACCTTTTTTCGAGCTTTCGCTTCATGGCGGGTGGCGATTGTCAGCAACTTGCATTAACCCCAGATTTTACCCCACACATTCCTTGTATGGATCAACCTTGGCATGCGAATCATGTATCATACCGCTCAATTCCAAGAGCCACGACTCTCGTTTCGGCAGATCAAGCAAAATCGAGGGGAAGAAGGCAGATGACTTCCGTAGTTCTGCCGGCGCAAATCTGCGCAGAGTCTTACTACTGGAGCTTGGCGATAGGATGCGACCAGAGGCGTATAGCATTCGATGTTTCGATGTCGTTGATGCGATCGGAAACATTCTTGTTTGGTATTGCCAGTCTTGGTACTGATCATACCTATAGCCGCACTCTGCCCGTCTGACAATCGTCGGTGATCGTATTGCCATCCGCGACCTTTTGTGCAGAATTCCCGTTGTCACATGTTGGTATGAAGACGCATCGTCGATTGCCATGAGTTGCTTCCATGTGCCATCCATTATGCAGCGATGTGTTCATGAGGAGCCAGCGGCCTACGACTGGCGCTGTGACATTCGATCATACGTAGTCTAGTGAGGGGTGTAGTCCAGCGCAGGGACTAGGAGCCCGTCTCTGGCTATTCCGTCCAAGTTTCGATCAAGGAGAGGACACATAGAGCGTCGTCGTTCGTTCTCGTCGTGCACCATTATGTGACCTCGCAAAATCGCTGCCTATAGTATGTTAGTAAGTTCTGTCAATGATAGCTACTGAGCGGCTCACACGTCTACCGGTTACAGCCGTGGCATGTTTGGACGAAGCGACGTGCTTTTCGGTCAGTGCATCTGGTTGTGATCCACCGCTTAGTACGTTCGAGCTTTCATGGATGAGCAGGGACCAATGGAAGCGTGCTGCTGTTCTCGACAGTATGATGAATTGGCATGGTCTGGTCCAAGACTATACGTTTGAGTAAGGCTACAAGATGGTAAGTTTAAGGGTTTGTGTGCAGTCGGCGGTGGGGGTTGGACGACGGTCCGTGGAAGACGCGGTTGGAACACTCTATCGATTGGGCTCTGATTCGCGCGCAATTTACGTTTTAGTCCGCTCGTCGTTACATTAACTGCCAGATAGGATACTGCATCCCCTATGTGCCATTTCGGAGGGTAAATGTCTACGCAAACACGGAAGGAGCTGGACAGCGCTGTTACAATCGAGCGACGCCGTTGTCAAATGATGGCGACTGACCGTGAAGCTGCCAGCATAACAAATACATATCTTGCAGTGAAAATTGGCCTTAGATTTGAGGGTCGATGACGGTGGATGGGTGGTATTACGAGTGGATGGAGGTGCATTCTTCGCAAATAGCTTCGAGTCCCTCCCGTCACAGTCCCAACCGACTTAATCATCCGACCACCACATCCCAGCAAGAACAGAGACCAGCAGTGTAGTCATCATGGACCCAAAATCGAAAGGTCCGCGCATCAGCCGCTGCTGTGCAAGCGTTGCTGACGAAGCCAAAAGTCAGAGGTAGGCAATGTGTCGAAGGCTCAACGAGACATAACTGTGCCTGAAGCTAGGAGGTCTTGGCAGATCGTGGGGCATCCAGCGCCAGCCAATGAGATCGCTAGTGCTTCCCAGATCGCGATGCAATAGACTTCAACCCCAACTACTGTTCCGATATCAACGATACGGCACCTTTCGGTTCAGAACGAGAACCAAGCCTTTCGCATCCTCATGGATGGGTCTATGTCTTTCATTAGTTAGATTATCCACGGCTAAGGGGGAGACCGAGGAAAAAACTGTTACACGAACCCTGATTTCTTCGTTCACTTCGGGTGTGAGATGGACTAGAAAGAGACAAATACGAAGTTCGCGCGCATTGTTGTGCTCATGATCGCGTCTTGGATGAAGGTCTTGCGTATTCGGATCTGCCGAACGCAGTCGTCTCCGAGTACTCCCATCGCATATGGTCAGCCAAAACTAGGGCTTTCAAGGTAACCATGGAATTGCAGCCTCAGCCATCTTGTCCCTGATATTCTTAGACTTAGTTGTGCCTGTGTTAAACTGTATATAGTGAGCGATCGACTGATGTATGTGTATGTGTGTGTTTGTATGGAACTCGGCCAATGAGGTATCGACAAGCTTACTATCGATAGTGGAAGGGACAAGTCACGCAAGATCAGATCAGCGTAATCTCGTACCTGCCCATTTGATCTGGCATGCCGCATACGCCATCCGGTAGCTTGCCACGTACGAACTGCTCACGCAGGAGGTCGTGCGCGTAGATACGAAGTTTCACCCATTCTTCGTTGGGCATATCGCTGAACCTGTAACGTCCTGGCTCAAACCGGACGTAGCCCAGACGACGAAATTGGCTCAACTGGCCAGACTGCTCAAGAATCAAGCATTCATAGCCTATACCATCTAAGATAGAAGATTTGGTTGATGATACCACTGATGATCTACACTGCATATCAGCCTCTATGTGGGAAACGTAGTAGGGACATCTTACTGGGAATAACTTCCAGGACGTGAGACTGACTCGTTGTCTTCAGCTACTTCGGCTCGTCCTAGCATCAGGTATACCGGCTCGATTATCGTTTGAGTCACATCGTCGTCTAGATGGAGTTCAAAATGTTCCTCTTCGCGCAACAATGATCCGTCAATACTCATGGTACGGTCATGATCTTCGAGTGCGTGATAATATGGGCTATTTCCTCTGCGTATAGCAGATTGACAGAGGAAGACTCGTAGTACCAGTTCGCCAGACGACACTGGGCCAAATGCAGTCTGAGAAGGCGTTGTCGACGCATGCACGATCTCGGCGGTGATTAGATCGTCTTCATGCCCGCGTTCATCATCCCATCTGTGGTGTATGCATAGTCCTGCACAAAGGGAAAGCCAGGACCATGATGGTACATTTGGTACTCTTCTACCTTGAGGCGCCCAGCAATGCCCATATCGTGCCCACATTAACTCATGTTCAAGTTGTGGCCGCCACATTCCGGATAGATAGTAGCTTTCCGAGAGCCCTAAGAGCAGGCAAAAGACACCAGCCAAGCCGGCAATGGCGATTGGGCGGTCAGATGTAAAGGTCAACTCCCCTTCAGAGTAGATTGATACAAGCTGATACCAGAGTTGGTATAACACCCTTGTTTTCTCTTGTTCCGGTAGACCGTCTCTTAATGCTGACTTGCGGATGATGGCGTCAGAGGTCGGGATAGTGTTGAAAAGAGTTGGCAGACTTTCTGCAGTGAAAAGTTCTACACATTCCCAGTGAACTTCCTGTTGCGCAAAATGCAGTACCCTCGGCGCCAGGAACATCTCTTGGACCGTCCACGCTCTGGATGCAAGTGGACTATGTGCAACGGAATCCCACCACCTATCGGTATAGAATATAGAAGCACAGCGCTGTGAGTCCCCTTTCCAATGAGGGACGACGAAAGATTGGAGGGGATGTGGATCACGCTGTCGGAAAAGGCCCTCAGTACCATCGCTGGATGCGTCAGCGGAAATGTTGAGATAAGAGTTTAGGTAAACCCCAGTCATACGAGCGGCTTCGTAATTCCAGTCTTCCTCGTCGTCCTGGATGATACAAAGGGCGTCAATCCAGATGTAGTGTATTCCAAGCTTTAGCGAGGTGACTATTGCGTCTTGGAACGTCAAATTTAGACTCTCCCAAGGAACATTCAGTGAGTAGTCTTTGACAAGTTTCTTCAGCAGCCTAGATGTTAGCGCGGCCCCCCAACAATGACTGAGAGTCGCATAGGAGAGGTTCTCGACATCAATCTGAGCAGTGTGTACCAGTCTAACAATGGGCTGAAAATCGCTGTGTACAAGCCGTAGCAGTCTCGTCGGTCTAGTTTGGATGTTCTGGCGACGCAAGACTGATCCATGGCTACACATTGAATGGGAGTCGCAAGAACTCAGTCAAGCAGCTACCTGCTCTAATGTCTCGTCCGACGCTGTCGAGGGACTCGATATTCGATGTGCGCGCAATGCTTTGTAATCTATATAGCGTGATCAGCATCAACAGGGAGATGGGTTGAACATGTCTCACCCGCATGGTTCTGTGTACTCATCAAAAAGAGGATGCCATGACAGCAATCGGTATTTGGAGAATCGGATTTCTCTGCTTCTAGTCTTGTATGTCGACTAGGTGCCCACACGCGAAACTCAATTATTTCCTCTGTAGAAGCGAAGATCGACACAGGTAAGACGTCTGAAAGTAAGTCGTACCCGTACCTGCTGATCCCCCACAAAGTAAGCTCACATAGTTTACAAGAGCGTGTAGCACATCTTCGAAGCGATGGGATATCGTGCGACCACGCATTCTTCCGGTCAGAATATTCATGACGTAATGGAATCGAATTTGATTCTTCATCTCGCGTCCCTGCGCCGCACATATTTTGCTCGTGCGCGATGGGCACGATATGACTGTCGAACAATCGTCGACACAGATTGCAAAGAATGCCGTCCCAAGAAAGAGCGTTGTCGCACAGATGCATCTTTGTAAGGCCTTTGGAAAGTAGCGCTGGAGAACCAGTATAAAGGTCAAGTTTCCATCGGAGACGCGGTTGATGTAAGACAGAAGGTTGCAGAGAGGACAACGAGTGGGGCAAGCCGCATACTCATAGTAAGCCGCTGAGAGCAATTCGTTCCTTGACCGGAAATTTGCCACTAACACGCACTTCATCAAGATCTTAGGCAATGTTATGGTATTCGATAAGGGGTACCTGCTGTCTACCTTGACATAAGACGAACCTTGGCCTAGTTATTAATCATCCTGTTTTAGGATTGTTCCAATGCTCACTCCTGCCCAAGGAGGGGAGACCGCAGTGACAAAACCACGACGAGGCTTCAACACGCGCGCGGACCGACGCGACCCCGCAATTCATGCTGATTGCAGACTCTCATCCTACATTCTTAATACAACAACGATCGATCCGCTTGGCACGCCATTCGAGCCCGTTGTTAGTCTTATCTCTCGCAAATTTTGTCCTATGCCTCCTCCGCATGTGTTGCGTCGCGCTGTTGTCGGAAACTCATTTTGCTCACATAATGGCGATATAGCCTATGAAGTGACCGATCAGACAGGAAACGCATAAGTAATTTAAGCCGTCAGAGCATTCTTGGTGACCATTGAGGAGATTGCCTGGAAAAGAAGAAGCTGCGACGGTTTTCTTTGATCCGGCAGATGTCGCCTTTACCATAAAGGCTAACGTCAACAAAACGTCACACTTAGCTGTATCATTCACTGCAGAGTCGTATAGTTTCTGATTTCTAACTGCCAAGAACTTCACCAATACTTCATACGTAAGACAAAGACTTCCAGCTAGGAAGTACCGCCAGAATAAAGTTGTCCATATCAATACTACCAAGTCATGCTTCTATTACCCCGCAAGGCTGATCCGGCCCACTCTACTTCTCATACAATCGTACAACCCTAACCACACTAGTCACCATCAACTCATTCATCCTACAAGATGTCCTTTTCGATGTTGTCGGCAATGGCCAAAAAGCTAGAAATCTCCCGGTTTGTTCTCTTCCACTGATCTCTGAACGGCCAATGACCCGATTTCGGCAAGGTAACGAGCCTAACTCCGAATTGAAACCAGCCTTGCAGCCCATTAATAGTCTTAGGACCAGACTTGTCAACAATTAAGCTAATTAATCTGAGCACCCCGGATTAGATTGACTTAACGTCCTATAGTAATTTAGCTTAATTAATAAGATTAATCAATTAAAAACTCTTAGATTAATTAACTTAATTAATTAGATTAATAGTATAGCGTTTGTAAGGCTGTAAAAGTGGGGTATCGTAACTATTTATAGTGTTAAGTCTCGTTATCGCCGTTAGTATCGCTGTTAATATCGTCGTCCTATGTATCTATGCTGTACAACGTCTCTATATCGCTGTTATTTATAGAGTCTGTACGGCTTGTATTGTTATTGCCTAAACTAGCTTTTCGCTACTATCGTACGCACTGTATCGCCGCTAAAAGCTAAGGTCGTATAGCTCGTCGGCGAGGCTCTAATAGGTCTCCTAGCTTACTAAATATACGCTTACACTCGCAGCTTAACGCTAGGATAGACAGTACGTTAAGCGCAAGCTTGCTAAGGCGAGAATAGCGGTCCCGCAACAATAGCTAGTATTTTATTAGGTTATTAGCGTTCTCTGTATCCTTCTCTACACGTCGCTTATACTGTTTCTACTAAGTAAACTCGTCGTCTACTATCGCGCTGTTGCTAGCGGTTATAGGATTGATAAGACTGTTAATTGCGTCGTCTATATCGTTTAATACAGGTTTCGTGCGTAGTACAACAGCTATAGGGGTATTATATAAAGCCTATAAGGCGCGGAAGTTGCGATTGTTCTCTAAAAGCTAGTTAGGCTTATTAGTACCCTAGGCAACGTCGCAATACGTCTTGTAGTATAGATAGAGTATTGTAGCGGCGTAATAGACGGGCGATAGGTCTAATTTAGTGTAGTACTTATTAGCTTTTGTCTACGCTGCGCGTATATTAATAGCGAGATAATCCTTAGGTGCCTTGTTGTAAGCGTTGTAGTTAACTGCCTCGTAAGCCTTAACGCGCTGCTTGTAATAATTAAGTATATATTTAAATACTAGTATTACCTTAGCAATAGACCTAAACCTGCTGCTCTTACTACGCCTTTTAAGGCGCTTTGTAGCAGCTTTTAGAGGCTTTAACGCATCTATATACTCTGTAACTACCGCCTAATTATGTGTTGTTAGGCCGCTTAATCTTATCTACCGCGGCGCATTAGGTAGCTTATTGCGGCGGGTTTCTGCGTACGTATTCTTATCTCGCACCCGCTTTATATAGTAATTAGCGTAGGCGTTAATAGCTAACTGTAGCTGTACAGCGCGCTTAAAGCAGGAGTAGTAGGAGTTCTAGTAGGTAATAACTAGCTTTACAGGCTCGAGGATCTTGCGTTTATTAGCAGGCGCGTTAACAGGTAACTCGCGATAGGTAAGGCGCTAGAAGTTAGTAAAAAGAGCGTACTATTGTAGCGTTTTAATATAGTTAACTATTGCTATAAGCACGCCTAAAGGCCTGTTATACTTCTATTTGCTTATATATTTACTCTTAACAGTAAACTTAGCTAGGTTGTTATTATACGAGCTAGAGTCTTTGCCCTAGAGGAGTATTTAACTAACAAGGTTTAGCGTATAGGGAGTATAACAGAGGCGGCGATTAACAGCGTTAAAGCCTATTTGCTGCGCGATTGCCTTAACTGCAGCGTTATTATTACTTGCGCTATTAAGTACAAAGTATTCTATAGTTGCTTTGTTAATCCTAAAGTAATTTAACGTCTAAATAACTACGCTAGCTATTAACTCGCTACTATAGGTGCCTGTTAACTGCGGCAGCGCAATAGGAAGGTCGATAAGACTACTGTTGCTGTTAACGTAGTACGCAACAATACCTAGGTAGCTACGCTTGCCGCCCTTCGTCGTCTAGCTGTTAAAACTTATGTATATCTTGCTCTAGGCGTGTAATAGGTCTTTAACAACGCGCAGCTTTATATAGTCGTACAGGCGTAGAACGTAGGCGGTAACGCTATTATAAGAGGCCTAAAGTGCTGCCTCTGCTTCTAGGTTAGCTGTTAATATAAGCTATTAAAAAGCTAGCGATTTAAACGTAGAAAGCAGCAGGTTTGCCTCTATAAGCTAGCTAACAGCAGCGAGTCTAAAGCGCTGTATATTAAAGCTAGAGAGCTCGTTTGCGACTGTCTAGCTAATCCAGTTGCTAGTAAGTATACGATAGAAGACGCTAGGGCTAGTAGACTAGGTGCTTTTGCTAGGTGGCTAATAGCTATAGCCGCGTCGTCTCTCTCTTAGGTGTTGCTAAGCTGCTAATGTTAAGCGTGTTGTCTTGTATACTTAGGTAACGCTAGCGTTAATAAACTTATACTTGTAGCAATAGCGGTATATAAAATATATACGCGTAGGATCTTTGCGATATGCGACGCGGTAGCTGTAGTAATATATCTAGCTTTTTCTTAAACGCTGTAACGCTATAAGCTTTATATATCGCAGCAGACAACTCTAATTAATACTATTAAAGTCGTCTGTAAAGCTCTCTTTAAAGACTTTAGTATCTTTATTATTAGTTATTGTTATTATTGCCTCCTCGCTGCTAACAATAGGTAGGACAATAGCTTCTTTAACCTGCGTTTCGCGTAGTCGCGCTTTAAAGCTTAACGCTTAGGACGCTTTAACTAGAGCTTTATAAGGAGATAGACGAGGAGAGAGACAAAGAGAGAGACAAGAAGAGCGATAAGGCGACAATAGAGGGCTTTTAATAGGTATAGGTTAGCTTAGAGTACCGCGAGGCAGAGGCACGCCCTTCTAGCGCTTTCTTAACGTGCTAACAACGTCGTAAACGCGTCTTTTTAGTAGCATACTTGCGATCACAAGAGGGAGATAGGCAGGTAGGGATAGTAACGATAAATTAACGCGTATAGGTTAAGGTTAAAAAGATATTGTATGTAAGGAGCTACGCTGTATTAAGCAGACTACTCTAGTTATATAACGTACAGCTTAGCGCTAACTAAAGCAGTAAGGCACAAGGCCTATAAAAGGCGAGTCGTACGCGCAAGAAGAACTTTTCTTTTCTTATCTTTCTTCTTCTGTATATAGGACAAATACAAACTTATTAGCAGGCCTCTTTCCGCCTATAATATAAGAAGAAAGATTACACATTTCTTACTCTTCCTTTTCGTACGTAACAGAGTTAGACTTAAGAACAACACTCCTTTATACAACTACGATGCAACTAAGCAATAGCTACGAAATAATAGACTTAGCTAAGACCTACAAAGCGAGAGGAGTAGAGGCCTCCTCTTAACTACAAAGCAACTTATATAGACATTCTTAACAAGAGCTTATTAAGATAATTAGCCTTCTTAGAGGAAATCTTAACTAAATAGTAGCAGAATAATAATTGTACGAAGCGCTGTAATAATAGGTGCAAACTCTAGCTTAAGTAGTGTCTTATTAGAGCCTAAGCGTGCTAACTCTAAGTAGAGCATTAGCTTATGCTACGTTAACACCTACACTGCCTTCGCCTTACTAAGACACTGTATAACAGTATAAGAAACTAAGACTACCTAACGTAGAGGTGTTTAAGAAAGGCTTATATAAAGACTATACTTAATAGAAAACTGTGAAGGTTATCCTTGGATGACCTAAGAGTTGGTTCTCGGGGAATAAGTGAGTGCGATGGACGAGGTTGGTGTGATAGCACGATTGGTAGATCGATGTAATATCACGAGGGGGTTGTATGAGAACGAAGTATAATCCTTAGATTGAATACTAGAGTCTTGTACGAAGTTGAACACACTGAGCTATAAGGGTTCAGTGTCTAAGCTATATACTTTGGTGATAGTCGTTCTGCGTCCTATCGCTAGTCGTGATAGTAGTGCGCGCTCCTATCGCTCGCTCTGATAGTCGTGCGTGCTCCTAGCGATAGTCCTTGGCGGAGTGATCGGTCACGTGACTGCTCACGGTCATCTGCTGACAGTCATCGCTTTGGAGGATCGCTATCCCAGCCAGGGTCGTGCGGCGCAGTTGCGGCACGGGCGTCAGCGTTTTGATCCCGGGTCGTAACAAAAACGCGCGTATAAGCAAAACTCTTTACAGACTAACAAGCCTACCCTTCTAAAGAAGTCTAAGTACACTACATTATTACTTATATAAAGGGATAGGCCTTTACCGCTTTAAGAACATACGTTATAAGTATAATAGAAGAATCCTCCCTAGTATCCTTAGCGCGGCTTTAGGAGCAGCTTAACGGGTTCTTTATAAACCTAACTATCTATAAGAAAGTAATATAGTAGATCTATACAACTAAATAGAGGAAAAGTAAGTTTATTCTCTACGTGTAAGCGTTTAACCTAAAGTTCCTAGAAGCAGGTTTAGAAAATGCGAGCAGCTTATAGAAGATTAACTATCTTAAGAACTCTCTTAACAAGAGACTATTACGTTATTAAGTAGGCTTTTAGCCTGCAAAAGACAAGTTGTATAATAAATTTGTCTAGAGGATACGCGTTACTTAGGAGAACCTTAAAGCTATAGACTAGCTTAGCTTTTATACGCTACTAGTAACCTCTCTACACATAGCACCTAGCTATAATAACACTATAGATTAGACTCCTACTGTAGCGGCATTCCAGCCTTGTACGAAGAGAGAATTCTAGGGAACACAGGCCTAGGTTTAGGAAAGAAGAAAGCAAGAAGACTATCTAAGATATAGGCACTAAGGCTACAAAGTCGCCTAGTGCTAGGTTAAGATTAGAAAGCAATCCGCTCGTACATAAAGGCAAAGAGCTGTAGTTACTATAGTTACTTCTATAAGAGTAAACACTAACTCTAAAGAGTTAGAAAAAGAAGAGCTCTAGCTTAAAGACGTAAGCTAGAGCTAAGTACAGTAAAGCTTCTTTAGGCTGTACAATCCTCTTAAAGAATTCTATTCTAGCTAGCAGTAACTCCTCTTATATTAATAGATGTTATAATAAATAGCGTTAAATACGCTAACGCTATAATTGATAATAGTTATTACACTTACAGAATTATAACTAAGAAGCTTGTATAATTAAAAGGCTTACTGCGTATAGAGATACCCTAAATCTAGATTAATAGGGTAAACAAGCAGAGAAGCTTAGTTAACGCTATTATAGAGTTTAACTTAGACGTTAGAGGATTAAAATAACGCGCTGCAGCATACATTATTTCTATAACGTACGATTATAACATAATTCTTAGAAAATTATAGCTAGAACAAGTTAGTAGAATTATTAACTCCTGCTAACACACATTAAGGCTGCCTTAATACGGCATTACTATACGCAGTACTAAGTTACAGAAAAGGAAAACAGACTTCTCTCTAATTTCTGCTGCAGCCTTCTAACTACACGTACAACAAAACAGACAAGAGAAGAATAAAGTGCAGATATTCGCAGTAAGCCTTCGCGACATTAAAAAAGCCCTTTAGATTAAGACCCCCTTAATAGTAAAGCAAATCTGCTAACAACTCCTAGAATACTTATAGTTGTACGTACACCTCTTCTAACTAAAGGAGGGAGATAACCTTCTACTCTTACGAGGACTTAAGGTAGACTACTAACTAGAGTTAGAATAAGAGAATAGTAAAGACCTAAAGATCCTGTACAGGCCTCTCTACAGCATGTTAAGAGATAAACTATTAGTACTATAGAAGATACTACATAAGCTCCTAGACAAAGGGTTTATATAAGCAAGTAATTCTCCTACAGCGTTACTAGTTCTATTTATATAGAAGCTAGGCGGCGGATTACAATTCTGTGTTAACTATAGAGCGTTAAACGCTATTACTAAGAAGGACTAATACCTACTACCTTTTATTAAAGAAACCCTGCACTAGATTAGAAGAGTAAAGTAGTACACTAAGCTTAACGTAACAGCTACCTTCTATAAGATAAGAATTACAGAGGGGTAGAAGTAGATAACAGCCTTCTAGACAAGATTTAGGTTGTATAAATAGCTAGTAACCCTCTTTAGCCTTACAAATACTCTAAGTACGTTCTAGCGTTACGTAAACTAGGTTCTAAGAGACTTTCTAGATAAATTCGCCTTAGCGTACCTTAACAATATTATTATCTTTATAGATAGACTACTATCCTAGCACTACAGCTACGTACAGGCAGTGTTAGACTAACTTAAGGTAGCTAGACTATAATTAGAGTTAAAGAAGTGCGAATTTAACGTGCAGCGTACGAAGTACTTAGGATTTATTATAGAAGTAGAGAAAAGCGTATCTATAGACCTAGAGAAGGTCTAGGCTATTTAAGACTAAGATACGCCTACTATAGTTAAAGGCGTATAAGGATTTCTAGAATTTGCGAACTTCTACAGGAAGTTTATCTCTTACTTCGTACAACTATCTAAACTACTAGTCTAACTTATACGTAAGGACGCTAAGTTTACATAGAGAATAGAGTAAGAAAGAAGTTTCTATATAATTAAGGAAGCTTTTCTCTCTAATAAAGTTCTTATACTCTTTAACCTAAAGCTGCTAATAGTCCTAAAATGTAACTCTTCTAAGTACGTATTAGAAGGTACTCTTTCTTAGAGAGGCCTAGATAGCGTACTTTGTATAGTTACCTACTTATTACGTAAGTTCCTTGCTTATAAATGCAACTACCTAATCTATAATAAAGAACTCTTAGCTGTAATCTACTGTTTAAAGAAATAAAACGCTAAACTCTAAGGCGTATAAGAATTTAAAGTTATTATAGATTATAAGAATTTTAAATACTTTACTAAGAAGTAAAAGATAATAGAACGCTACGTATAATAGTTAGTTAAGCTATTAAGGTTTAGGAATATAAAGATTAGGTACAGGCTAGAAAAAGAGAATATATAGGCTAACGCCCTCTCTAGATAAGACTAAGACATGCTATAAGACAAAGATAACAACAAGATCGCAAGCAGAGAGTTTGTAATATTAACTCTAGCCTACTAACAAGACAGCGTACGAGTTGCTATATTACTCCCTCTAGTTACACTAATAGTCTTAGATATACTGCCTTAGCTACTAAATAAACAAGAGTTAATACAGAACTACTAGGCTACAGTAGTAGTAAAGGACAACCTCTACTAAGAAGTGCTTTAGTCTGTACAGGAGGGGCAACGCTTACTATCTACAACTAGGAAGATAGCTGTGTTCCTAGGAGACTGCGCTTGTAAGAGGCTACGCTTAGGGAGCTACTGCACAGGTATACTAAAGTTATATTTAATAGAGAACTAAGCTCCTAAGCTGCGTAGCTATCTATATACAATGCTAGTTGCCTAAGTAACTATTAGGCCGATAGGAGGAGCTATCCGAAAGGCGTTTAGCCTATTACGCCCCACCTAGATTTTGTAGGCTGTGCGCCCTGCGCACGTAACTAAGATACTATTAAGGAACAAACTAATTAGGCTTTAGCCTATTATAATACCCCTCTTCTCCTCTCCGCTTAAGGGTGGAATCCGCCGGAAATGTTCTAGTAGGCGCCCTTTGCTGTCCCGAAGGCCTTTTGTATAGGCTAACTACTAGTCTAGTGCTTCTATTTCTTCTAACAATTCTGCTAGTTTAGAGGACGTTTAATAGTATCCTCTCTATTTAACGTTGTAGTATAGCTTCTATCCCCGACCTCGGCGCCTTAGCTGCTCCGCGACAATATCTTCTATAACCTATTTCTTGTCGCTGTCTACTTGTAGTAGTAGTAGCTAGTAATTATCTTAGACTTAACTTAGTAGCGGATCTGTGTTAGTAAGGCGGAGTTAATCGACGTAGAAAACAGAGTAGTAGCCTAGTGGGGTATCTAACTTAACTAAATAGCTATTAGCTACCTTAATTACTGTATACTTAGCGTTTTTCTAGTTAAGCTTGCGCGACTCGCGGCTAGTACTATATTGCTTGTTAATCCTAAGCTAGACTTTGTCGCTAACCTTATAGTTCTTAGCCTCCTTGCGATGCCTGTTCGCTTGCTTCTCTTGTTTAACCTAGGCCTTAGCTATGCTAGCTTAAACTAAGTTAAACACGTCTCTAAACTTAGCTATAATAGTCTTAGCCTTCTCGCGTTCTAAACGCTCTTTAGTATTGTACTTCTTTTAGTCGGCGCCTTAGGGAGTCTTAAGCTGCAGCGGATTAACGTGATAACTATATTGTAGGAAGAATAGGGATACTCCTGTTAACGTTGCATCTCTCCTGTTAATCGCTATCTAGGCTATTAGGCAGAGAGACTGTAACGGGCTGAACGCCCTTCAGATAGCTCCTCGATAGAATCTCGGTCTACTCGCAGAATCCGGGTGCTACCTCGAGCACCCGGATTCTGTCGGCCCGATTGTTACCCGGGCAACCAGCGTTGTATATAGATAGCCGCGTAGCTAGAAGCCTAGTTCTCTATCGAATACAACCTTTGTATACCTTCGCGTTTGCTCTACGGAGCGCAGCCCCTTACATTTTGTATTCGATCCCACTAGGCAGTAACACTGTCTGCTGAAGGCTCTTCAGCACGTACCTTAGTTAAGGCGCGTAAGTGGTGTTGTTTAGGCACGTAAGGCCCGCACAACAACTTAACAAGCGATCGCAAGAAGCGCGTTAATTAAGCGACTAGCCTTGTAGAAGGCAGTCAAAGGAAAAGCCCTACTAGAATCCTACAGGTGGATTGTAGGTACCGTTACTAGCGTCCCTCTGAGCAGGAATCGCAGCAACGGTGAGAAGTCCTATCGCGTCTTGGAAGGCCGAGCCGTAGGCACAGTCGCCGCGTGAGAAACTATCTGAAGGCTATTCGGCCTCGACGACAGGTAGCTATAAGCGGGCACTGCGACGAGAAGTCCTGTTGATTCTCCACCGAGGAGGTGCAGGCCGTGCGACTAGTCTTCAATCGGAAGACAAATACCACGAGCGTGACGGTGAGACGAGAGTTACCTAGGGACGCAAAGGATAGCAGCCGATTGCTGCTCAGGGAAGCTCACCTGACGAGCATACGAACAAGCCCTATCAGTCCCTCACCGACGAGGGAGTAGGCCACAGTCCGGGACTGTGCGAGACGCTCAAGGAGCGAACAGAAGCCCTGTACGATGGCAGACAACGTTCCGAACTTGAACGTAGAAGAGCTGGCGGCTTACGCCACCACTAAGAGCCAGGCAGGAGTCTCAGACGAAGAGATCCTGCGCGAAATCACACAGATGCTGAGAGGACGGATGGAAGGAGGCAGCGATTGGACCAACAATCGAAGCGGTTGTTAAACGATCATCAGTCGTGGGAGGGAAAGGCTCGCCAAGACGAGGCGACTCACCAAAGGCTAATCAGGACGCCATGGCCCAGATGATGCAACAGATGATGCGACTACTTAGCCCGATGGCTAGTCGTCTAGAAGCGCTCGAGCGGAGCCAAGCTGAAGGACGCTCAGAATCGTCCTTAGGAGCCAACACCACCCCGCCACTATCGACACCAGTCGCCGAGCCAGCTGTCCGCAAGAACAAGTTCCCTGACCCAGAGCGCTTCGACGGGACAAGAGGTAACTACCCAGGCTGGAAGTTTGAGTGTGAAGGGAAGCTAGAGTACGATTGCGCTATGTTCCCAACAGAGGACGCAAGAGTCAGATACGTGCTTAGCCGAACAAAGGACAAAGCAAACCAAGTCCTTCTCCCTTGGGTACTCGAGCATAAGGAACGAACAGTCGTCGGCCTGTGGGAGCATATGGATACCCACTTCCAGGACGTACACCAGCAGCAGCGTGCGCTAAATAAGCTTCGGCACCTAAAGCAAGGACGGAGACCAATACGCGATTACGTTTCAGAATTTAACCAGCTTCGCGTAGAATCTCGTCAACAGTTTAGTCCAGTAGTAGCTCGGGAGATGTTCAGCGAGGGCCTTAGAGAAGAGCTCCAGAAGCTGATGCTCCACACTCCAAAGAACGGAAGCCTGAAGGAGTACATGGACAAGGCAATCGAACTATCTGACGACCTGTACCGGATCCAGCTACATGGGCGGAACCAAAGGAGCACGGCTCATGACGGCGCGCAGAACCACCCGAGAGCCGTTCAGCGAGAAGCTAGCCCAGAGGCTATGGATTGGGAACCTTCAAAAGTTAGCCAGGCACGAGAATCTAGAGTTAAAACGAAGCGTGCTCCGCTCACGTGCTACAGCTGCGGCAAGCCGGGACACATCGCTAGGGACTGCCAGAGCACCACCCGGGTCAGGAGAGCGAAGGCCGTGCCTAACAAGAACAGACGAGAGCTTGAGAAGGAGCTTGAGGACCTGTCAAGCAGCGACTCGGAAAAAGAGGAGCTCTGAGCCAGAGTCTCGGCTTAGAGCCTCTGAAGATGGATCGGAAAACACATAGCGAATGGAGCCAGTTTCAAGAAAAGCATATGCGCACCCCACCAATTACTGTTGACCTAATTATAAACAACGTCGCGAACGCTCAGGCGCTCGTCGACAGCGGTTGCCTATGCTACTCACTGGTTAATAAGAAATTCGCCTACCGCCACCGTCTAGAGCGCTTTCAGATCCCTGTTCGAATTATTGAGGGTGTAAATGGGAAGCTGTCAGAAATTAACGAAGTCGCTCGATTCTCGTTTAAACTGCACGGGCACGAGGAGACTGCCTATGCGTACGTGATAGATCTATCCTTCGGAGAGGATATTTATCTAGGAAGAGGCTGGATGAACCACAATAACGTGTCGGTTGCACCAGCAAAGAAGAGTATTTTTATCCACTCGACGGGCGTTCGAGTGAGATCAACAGAAGGGATCTCTAAACAAAAGATCCGACAAGTAAACGCAGCCGCCTTTTCAGCGCTTATTCACCGCCATAGAAGAGCCCCGAACAGCGTTCAGATCTTTGCCGCATCAATCGCGGATATTGATAAAGCCTTACAGCCTAAGAAACGGGTAGACGTGAGAGCACTGCTCCCTGAGCAGTATCAAGAGTATTACGGTCTCTTCGACCCTAAGGCGGCAGAGAAACTCCCACCACACCGAGGACCTGGTGTTGACCACAGTATCGAATTGGAACTGAAGGACAGTCAGCCACCCTGGGGACCACTGTACAGCATGTCCCGTGGCGAGCTGCTAGTTCTGCGAAAGGAACTTACGTCTCTGCTCGAGAAGGGATTTATACGCGTAAGCAGCTCACCTGCAGCAGCACCAGTGCTATTTGCTAAGAAGCCTGGGGGAGGGCTCCGATTATGTATTGACTACCGCGCGCTGAACGCGATTACTAAGAAGGACCGGTACCCTCTCCCATTGATCCGAGAGACGCTCAACAACCTGAGCAAGGCTAAGTGGTTTACTAAGCTAGATGTGATCGCAGCCTTCCATAAGATTCGTGTCGCTGAAGGCGACGAATGGAAAATAGCTTTCCGAACACGGTTCGGACTGTTCGAATGGCTAGTCACCCCCTTTGGTATGGCCAACTCTCCAAGTACCTTCCAGCGATATATCAACTGGACCTTGCGGGAGTTCTTAGACGACTTCTGTTCGGCGTACTTAGACGACGTGCTAATCTACACTGATGGGAGCCTAAAACAGCACCAAGAGCACGTCCGAAAAGTGCTCAGGAAGCTACAAGACGCAGGGTTACAGGTCGATATCAAGAAGTGCGAGTTTGAAGTTAAATCGACCAAATACTTAGGGTTTATTATTAAAGCAGGCAAGGGAATTAGCATGGATCCAGCTAAAGTCGCCGCGATTCGCGAATGGGAGGCTCCCCAGACAGTTAAGGGCGTAAGATCGTTCTTAGGGTTTGCAAACTTCTACCGGAAATTTATTAAGAACTTCTCGCAGCTAGCCGCGCCATTAACAAGGCTCACGGGCGATGTGTCGTTCCGCTGGGGTCCTGAGGAGCAATCAGCATTCGACAAACTAAAGGAAATCTTTGTGTCTGAACCGACGCTAGCGTCATTCGATCCAGAACGCGAAACAGTGCTTGAAACCGACTCTTCTGGATTTGCGGTTGGCGGAGTACTGTCACAGTACGGCGACGATGGGGTACTACGGCCGTGCGCGTACTTCTCACGGAAGAATAACGCCCACGAGTGCAACTACGAGATCCACGACAAGGAGCTACTAGCTGTTGTACGTTGTCTGGAAGAATGGGACTCTGAGCTACGGTCGGTAGAGAGGTTCAAGGTGATAACAGATCACAAGAACCTTGAGTACTTTATGAAGCCAAGAATGCTGAACGAGCGTCAGATAAGATGGTCGCTGCTCCTGGGTCGTTACAACATGGAGCTGTTGTATCGGCCAGGTAAGCAAAACGTGAGAGCAGACGCGCTTTCACGACGAGAACAAGACTTGCCCGTAGGGGCTGACGACGAACGATTACAGAAACGTTTCGTCCAAATACTTAAGCCCACGAACTCCTACTGCGAGGAGTTAGAGGAAGAAGACTTAGTGGGGGCTATCTTGGTCATGGCTACGAGAATGACCACTGTTCCCCTACTAAGCAAGGATCGGTACAGCCGTCTACTGAAGAAACGACGGCAGAACAGAACGAGTTGGAGAAGCTTTGGCAAGAAGCAGTGTCGAGAGACAGAGTCTACCAGGGCGCGAAGAAGACGATTAAGGCACAAGAGAGGCGATTCCCACTTAGCCTAGGACTTAAGTGCTCAACCGAAGACTGTTCAGTCGAGGGCAACCTACTACTCTATCGAGGACGTAAGTGGGTGCCCGACAGCGAAAAACTACGGACTCAGATCATTAGTGGCGCGCACGACTCCTTGGCCACCGGCCACCCAGGACGCGAGGTAACGTACAAGATACTCGCGAGAGACTACTTCTGGCCCGGTATGACGCAGACGATCCGAAGATACGTCAGGAACTGCAGCACCTGCGGGAGGAGCAAATCGTGGAGAGAAGGCAAGCAAGGCCTTTTGAAGCCCCTTCCGATACCAGCTCAGATCTGGAAAGAGATCTCGATGGACTTCGTGGAAGGCCTACCAGAGAGCGAAGGGATGACGAACCTGATGGTGATCACGGATCGACTAAGCAAGGGCACCATTTTTGTGCCGCTCCCTAACATCAAGACAGACACAGTAGTCCAGAAGTTTATTGAACGAGTGGTTGCCTACCACTGGCTGCCCGACGCGATCACGTCAGATCGCGGCCGCCAATTTGTTAGTGTCTTGTGGACGAAGCTCTGCGAGCTTCTGAAGATTAATCGGAGATTATCAACAGCATATCATCCGCAGACTGATGGCGCAACGGAAAGAATGAACAGCGTATGGGAAACCTACATTCGATCCTTCACGAACTGGGCTCAGAACGACTGGGCGTTGCTATGCCCAATGGCTCAAATCGCTATCAATGGCCGTACCGCAACGTCAACAAGCATGTCACCATTCTTTCTGCAACATGGATACGAGGTAAACCCCCTACAGATTGAGCCTGAGGTCGGTTCGAGGGCGTCAAATCAAACCGAAGGGCTCTCAGACGTGCAAAAGGCACAAGTAATCGCGTCGAAACTCCAACAAGCAATAGAGCTAGCGCAGGCAAGCATGGCCGAGTCTCAGCAAGAACAAGAAAGACAGGCGAACAAGACTCGGAGAGAAGCACAGAACTTCCGGGTAGGGGACAAAGTATGGCTAAAGCTCGACCAGCAGTATAGTACAGGTCGAAGCTCTAAGAAGCTTGACTGGAAAAATGCCAAGTACACTGTAATCCGAGTAGTTGATAGCCACTCAGTCGAGCTAGACACCCCGCCTGGCCCGCACCCAGTGTTCCACGTAGATCGACTGAAGCTCGCCAGCACCGACCCACTACCAAGTCAAGACCAGGATGACTCGCAACCACAGCCACTGCAGGTGGATGGAGAAGACGAATGGGAGATAGAAGACATTGTAGCAGAAGAGGTACGCCGCCGCGGGAGAGGGCGTAAGCTATACTACGAGGTGAAGTGGAAAGGGTTCCACCAAACAACGCTTGAACCAGCGGAGCTACTCAAGGATGCTGAGGCAGTAGATCGTTGGGAAGCATTTACAGAGGCCGAACGAGACGGCGAGGGTCGCCTCCCAGAGGGGTTTCGGAGAGGTGGTGTAGTATCACCATAAGGAGGGGGGTATTGTAACGGGCTGAACGCCCTTCAGATAGCTCCTCGATAGAATCTCGGTCTACTCGCAGAATCCGGGTGCTACCTCGAGCACCCGGATTCTGTCGGCCCGATTGTTACCCGGGCAACCAGCGTTGTATATAGATAGCCGCGTAGCTAGAAGCCTAGTTCTCTATCGAATACAACCTTTGTATACCTTCGCGTTTGCTCTACGGAGCGCAGCCCCTTACAGAGACGCCTAATTATCTTGTGCCTAGCTAATAAACGCTCGGACGTACGCTTCCTATACGCTGTTTATCCGTTCTGTTAACCTGTCAGTCTGTAGATAAAAGGCTGTTAATAGTCGCCGCTTAATCTTTAGAATCTTGCAGAGACGTTCCTACAGTAAGCTTACAAACTAGCTGCCTTAGTCAGACGTAATCGCGTCTAGTAGCTAGTAGTAGGCGACTACTTGTCTAATAAACGCTTAGACTACTGTTTCTGTCTTTATGTCAGGCAACGGGATAAAGATAGTGTAAGGGGCTACGCCGTATTAAGCAGACTGCTCTAGTCACGTGACGTACGGCTTAGCGCTAACTAAAGCAGTAAGGCACAAGGCCTACAAAAGGCGAGTCGTACGCGCAAAGAGAACCTTTCTTTTCTTATCTTTCTTCTTCTGTATATAGGACAAATGCAAACTCGTTAGTAGGCCTCTTTCCGCCCATAACATAAGAAGAAAGATCACACATCCCTTACTCTTCCTTCTCGTACGTAACGGAGTTGGAATTGAGAACGACACTCCTTCGTACGACTACGATGCAACCAGGCGATAGCTACGAAGCGATGGACTCAGCTGAGACCTACGAAGCGAGAGGAGTAGGGGCTTCCTCTCAACCACAGAGCAACTTGTACGGACATTCTCAACAAGAGCTTATTGAGATGATTAGCCTTCTTAGAGGAAATCTCGACCAAATGGCAGCAGAACGACAATCGTACGAAGCGCTGCGACAACAGGTGCAAACTCTAGCTCAAGCGGTGTCTCGTCAGAGCCTGAGCGTGCCAACTCAAGTGGGGCATCGGCTCATGCCACGTCAACACCCACACCGCCTTCGCCCTACCAAGACACTGTACGACGATACGAGAAACCAAGACTGCCTGACGTAGAGGTGTTTGAGAAAGGCTCACACGAAGACTATACTCAATGGAAGACGCGCGTACAAGCGAAACTCTTTGCGGACCGACAAGCCTACCCTTCTGAAGAAGTCCAGGTACACTACATTATCACTCGTACGAAGGGATGGGCCTTCACCGCCTTAAGAACATACGTTACAAGCATAATGGAGGGATCCTCCCCAGTATCCTTGGCGCGGCTTTGGGAACAGCTCGACGGGTTCTTTATAGACCCAACTATCCGCGAGAAAGCAATGCAGTGGATCCGTACGACGAAACAGGGGAAGGGTGAGTTCATTCCCCACGTGCAAGCGTTCAACCTGAAGTTCCTAGAAGCGGGTTTAGGAAATGCGAGCAGCATACAGAAGATTGACTATCTTAAGAACTCTCTTAACCAGAGACTGTTGCGTTACCAAGTAGGCTTTCAGCCTGCGAAAGACGAGTCGTACGATGAATTCGTCCAGAGGATGCGCGTCACTTGGGAGAACCTCAAAGCTATAGACCAGCTTAGCTTTCGTACGCTACCAGCAACCTCTCCACACATGGCACCTGGCCATAATGACACTATGGATTGGACTCCTACTGTAGCGGCATTCCAGCCTCGTACGAAGAGAGAATTCTGGGGAACACAGGCCCAGGTTCAGGAAAGAAGAGAGCGAGGAGACTGTCTAAGATGCGGGCACCAAGGCCACAGAGTCGCCCAGTGCCAGGTTAAGATTAGAAAGCAACCCGCTCGTACACAAGGGCAAGGAGCTGCGGTTGCTGCAGTTACTCCTATAAGAGCAGACACCGACTCTGAAGAGTCGGGAAAAGAAGAGCCCTAGCTCAAAGACGCAAGCTAGGGCTAAGCACAGCGAAGCCTCTTCAGGCCGTACGATCCCCTCGGAGAATCCTGTCCCAGCTAGCAGCAACCCCCCTATGTCAATAGATGTTACAATAAATGGCGTTGAACACGCCAACGCTATGATCGACAATGGTTGTTGCACCTATGGGATTGTGACCGAGAAGCTCGTACAATCGAAAGGCTTACCGCGCATAGAGATACCCCAAATCCAGATTGATGGGGTGAACGAGCAGAGAAGCTTAGTTAACGCTATTACAGAGTTTGACTTAGACGTTGGAGGATTAAAACAACGCGCTGCGGCATACATTGTTTCTACAACGTACGACTATGACATGATTCTTGGAAAATCATGGCTAGAACGAGTTGGTGGAATTATTGACTCCCGCCAACACACGTTAAGGCTGCCTCAATACGGCATCACCGTACGCAGTACCGAGTCACAGAAGGGGAAGACAGACTTCTCCCTAATCTCTGCTGCAGCCTTCCAACTGCACGTACGACGAAACAGGCGAGAGAAGAATAACGTGCAGATATTCGCAGCAAGCCTTCGCGACATCGAGAAAGCCCTTCAGATTAAGACCCCCTTGACAGCAGAGCAAATCCGCCAGCAACTCCCAGAATACCTACAGTCGTACGTACACCTCTTCCAACCAAAGGAGGGAGATAACCTTCCACCCTTACGAGGACCCGAGGTAGACCACCAACTAGAGTTAGAACAAGAGAATGGCAAAGACCCAAAGATCCCGTACGGGCCTCTCTACAGCATGTCAAGAGATGAACTGTTAGTACTACGGAAGACACTGCATGAGCTCCTAGACAAAGGGTTTATACGAGCAAGCAATTCTCCCGCAGCGTCACCAGTTCTATTCGTACGGAAGCCAGGCGGCGGATTGCGATTCTGTGTTGACTACAGAGCGTTGAACGCCATTACTAAGAAGGACCGATACCCACTGCCTCTTATTAAAGAAACCCTGCACCAGATTGGAAGAGCAAAGTGGTACACTAAGCTTGACGTAACAGCTGCCTTCCACAAGATAAGAATCACAGAGGGGCAGGAGTGGATGACAGCCTTCCGGACAAGATTTGGGTCGTACGAATGGCTGGTAACCCCCTTTGGCCTTGCAAATGCTCCAAGCACGTTCCAGCGTTACGTGAACTGGGTTCTAAGAGACTTTCTAGATGAATTCGCCTCAGCGTACCTCGATGACATTATTATCTTTACAGATGGACTACTATCCCAGCACCACAGCCACGTACGGGCAGTGTTAGACCGACTTAAGGCAGCTGGACTGCAATTAGAGTTAAAGAAGTGCGAATTTGACGTGCAGCGTACGAAGTACTTAGGATTCATTGTAGAAGCAGGGAAGGGCGTATCTATGGACCCAGAGAAGGTCCAGGCTATTCAAGACTGGGATGCGCCTACTACAGTTAAAGGCGTACGAGGATTTCTAGGATTTGCGAACTTCTACAGGAAGTTTATCCCCCACTTCGCACGACTGTCTGAACCACTAGTCCAACTTACACGCAAGGACGCTAAGTTTGCATGGAGGACAGAGCAAGAAAGAAGTTTCCGTACGATTAAGGAAGCCTTTCTCTCTGACGAAGTTCTCGTACCCTTTGACCCAGAGCTGCCAACAGTCCTAGAATGCGACTCTTCCGGGCACGCATTAGGAGGTACTCTTTCCCAGAGAGGCCTAGATGGCGTACTTCGTACGGTTGCCTACCTGTCACGCAAGTTCCTTGCTCATGAATGCAACTACCCAATCCACGATAAGGAACTCCTAGCTGTAATCTACTGTTTAAAGGAATGGGACGCCGAACTCCGAGGCGTACGAGAATTCGAGGTTATTACAGATCACAAGAACCTTGAATACTTCACTAAGAAGCAAAAGATGACAGAACGCCACGTACGATGGTCAGTCGAGCTATCGAGGTTTGGGAACATGAAGATTAGGTACAGGCCAGGAAAGGAGAATGTACGGGCCGACGCTCTCTCTAGACGAGACCAAGACATGCCACAGGACGAGGATGACGACAGGATCGCAAGCAGAGAGTTCGTGATGTTAACTCCAGCCTACCAACAAGACGGCGTACGAGTTGCTGCAACACTCCCCTAGTTACACCAATAGTCTCGGATACACTGCCCCAGCCACCAAATGAACAAGAGTTGATACAGAACCACTGGGCCACAGCAGTAGCGAAGGACGACCTCTACCAAGAAGTGCTTCAGTCCGTACGGGAGGGGCAACGCTCACTGTCTACGACTAGGAAGATAGCTGTGTCCCTAGGAGACTGCGCAATTAACTCAGACGACCGCCTTACATGGAGAACACGTATCTGGGTACCTGAATCAGAACCACTTCGTACGGGCATAATCCAGATAGCCCACCTATCATTGCAAGCAGGCCACCCAGGTCGAGAAGAGACATACAGGATCGTAGCAAGAGAATGGTACTGGCCTAAGATGAGCGACGATATCAGACGCTTCGTACGGAACTGCGAGCTTTGCAGGAAAAGCACCCCGTGGAGAGACGGCACACATGGTTACCTCCGCCCTCTGCCAGTCCCAAGTCGTACGTGGCAGCACTTGACGGTAGACTTTATTACAGGCCTCCCCTCTTTCAGAAGGGAAGACAAACCTAATGGTAGTAAAGGACCGCCTCAGCAAAGCTGCAATCTTGATACCTATGCAGAGGATAGAGAGCCAGGACGTGGCCTGGGCCTTCGTACGAGAAGTATACCGTCACCATAGCCTTCCTCTCTATTACGTCCGACAGAGGCCCTCAGTTCGCAAGCGCTATGTGGGGAGATGTCTGTAGGTTGTTGGGCATAAGGAGAAACCTGTCTACAGCCTACCACCCACAGACTGATGGCACAACTGAGAGGGCGAACAGCGATATCGAAGTAGTCGTACGGGTGTTTTGCAACAATGACCAAGACAACTGGGCTACCCTGTGCCCAATTCTCGAACTAATGCTCAACTCCCGTACGAACACGTCTACTGGTGTCTCCCCCTTCTTTCTACAGCATGGTTACCACAACACGCCTTTCTCCCAACAGAGAGAACATGAACGTACGGACAGCAACGAGACAGCTGAGAAGCCTACTCATGAGAAGGCCAAAGACATTGTCCAAACAATCATCTCCGCGGCAGAATGGGCAATCGCAGCTATGTCGTACGCACAACAAGAACAGGAAAGGCAGGCAAACAAGGCTAGGAAACCTGCCCCTACTTACAAGGTTGGAGATTGGGTTTGGCTTGACCTACGAGACGTACGCACCACACGAGCTAGTAAGAAGCTAGACTGGAAGAGCGAGAAATACCAAGTGTCACGCGTACGAGACCCCTACTGGGTAGAGTTGACTGTCCCCTGGGAAACCAAGTCGTACCACGTCGACAAGATCAGACCAGCTGCTACTGATCCCCTACCCTCACAACAGACCAACGATTCAAATCCTGCAGCAGTCGTCGTACGAGATGAGGACGAACAAGAAGAACATCTTGAATGGCAGGTAGATAGTATCACAAGTGAGAGAATACGTCAAGGAACTAAGCAATATCTCGTGAAATGGGTTGGATTTCAAGAAGCTACATGGGAACCAGAAAGAAATCTAGCTAACACCACAGCCCTACAGTCCTGGCAGACTCGTACACAAGCCGTACGGTCGCCCTCAGGTTCTCTTCAGAGAAGACAGAACCGCCAGCAGCAAAAACCTAGTCGTCCGCATCGACGAGCTCCTCCTCAGAAGAGGGAGCACGAATCGCCCGACCACCCGTACGAGGACGAGGACCAGGAAGAGCTCCCCCTCCTCCGCCATTAGGCGCTCCTTGACCGGCAAGACCACAGCGCGCACCATGCTCAGTCCAGACGCAGTTAGAGCAGGCGCCATTCCACTCTCCAGGAATAGAGACACAACCAGCAAAGGCAGTAAAAGGCTTAGTACCACGTACGGCATGGGCGCAGTTGTTGTGGCAGCCAGCAGGGTTGAGGACACCACGGGAATGGATGACGAAAGCCTTGACGTACGAGTCGCGTCCAGTGAGGATTTGGCGAGCGTGGATAGTGCTACGAGCGACGATAGGGGAATACTCGATGTTGCCCGGACCCCAATAGGCGTCGTACGGTGAGTTCCCGGCAGGACGGAGAAAGAACTCAGCGACACGACGGATAGGAGGCTGTTGAAACGTTAGCAAGGTAAGAGAAGAGTCAAGACAAACGTACGGAGGCCATTGAGAGCGCACGACGTAGCTCATTAGCAACGTCCCTGTCAAGGATGTACCAGACAGAATAGTCGTTCATGTTGATACCGCCTTGTACGTTAACGACTGCAACGGCAGCGTTAGGATAGTTGCGAGTGAGCAGGCGATGAGCAACGTTCTGGAGGTCAATCGCAGCGTTGGCGTATGTGCTGCCGGCGTTACCGCCGGTAGCGAAAGCAAGGTGGTTAGAACCATTAGCGGCCCAGACACCGCGAGCAGGAGCAGCCATTGTTGAGATATCGTACGAGAAGTCTTGACAAGGAGCAAGGAAGTTAGTGTAAGGAAGAGAAAAGTTTAAGAGAAGGATACCGGCCTTATATACCTAAGAGAGGACGCCGAAATCCCCTCTCACCACAAGAAGCGGTCAAACGACAGTGGCCAGATCCGTACAAGAGTCCCTATTCACTGTTAGAGCGGTCAAACGACAGTGGCTAGATCCGTACAAGAGTCCTCATTCACTGTTAGAACGGTTAAACAACGACAAACACATACGTACGAAAGTTAGATTCACTGCAGACTCTGACGTTATGTTGCAAACACTCTCTTACAACAACGCGTCACGTACGATTCTTAGGAGGGGAGTATTGTAAGGGGCTACGCCGTATTAAGCAGACTGCTCTAGTCACGTGACGTACGGCTTAGCGCTAACTAAAGCAGTAAGGCACAAGGCCTACAAAAGGCGAGTCGTACGCGCAAAGAGAACCTTTCTTTTCTTATCTTTCTTCTTCTGTATATAGGACAAATGCAAACTCGTTAGTAGGCCTCTTTCCGCCCATAACAGATAGATCCTTTACCTAGTTAGTTAGTTACTACTATAAGGCACTTTATGCCTTCGCTGACTAGTAGTCCTTTAATAAAGTCTATTAAGATCTCTTTCTAGAGGCGATCTAGGATAGGTAGTAGTTTTAACAGTCCCTAGGCCCTTTCTTTCTAGGGCTTCGTTCTGCCGCATACGTCGCAGTTCCTTACGTAGCGCCTAATGCTGTCTGTTATGCCTAGCTAGAAGAAATCCCGCGCAAGCATCTAATAGGTAATCTCTCTGCTAGGGTAGCCTGCTAAAAGGGAGTCGTGTACCTTACAAATAATTCGGGTGCGCAGGTTCTTGTTGTTTAGCACCTATTTCCTACTCTAGTACAACAACGCTCTTCGGTCGTTTACTAAACACTCTAAGATTAAACACTTTACGCTTAAGCTAGAGGGGAACCTTCGCTCCTAACCTAGTACTGCTTGTACCGCTTCTCTGTACTGCTAATCGTCCTTTAGAGCTTCTCCCTACAGCTTCTCTAGTTTATTAGTTTAGTTATCTCGCTGTGCTTGTTCTGTGTTCCCTTTAGTGGCGGCATAGTCTTGTCCTTCTAATAGTCCTTTAGCCGGGTTAGAGCGGACTCCTGTCCGTCCTACGCGTATCTTTGCTGCTATTACCTACGTGCCTAGCAGATCGTCCTGTTCCCTGCTAACTTCTTCGTAGCACTAGGATATCGGTTTTAAGACCTGTATTATGCGCTTCTAAAGACGTTCGTCTAACGCGTCTTTAGGCAGGTCTTGTTCTCTTCGCGAGAGCGCGTTAGCTCTTACATTCTGTTTCCTTGGCCGATACAGAATCTCTATATTAAATCGGCTTAGTAGCATCGCCTAGCGTACTTAGCGCTCGCTTAACATCTTAGGCTTTATAAAGTACTTAAGGTTCTTATAGTTAGTAATTACTTTAAAACTCTTTACTAAGCGCAGTTTAGCATCCTATTCTTTAAGACAACAGACAACGGCTAATAGTTCCTTATCGTGGATCTCGTAGTTGCACTCGTGGGCGTTGTTCTTCTTCGAGAAGTATGCGCAAGGACGTAGTATCCCTTCGTCGTCGTATTAGGATAAAACCCCTCCTACCGCATATCTAGAAGAGTCGCATTTAAGCACCGTTTCGCGCTCTAAGTTAAAGGTCGCTAGGTTCGGTTTAGTAGTAAAAACCTCCTTTAGCTTTTCGAAAGCTAACTGCTCTTCAGTGCCCTAAGTAAAGCTTTGTGAGGCGTAACTGTAGGCAATAGTGCTTGCTTCACGTTACTAAGGATAGTGGGAGATAGCTCGTGTATTCAGACTACAGGTGTAGGTTGTAAAGAGAGAATAATCCTTACCTCGCTCTGTAGAGCGAGGCGCGCCTTATAAGCAGGTTTAGCGCGTACTTAGTTCCTCTGAGGGACGTGTGTCTCGAGCCCTTGTTACACATAATTAGAGCCCTCCCCTAGGCTTCTTAGCAAATAGCACTAGTGCTGCTGCAGGTAAGCTACTTACGCGTATAAATCCCTTCTTAAGCAGAGACGTAAGTTCCTTTCGCAGAACTAGCAGCTCGCTACGGGACATGCTGTACAGTAGTCCCTAGAGTGGCTAACTGTTCTTTAGTTCTAATTTAATACTATAGTTAACACTAGGTCCTTAGTGTAGTAGGAGTTTCTCTGCCGCTTTAGGGTCGAAGAGACTGTAATACTCTTAATAATACTTAGGGAGCAGTGCTCTTACGTCTACCTATTTCTTAGGCTATAAGGCTTTATTAATATCTATAATTAATGCGGCAAAGATCTAAACGCTGTTTAGGGCTCTTCTTGTTATGGGCGGAAAGAGGCCTACTAACGAGTTTGCATTTGTCCTATATACAGAAGAAGAAAGATAAGAAAAGAAAGGTTCTCTTTGCGCGTACGACTCGCCTTTTGTAGGCCTTGTGCCTTACTGCTTTAGTTAGCGCTAAGCCGTACGTCACGTGACTAGAGCAGTCTGCTTAATACGGCGTAGCCCCCACAATACTCCCCTCCTAAGAATCGTACGTGACGCGTTGTTGTAAGAGAGTGTTTGCAACATAACGTCAGAGTCTGCAGTGAATCTAACTTTCGTACGTATGTGTTTGTCGTTGTTTAACCGTTCTAACAGTGAATGAGGACTCTTGTACGGATCTAGCCACTGTCGTTTGACCGCTCTAACAGTGAATAGGGACTCTTGTACGGATCTGGCCACTGTCGTTTGACCGCTTCTTGTGGTGAGAGGGGATTTCGGCGTCCTCTCTTAGGTATATAAGGCCGGTATCCTTCTCTTAAACTTTTCTCTTCCTTACACTAACTTCCTTGCTCCTTGTCAAGACTTCTCGTACGATATCTCAACAATGGCTGCTCCTGCTCGCGGTGTCTGGGCCGCTAATGGTTCTAACCACCTTGCTTTCGCTACCGGCGGTAACGCCGGCAGCACATACGCCAACGCTGCGATTGACCTCCAGAACGTTGCTCATCGCCTGCTCACTCGCAACTATCCTAACGCTGCCGTTGCAGTCGTTAACGTACAAGGCGGTATCAACATGAACGACTATTCTGTCTGGTACATCCTTGACAGGGACGTTGCTAATGAGCTACGTCGTGCGCTCTCAATGGCCTCCGTACGTTTGTCTTGACTCTTCTCTTACCTTGCTAACGTTTCAACAGCCTCCTATCCGTCGTGTCGCTGAGTTCTTTCTCCGTCCTGCCGGGAACTCACCGTACGACGCCTATTGGGGTCCGGGCAACATCGAGTATTCCCCTATCGTCGCTCGTAGCACTATCCACGCTCGCCAAATCCTCACTGGACGCGACTCGTACGTCAAGGCTTTCGTCATCCATTCCCGTGGTGTCCTCAACCCTGCTGGCTGCCACAACAACTGCGCCCATGCCGTACGTGGTACTAAGCCTTTTACTGCCTTTGCTGGTTGTGTCTCTATTCCTGGAGAGTGGAATGGCGCCTGCTCTAACTGCGTCTGGACTGAGCATGGTGCGCGCTGTGGTCTTGCCGGTCAAGGAGCGCCTAATGGCGGAGGAGGGGGAGCTCTTCCTGGTCCTCGTCCTCGTACGGGTGGTCGGGCGATTCGTGCTCCCTCTTCTGAGGAGGAGCTCGTCGATGCGGACGACTAGGTTTTTGCTGCTGGCGGTTCTGTCTTCTCTGAAGAGAACCTGAGGGCGACCGTACGGCTTGTGTACGAGTCTGCCAGGACTGTAGGGCTGTGGTGTTAGCTAGATTTCTTTCTGGTTCCCATGTAGCTTCTTGAAATCCAACCCATTTCACGAGATATTGCTTAGTTCCTTGACGTATTCTCTCACTTGTGATACTATCTACCTGCCATTCAAGATGTTCTTCTTGTTCGTCCTCATCTCGTACGACGACTGCTGCAGGATTTGAATCGTTGGTCTGTTGTGAGGGTAGGGGATCAGTAGCAGCTGGTCTGATCTTGTCGACGTGGTACGACTTGGTTTCCCAGGGGACAGTCAACTCTACCCAGTAGGGGTCTCGTACGCGTGACACTTGGTATTTCTCGCTCTTCCAGTCTAGCTTCTTACTAGCTCGTGTGGTGCGTACGTCTCGTAGGTCAAGCCAAACCCAATCTCCAACCTTGTAAGTAGGGGCAGGTTTCCTAGCCTTGTTTGCCTGCCTTTCCTGTTCTTGTTGTGCGTACGACATAGCTGCGATTGCCCATTCTGCCGCGGAGATGATTGTTTGGACAATGTCTTTGGCCTTCTCATGAGTAGGCTTCTCAGCTGTCTCGTTGCTGTCCGTACGTTCATGTTCTCTCTGTTGGGAGAAAGGCGTGTTGTGGTAACCATGCTGTAGAAAGAAGGGGGAGACACCAGTAGACGTGTTCGTACGGGAGTTGAGCATTAGTTCGAGAATTGGGCACAGGGTAGCCCAGTTGTCTTGGTCATTGTTGCAAAACACCCGTACGACTACTTCGATATCGCTGTTCGCCCTCTCAGTTGTGCCATCAGTCTGTGGGTGGTAGGCTGTAGACAGGTTTCTCCTTATGCCCAACAACCTACAGACATCTCCCCACATAGCGCTTGCGAACTGAGGGCCTCTGTCGGACGTAATAGAGAGAGGAAGGCTATGGTGACGGTATACTTCTCGTACGAAGGCCCAGGCCACGTCCTGGCTCTCTATCCTCTGCATAGGTATCAAGATTGCAGCTTTGCTGAGGCGGTCCTTTACTACCATTAGGTTTGTCTTCCCTTCTGAAAGAGGGGAGGCCTGTAATAAAGTCTACCGTCAAGTGCTGCCACGTACGACTTGGGACTGGCAGAGGGCGGAGGTAACCATGTGTGCCGTCTCTCCACGGGGTGCTTTTCCTGCAAAGCTCGCAGTTCCGTACGAAGCGTCTGATATCGTCGCTCATCTTAGGCCAGTACCATTCTCTTGCTACGATCCTGTATGTCTCTTCTCGACCTGGGTGGCCTGCTTGCAATGATAGGTGGGCTATCTGGATTATGCCCGTACGAAGTGGTTCTGATTCAGGTACCCAGATACGTGTTCTCCATGTAAGGCGGTCGTCTGAGTTAATTGCGCAGTCTCCTAGGGACACAGCTATCTTCCTAGTCGTAGACAGTGAGCGTTGCCCCTCCCGTACGGACTGAAGCACTTCTTGGTAGAGGTCGTCCTTCGCTACTGCTGTGGCCCAGTGGTTCTGTATCAACTCTTGTTCATTTGGTGGCTGGGGCAGTGTATCCGAGACTATTGGTGTAACTAGGGGGAGTGTTGCAGCAACTCGTACGCCGTCTTGTTGGTAGGCTGGAGTTAACATCACGAACTCTCTGCTTGCGATCCTGTCGTCATCCTCGTCCTGTGGCATGTCTTGGTCTCGTCTAGAGAGCGTCGGCCCGTACATTCTCCTTTCCTGGCCTGTACCTAATCTTCATGTTCCCAAACCTCGATAGCTCGACTGACCATCGTACGTGGCGTTCTGTCATCTTTTGCTTCTTAGTGAAGTATTCAAGGTTCTTGTGATCTGTAATAACCTCGAATTCTCGTACGCCTCGGAGTTCGGCGTCCCATTCCTTTAAACAGTAGATTACAGCTAGGAGTTCCTTATCGTGGATTGGGTAGTTGCATTCATGAGCAAGGAACTTGCGTGACAGGTGAGCAACCGTACGAAGTACGCCATCTAGGCCTCTCTGGGAAAGAGTACCTCCCTAATGCGTGCCCGGAAGAGTCGCATTCTAGGACTGTTGGCAGCTCTGGGTCAAAGGGTACGAGAACTTCGTCAGAGAGAAAGGCTTCCTTAATCGTACGGAAACTTCTTTCTTGCTCTGTCCTCCATGCAAACTTAGCGTCCTTGCGTGTAAGTTGGACTAGTGGTTCAGACAGTCGTGCGAAGTGGGGGATAAACTTCCTGTAGAAGTTCGCAAATCCTAGAAATCCTCGTACGCCTTTAACTGTAGTAGGCGCATCCCAGTCTTGAATAGCCTGGACCTTCTCTGGGTCCATAGATACGCCCTTCCCTGCTTCTACAATGAATCCTAAGTACTTCGTACGCTGCACGTCAAATTCGCACTTCTTTAACTCTAATTGCAGTCCAGCTGCCTTAAGTCGGTCTAACACTGCCCGTACGTGGCTGTGGTGCTGGGATAGTAGTCCATCTGTAAAGATAATAATGTCATCGAGGTACGCTGAGGCGAATTCATCTAGAAAGTCTCTTAGAACCCAGTTCACGTAACGCTGGAACGTGCTTGGAGCATTTGCAAGGCCAAAGGGGTTACCAGCCATTCGTACGACCCAAATCTTGTCCGGAAGGCTGTCATCCACTCCTGCCCCTCTGTGATTCTTATCTTGTGGAAGGCAGCTGTTACGTCAAGCTTAGTGTACCACTTTGCTCTTCCAATCTGGTGCAGGGTTTCTTTAATAAGAGGCAGTGGGTATCGGTCCTTCTTAGTAATGGCGTTCAACGCTCTGTAGTCAACACAGAATCGCAATCCGCCGCCTGGCTTCCGTACGAATAGAACTGGTGACGCTGCGGGAGAATTGCTTGCTCGTATAAACCCCTTTGTCTAGGAGCTCATGCAGTGTCTTCCGTAGTACTAACAGTTCATCTCTTGACATGCTGTAGAGAGGCCCGTACGGGATCTTTGGGTCTTTGCCATTCTCTTGTTCTAACTCTAGTTGGTGGTCTACCTCGGGTCCTCGTAAGGGTGGAAGGTTATCTCCCTCCTTTGGTTGGAAGAGGTGTACGTACGACTGTAGGTATTCTGGGAGTTGCTGGCGGATTTGCTCTGCTGTCAAGGGGGTCTTAATCTGAAGGGCTTTCTCGATGTCGCGAAGGCTTGCTGCGAATATCTGCACGTTATTCTTCTCTCGCCTGTTTCGTCGTACGTGCAGTTGGAAGGCTGCAGCAGAGATTAGGGAGAAGTCTGTCTTCCCCTTCTGTGACTCGGTACTGCGTACGGTGATGCCGTATTGAGGCAGCCTTAACGTGTGTTGGCGGGAGTCAATAATTCCACCAACTCGTTCTAGCCATGATTTTCCAAGAATCATGTCATAGTCGTACGTTGTAGAAACAATGTATGCCGCAGCGCGTTGTTTTAATCCTCCAACGTCTAAGTCAAACTCTGTAATAGCGTTAACTAAGCTTCTCTGCTCGTTCACCCCATCAATCTGGATTTGGGGTATCTCTATGCGCGGTAAGCCTTTCGATTGTACGAGCTTCTCGGTCACAATCCCATAGGTGCAACAACCATTGTCGATCATAGCGTTGGCGTGTTCAACGCCATTTATTGTAACATCTATTGACATAGGGGGGGTTGCTGCTAGCTGGGACAGGATTCTCCGAGGGGATCGTACGGCCTGAAGAGGCTTCGCTGTGCTTAGCCCTAGCTTGCGTCTTTGAGCTAGGGCTCTTCTTTCCCGACTCTTCAGAGTCGGTGTCTGCTCTTATAGGAGTAACTGCAGCAACCGCAGCTCCTTGCCCTTGTGTACGAGCGGGTTGCTTTCTAATCTTAACCTGGCACTGGGCGACTCTGTGGCCTTGGTGCCCGCATCTTAGACAGTCTCCTCGCTCTCTTCTTTTCCTGAACCTGGGCCTGTGTTCCCCAGAATTCTCTCTTCGTACGAGGCTGGAATGCCGCTACAGTAGGAGTCCAATCCATAGTGTCATTATGGCCAGGTGCCATGTGTGGAGAGGTTGCTGGTAGCGTACGAAAGCTAAGCTGGTCTATAGCTTTGAGGTTCTCCCAAGTGACGCGCATCCTCTGGACGAATTCATCGTACGACTCGTCTTTCGCAGGCTGAAAGCCTACTTGGTAACGCAACAGTCTCTGGTTAAGAGAGTTCTTAAGATAGTCAATCTTCTGTATGCTGCTCGCATTTCCTAAACCCGCTTCTAGGAACTTCAGGTTGAACGCTTGCACGTGGGGAATGAACTCACCCTTCCCCTGTTTCGTCGTACGGATCCACTGCATTGCTTTCTCGCGGATAGTTGGGTCTATAAAGAACCCGTCGAGCTGTTCCCAAAGCCGCGCCAAGGATACTGGGGAGGATCCCTCCATTATGCTTGTAACGTATGTTCTTAAGGCGGTGAAGGCCCATCCCTTCGTACGAGTGATAATGTAGTGTACCTGGACTTCTTCAGAAGGGTAGGCTTGTCGGTCCGCAAAGAGTTTCGCTTGTACGCGCGTCTTCCATTGAGTATAGTCTTCGTGTGAGCCTTTCTCAAACACCTCTACGTCAGGCAGTCTTGGTTTCTCGTATCGTCGTACAGTGTCTTGGTAGGGCGAAGGCGGTGTGGGTGTTGACGTGGCATGAGCCGATGCCCCACTTGGAGTTGGCACGCTCAGGCTCTGACGAGACACCGCTTGAGCTAGAGTTTGCACCTGTTGTCGCAGCGCTTCGTACGATTGTCGTTCTGCTGCCATTTGGTCGAGATTTCCTCTAAGAAGGCTAATCATCTCAATAAGCTCTTGTTGAGAATGTCCGTACAAGTTGCTCTGTGGTTGAGAGGAAGCCCCTACTCCTCTCGCTTCGTAGGTCTCAGCTGAGTCCATCGCTTCGTAGCTATCGCCTGGTTGCATCGTAGTCGTACGAAGGAGTGTCGTTCTCAATTCCAACTCCGTTACGTACGAGAAGGAAGAGTAAGGAATGTGTGATCTTTCTTCTTATGTTATGGGCGGAAAGAGGCCTACTAACGAGTTTGCATTTGTCCTATATACAGAAGAAGAAAGATAAGAAAAGAAAGGTTCTCTTTGCGCGTACGACTCGCCTTTTGTAGGCCTTGTGCCTTACTGCTTTAGTTAGCGCTAAGCCGTACGTCACGTGACTAGAGCAGTCTGCTTAATACGGCGTAGCCTATACACTTCTATAGCGGTAAATAAGCGCTAAAAAGGCGGCTGCGTTTACTTGTTAGATCTTTTGTTTAGAGATCCCTTCTGTTAATCTTACTTAAACGCCTATTAAGTAGATAAAAATACTCTTCTTTGCTAGTGCAACTAACACGTTATTGTAGTTTATCTAGTCTCTTCCTAGATAAATATCCTCTCTAAAGGATAGATCTATTACGTACGCATAGGTAGTCTCCTTGTGCCTGTGCAGTTTAAACAAGAATTAAGCGACTTTATTAATTTCTAACAGCTTCTTATTTACACTCTTAATTATTTAAACAGGGATCTAAAAGCGCTCTAGACAGTAGCAGTAGGCGAATTTCTTATTAACTAGTAAGTAGCATAGACAACTGCTGTCGACGAGCGCCTAAGCGTTCGCGACGTTGTTTATAATTAGGTTAATAGTAATTAGTAGGGTGCGCATATGCTTTTCCTAAAACTAGCTCTATTTGCTATGTGTTTTCTAATCTATCTTTAGAGGCTCTAAGCTAAGACTCTAGCTTAGAGCTCCTCTTTTTCTAAGTTACTGCTTAACAGGTCCTTAAGCTCCTTCTTAAGCTCTCGTCTATTCTTATTAGGCACGGCCTTCGCTCTCCTAACCCAGGTGGTGCTCTAGCAGTCCCTAGCAATGTGTCCCGGCTTGCCGCAGCTGTAGCACGTAAGCAGAACACGCTTTATTTTAACTCTAGATTCTCGTGCCTAGCTAACTTTTAAAGGTTCCTAATCTATAGCCTCTAGACTAGCTTCTCGCTAAATAGCCTTTGCGGTAGGGCGCTCTAGTATCCGGGAGTTCGTCGCGCGTGCTCAGACAAGCCTAGCTTAATAGAGGTTATTAGATGTCCTTACCGCTTTATTAACTAGCTGCTTAAACAGTAGATCTTTGTCTACTGTCGCTAATAATTCTTGCAGCCTCGCGTAGAGTCCCTTTAGGAACATGCTCTTTTTAGCTGCTTTACTAAACTACTCCTCTAACTAGATCTTAAGTTAATTAAACTCTATATAGTAGTCTTTTACTAAGAGCTTGCTCTACCTAAGATTTAAGAGTTTGTCGAGTGCCTTTAATTTCTAGTGTAGGTTGTTAAACTACTAGTCTATAAAGCTCTAGAGGTTACTAATACTCTTCTTACTCTAGTTTCGTATTGCCTAAGGCAAGAGCACGTCTGCTGCTCTCCCTAGTGCACCTACTAACTACATACTTAATCTAAGCAACGTTAGGCGCTCCTTCGTACTCGTGTCTAAGCTTAGCTTGCGTTTTATACTTAAATGCTACATACTTAGGCTTATCTCTGTTAAAGGGCTCTAGGTGTAGGAACTTGTTCTTGCGCGCAGCTAGCTTGGCGACTAGTGTTAATAGTAGCGGGGTGGTGTTGGCTCTAAGGACGACTCTGAGCGTCCTTTAGCTTAGCTCCGCTCGAGTGCTTCTAGACGGCTAGCTATTAGGCTAAGTAGTCGCATTATCTGTTGCATTATCTAGGCTATAGCGTCCTAATTAGTCTTCGGCGAGTCTCCTTGTCTTAGCGAGCCTTTCCTCCCTACGACTAATAATCGTTTAACAACTGCTTTAATTGTTAGTCTAATCGCAGCCTTCTTCTATCTGTCCTCTCTTAGCATCTATGTAATTTCGCGCAGTGTAAGGGGCTGCGCTCCGTGAAACAAACGCGAAGGTATACAAAGGTTGTATTCGATGAGAGAACTAGGCTTCTAGCTACGCGGCTATCTATATACAACGCTGGTTGCCCGGGTAACAATCGGGCCGACAGAATCCGGGTGCTCGAGGTAGCACCCGGATTCTGCGAGTAGACCGAGATTCTATCGAGGAGCTATCTGAAGGGCGTTCAGCCCGTTACAATACCCTCCTTATGGTGATACTACATCACCTCTCCGAAACCCCTCTGGGAGGCGACCCTCGCCGTCTCGTTCGGCCTCTGTAAATGCTTCCCAACGATCTACTGCCTCAGCATCCTTGAGTAGCTCCGCTGGTTCAAGCGTTGTTTGGTGGAACCCTTTCCACTTCACCTCGTAGTATAGCTTACGCCCTCTCCCGCGGCGGCGTACCTCTTCTGCTGTGTCTTCTATCTCCCATTCGTCTTCTCCATCCACCTGCAGTGGCTGTGGTTGCGAGTCATCCTGGTCTTGACTTGGTAGTGGGTCGGTGCTGGCGAGCTTCAGTCGATCTACGTGGAACACTGGGTGCGGGCCAGGCGGGGTGTCTAGCTCGACTGAGTGGCTATCAACTACTCGGATTACAGTGTACTTGGCATTTTTTCCAGTCAAGCTTCTTAGAGCTTCGACCTGTACTATACTGCTGGTCGAGCTTTAGCCATACTTTGTCCCCTACCGGAAGTTCTGTGCTTCTCTCCGAGTCTTGTTCGCCTGTCTTTCTTGTTCTTGCTGAGACTCGGCCATGCTTGCCTGCGCTAGCTCTATTGCTTGTTGGGTTTCGACGCGATTACTTGTGCCTTTTGCACGTCTGAGAGCCCTTCGGTTTGATTTGACGCCCTCGAACCGACCTCAGGCTCAATCTGTAGGGGGTTTACCTCGTATCCATGTTGCAGAAAGAATGGTGACATGCTTGTTGACGTTGCGGTACGGCCATTGATAGCGATTTGAGCCATTGGGCATAGCAACGCCCAGTCGTTCTGAGCCCAGTTCGTGAAGGATCGAATGTAGGTTTCCCATACGCTGTTCATTCTTTCCGTTGCGCCATCAGTCTGCGGATGATATGCTGTTGATAATCTCCGATTAATCTTCCAGAAGCTCGCAGAGCTTCGTCCTGAACACTAACAAATTGGCGGCCGCGATCTGACGTGATCGCGTCGGGCAGCTCAGTGGTAGGCAACCACTCGTTCAATAAACTTCTGGACTACTGTGTCTGTCTTGATGTTGGGGAGCGGCACAAAAATGGTGCCCTTGCTTAGTCGATCCGTGATCACCATCAGGTTCGTCATCCCTTCGCTCTCTGGTAGGCCTTCCACGAAGTCCATCGAGATCTCTTTCCAGATCTGAGCTGGTATCGGAAGGGGGCTTCAAAAGGCCTTGCCTTCTCTCCACGATTTGCTCCTCCCGCAGGTGCTGCAGTTCCTGACGTATCTTCGGATCGTCTGCGTCATACCGGGCCAGAAGTAGTCTCTCGCGAGTATCTTGTACGTTACCTCGCGTCCTGGGTGGCCGGTGGCCAAGGAGTCGTGCGCGCCACTAATGATCTGAGTCCGTAGTTTTTCGCTGTCGGGCACCCACTTACGTCCTCGATAGAGTAGTAGGTTGCCCTCGACTGAACAGTCTTCGGTTGAGCACTTAAGTCCTAGGCTAAGTGGGAATCGCCTCTCTTGTGCCTTAATCGTCTTCTTCGCGCCCTGGTAGACTCTGTCTCTCGACACTGCTTCTTGCCAAAGCTTCTCCAACTCGTTCTGTTCTGCCGTCGTTTCTTCAGTAGACGGCTGTACCATCCTTGCTTAGTAGGGGGAACAGTGGTCATTCTCGTAGCCATGACCAAGATAGCCCCACTAAGTCTTCTTCCTCTAACTCCTCGCGGTAGGAGTTCGTGGGCTTAAGTATTTGGACGAAACGTTTCTGTAATCGTTCGTCGTCAGCCCCTACGGGCAAGTCTTGTTCTCGTCGTGAAAGCGCGTCTGCTCTCGTTTTGCTTACCTGGCCGATACAACAGCTCCATGTTGTAACGACCCAGGAGCAGCGACCATCTTATCTGACGCTCGTTCAGCATTCTTGGCTTCATAAAGTACTCAAGGTTCTTGTGATCTGTTATCACCTTGAACCTCTCTACCGACCGTAGCTCAGAGTCCCATTCTTCCAGACAACGTACAACAGCTAGTAGCTCCTTGTCGTGGATCTCGTAGTTGCACTCGTGGGCGTTATTCTTCCGTGAGAAGTACGCGCACGGCCGTAATACCCCATCGTCGCCGTACTGTGACAGTACTCCGCCAACCGCAAATCCAGAAGAGTCGGTTTCAAGCACTGTTTCGCGTTCTGGATCGAATGACGCTAGCGTCGGTTCGAACACAAAGATTTCCTTTAGTTTGTCGAATGCTGATTGCTCCTCAGGACCCCAGCGGAACGACATCGCCCGTGAGCCTTGTTAATGGCGCGGCTAGCTGCGAAGTTCTTAATAAATTTCCGGTAGAAGTTTGCAAACCCTAAGAACGATCTTACGCCCTTAACTGTCTGGGGAGCCTCCCATTCGCGAATCGCGGCGACTTTAGCTGGATCCATGCTAATTCCCTTGCCTGCTTTAATAATAAACCCTAAGTATTTGGTCGATTTAACTTCAAACTCGCACTTCTTGATATCGACCTGTAACCCTGCGTCTTGTAGCTTCCTGAGCACTTTTCGGACGTGCTCTTGGTGCTGTTTTAGGCTCCCATCAGTGTAGATTAGCACGTCGTCTAAGTACGCCGAACAGAAGTCGTCTAAGAACTCCCGCAAGGTCCAGTTGATATATCGCTGGAAGGTACTTGGAGAGTTGGCCATACCAAAGGGGGTGACTAGCCATTCGAACAGTCCGAACCGTGTTCGGAAAGCTGTTTTCCATTCGTCGCCTTCAGCGACACGAATCTTATGGAAGGCTGCGATCACATCTAGCTTAGTAAACCACTTAGCCTTGCTCAGGGTTGTTGAGCGTCTCTCGGATCAATGGGAGAGGGTACCGGTCCTTCTTAGTAATCGCGTTCAGCGCGCGGTAGTCAATACATAATCGGAGCCCTCCCCAGGCTTCTTAGCAAATAGCACTGGTGCTGCTGCAGGTGAGCTGCTTACGCGTATAAATCCCTTCTCGAGCAGAGACGTAAGTTCCTTTCGCAGAACTAGCAGCTCGCCACGGGACATGCTGTACAGTGGTCCCCAGGGTGGCTGACTGTCCTTCAGTTCCAATTCGATACTGTGGTCAACACCAGGTCCTCGGTGTGGTGGGAGTTTCTCTGCCGCCTTAGGGTCGAAGAGACCGTAATACTCTTGATACTGCTCGGGAGCAGTGCTCTCACGTCTACCCGTTTCTTAGGCTGTAAGGCTTTATCAATATCCGCGATTGATGCGGCAAAGATCTGAACGCTGTTCGGGGGCTCTTCTATGGCGGTGAATAAGCGCTGAAAAGGCGGCTGCGTTTTACTTGTCGGATCTTTTGTTTGAGATCCCTTCTGTTGATCTCACTCGAACGCCCGTCGAGTGGATAAAAATACTCTTCTTTGCTGGTGCAACCGACACGTTATTGTGGTTCATCCAGCCTCTTCCTGAATAAATATCCTCTCCGAAGGATAGATCCATCACGTACGCATAGGCAGTCTCCTCGTGCCCGTGCAGTTTAAACGAGAATCGAGCGACTTCGTTAATTTCTGACAGCTTCCCATTTACACCCTCAATGATTCGAACAGGGATCTGAAAGCGCTCTAGACGGTGGCGGTAGGCGAATTTCTTATTAACCAGTGAGTAGCATAGGCAACCGCTGTCGACGAGCGCCTGAGCGTTCGCGACGTTGTTTATAATTAGGTCAACAGTAATTGGTGGGGTGCGCATATGCTTTTCTTGAAACTGGCTCCATTCGCTATGTGTTTTCCGATCCATCTTCAGAGGCTCTAAGCCGAGACTCTGGCTCAGAGCTCCCTCTTTTTCCGAGTCGCTGCTGACAGGTCCTCAAGCTCCTTCTCAAGCTCTCGTCTGTTCTTGTTAGGCACGGCCTTCGCTCTCCTGACCCGGGTGGTGCTCTGGCAGTCCCTAGCGATGTGTCCCGGCTTGCCGCAGCTGTAACGTGAGCGGAGCACGCTTCGTTTTAACTCTAGATTCTCGTGCCTGGCTAACTTTTTGAAGGTTCCCAATCCATAGCCTCTGGGCTAGCTTCTCGCTGAACGGCTCTCGGGTGGTTCTGCGCGCCGTCATGAGCCGTGCTCCTTTGGTTCCGCCATGTAGCTGGATCCGGTACAGGTCGTCAGATAGTTCGATTGCCTTGTCCATGTACTCCCTTCAGGCTTCCGTTCTTTGGAGTGTGGAGCATCAGCTTCTGGAGCTCTTCTCTAAGGCCCTCGCTGAACATCTCCCGAGCTACTACTGGACTAAACTGTTGACGAGATTCTACGCGAAGCTGGTTAAATTCTGAAACGTAATCGCGTATTGGTCTCCGTCCTTGCTTTAGGTGCCGAAGCTTATTTAGCGCACGCTGCTGCTGGTGTACGTCCTGGAAGTGGGTATCCATATGCTCCCTACAGGCCGACGACTGTTCGTTCCTTATGCTCGAGTACCCAAGGGAGAAGGACTTGGTTTTGCTTTGTCCTTTGTTCGGCTAAGCACGTATCTGACTCTTGCGTCCTCTGTTGGGAACATAGCGCAATCGTACTCTAACTTCCCTTCACACTCAAACTTCCAGCCTGGGTAGTTACCTCTTGTCCCGTCGAAGCGCTCTGGGTCAGGAACTTGTTCTTGCGGACAGCTGGCTCGGCGACTGGTGTCGATAGTGGCGGGGTGGTGTTGGCTCCCTAAGGACGATTCTGGAGCGTCCTTCAGCTTGGCTCCGCTCGAGCGCTTCTAGACGACTAGCCATCGGGCTAAGTAGTCGCATCATCTGTTACGCATCATCTGGGCCATGGCGTCCTGATTAGCCTTTGGTGAGTCGCCTCGTCTTGGCGAGCCTTTCCCTCCACGACTGATGATCGTTTAACAACCGCTTCGATTGTTGGTCCAATCGCTGCCTCCTTCCATCCGTCCTCTCAGCATCTGTGTGATTTCGCGCAGGATCTCTTCGTCTGAGACTCCTGCCTGGCTCTTAGTGGTGGCGTAAGCCGCCAGCTCTTCTACGTTCAAGTTCGGAACGTTGTCTGCCATCGTACCAGGGCTTCTGTTCGCTCCTTGAGCGTCTCGCACAGTCCCGGACTGTGGCCTACTCCCCTCGTCGGTGAGGACTGATAGGGCTTGTTCGTATGCTCGTCAGGTGAGCTTCCCTGAGCAGCAATCGGCTGCTATCCCTTTGCGTCCCTAGGTAACTCTCGTCTCACCGTCACGCTCGTGGTATTTGTCTTCCGATTGAAGACTAGTCGCACGGCCTGCACCTCCTCGGTGGAGAATCAACAGGACTTCTCGTCGCAGTGCCCGCTTATAGCTACCTGTCGTCGAGGGCCGAATAGCCTTCAGATAGTTTCTCACGCGGCGACTGTGCCTACGGCTCGGCCTTCCAAGACGCGATAGGACTTCTCACCGTTGCTGCGATTCCTGCTCAGAGGGACGCTAGTAACGGTACCTACAATCCACCTGTGCAGGGATTCTAGTGGGGCTTTTCCTTTGACTGCCTTCTACAAGGCTAGTCAGCTTAATTAACGCGCTTCTTGCGATCGCTTGTTAAGTTGTTGTGCGGGCCTTACGTGCCTAAACAACACCACTTACCCGCCTTAACTAAGGTACGTGCTGAAGAGCCTTCAGCGGAACAGTGTTACTGCCTAGTGGGATCGAATACAAAATGTAGGGCTGCGCTCCCGTAGAGCAAACGCGAAGGTATACAAGGTTGTATTCGATGATCTTCCTACAATATAGTTATCACGTTAATCCGCTGCAGCAAGACTCCCTAAGGCGCCGACTAAAAGGTACAATACTAAAAGAGCGTTTAGAACGCTAGAGGCTAAGATCTATTAAGTTTAGAGACGTGTTTAACTTAGTTTAAGCTAGCATAGCTAAGGCCTAGGTTAAACAAAGCAAGCGAACAGGCATAAAGGGCTAAGAACTATAAGGTTAGCGACAAAGTCTAGCTTAGGATTAACAAGCAATAAGTTAGCCGCGAGTCGCGCAAGCTTAACTAGAAAAACGCTAAGTATACAGTAATTAAGGGCTAATAGCTATTTAGTTAAGTTAGATACCCACTAGGCTACTCTGTTTTCTACGTCGATTAACTCACCTTACTAACACAGATCGCTACTAAGTTAAGTCTAAGATAATTACTAGCTACTACTACTACAAGTAGACAGCGACAAGAAATAGGTTATAGAAGATATTGTCGCGGAGCAACTAAGACGCCGAGGTC